>CAJVRI010000150.1:2065000-2571852 GCA_911649635.1 Poeciliopsis gracilis | reverse complement strand
GCGTAAGTGCGGCAAGCTCTCACTAGTCTAGCTCCTTGAGAAGCTCTTTCGTACGCATGACACATTTCTTCTAGAAAAAGCGAAAAAATAAAGAGTTCTTGAATCCGAAGGTTATCTTCAAGTTTTACTTAACAAAAAATAACAAACAGATTCAAAACAAATAGAAAGTGACGGTCAAAAGACTGTGTTACTCCAGGTGCCAGACTTCTACAATAAGCAAAAAACCTTTGTCTTTTTTAAAACTAATTAGATCACAACCAATCAAAAGGCACCACGTAACAAGTTGAACCACAATACAATTACAGAGGCTTATCTCTTTCAAACTTACATAAACACAAAATAACATTTTGTACTAAGTTTTTAAACAACATATATATATACATATATATATATATATATAGCTCCTACATTTTCCGGCCCCTAATTGACTATGTAGTAACATATCAATTACAAACTTAACTTAAATCGGAGTCATTAATATGCAAATAACTTAACAAAACTCTTGCATAACTTGGTTGTGAAAAAAACAGTCCTCAAATAAAACTTGTTTGTTTCATTCACCTTGTAATAAACACAACTTTGTAATTGGCCTTTGGATAATACTTGTCTTTGTCTTGACTTCTGCACTCCGGACTGTCCCTTTGAAGTCTGGCATGACTTTGACGATTCTGCCCAACATCCAAGAATTTCTCAGAGAGGATGAATCAGCAACAAGGACCACATCTCCGACCTTGAAGTTTCTTTCTAGGCCAAGCCATTTTTGTCGCTCCTGCAACAGCGGCAGGTACTCCTGTGACCATCTTCGCCAGAACAGATCTGCCATGTACTGGACTTGTCTCCATCGACGACGAGAATAAGCATCCTCCTTAAGAAATGTCCCGGGAGAATAAGTTGGTTGTCCTTTTAGCAGAAGCAGATGGTTCGGTGTAAGCGGCTCAAGATCATTAGGGTCGTCTGTGTTCATGGTTAAGGGTCTTCCATTAATGATGCTCTCGACTTCACATAATAGAGTCTGCAGTCCTTCATCATCCAGTATCTGTTGCTTAACAACAGAACTCATGACTTTCCGAACAGTTCGTATCTGACGTTCCCAGACTCCCCCATGATGAGATGCAGCAGGTGAATTGAAAATCCACTGTACTCCTTTCTGCATCATGACGTCATTAATGCGAGAGTGGTCTAGCTCTTTCAATGCTTCCCTCAACTCTCTCTCTGCTCCAACAAAATTTGTTCCATTATCAGATCGAATGATGGAAACCTGTCCTCTTCTGCTTTGAAAACGACGCAGAGCGTTAATACATGAATCTGTATCAAGAGACTGGGCAACTTCAATATGTACAGCTCTGACAGTTAGACATGTAAAAAGTACTCCATAACGCTTGACCTTGACACGTCCTCTTTTGACCTCAAAAGGACCAAAATAATCCACACCTGTATTGGTAAAAGGTGGTTTATCAGGAAGAAGACGGTCATGTGGTAGATCTGCCATTTTTTGTTGTCCTGGTCTTGCATGCAGTCTTCTACAGAGATTGCACTCCGAGATTGTCTTTCTTACAGCTGCATTGGCTGCTGGTATCCAATATTTTTGACGCATTCTTGCCAAAACATAATTTCTGCCACCATGTCCTGTCACTTGGTGAATATGATGGAGAATAAGATTGGTTATTCTGTGATGTTTATGCAGAATGGCAGGATGCTTGGTCTCTTCTGGCATTTTCAATCTATTCAGACGTCCTCCTACTCTCAAAATACCATCTTGTATATATGGATCTAGTCTGGAGATTGAACTGGTTCTGCTCACCTGTGTGTTTCCGTGCTGCAAAGTTTTGATTTCAGCTTCATACGTTTGTCTCTGACTGAACTTGATCAATTCTGTCTCAGCTTTGGACAAGTCTTCAACAGTGAGCATTTTCTTTTCCAACCTTTTTTTAAATGTGATCATCTGTTGTTTAACTAAAATCTCAACTTTCTCTGGTTCATTTTCAGATTGCTGTACCTTTAATACAGCTTCTTTTCTCTTTTTACTCAGATGACGCAGAGTCTCTTTCAGGCGCAGAATCCAGGCAACAGCCTTTTTGAGCTTATGCCAGCTGGAGTAATACTCGATAAGTTTACTCATTGATTCATCATCTTTCCATGGTTTTGCACACGTTGTTGCAACTGTTGTCCTTACTTCATTCTGTTCCATTAACCTAGAATGTTTAGGTTGTTGTGGCCAATGCTCTTCATTTAACAGGAAACTTGGTCCTTGAAACCAACTTACACTTTGGATGAAGCTTTCAATTTTCATACCTCTTGATGCCAGATCCGCCGGATTTTGTGAACTGCTCACATATTTCCACTGAGATTGGTCTGTCAGTTCCCTGATCAAAGAGATTCGGTTTGCTACAAATGTTTTGAAGCGAATGCTGTCATTTTTGATGTAGCTCAGTACTGTGGTACTGTCAGTCCAGAAGACTGATTTCTTTAGTGGTAGGTCAAGTTCTTCTCTCAGCATCCTATCCACTTTGACTGCAACCACTGCTGCTGTTAATTCCATTCTGGGAATTGTCATTTGTTTAAGAGGTGCTACCCTGGATTTTCCAATCAGAAATGACACTTGTGTTTCGCCTCGTTCATTAGTCAACAAAAGATATGATACAATTCCATATCCATCCTGACTAGCATCAGAGAAGAGATGAATTTGTGCAGACTTTGTGGGCCCAAATGAAACAGGTTTAAAACATCTGCTCACACTCAGTTCAGAAAGTCTGTCGAGATCCGACAACCATTTCAGCCATGTCCGGCGAGACTGTTCTGTGATTTCTGCATCCCATCCCCGCTTCTCTTTGCAAAGTTCTCTCAGAATAAGCTTAACGGGTAAAAGAAGTGGGGCCAAAAATCCTAAAGGATCGTACACAGAGCTGGCAACAGATAAAATGCCTCTTCTTGTGCATGGCTTGTTTGGCAACTGAACTTTGAACTTGAAACTGTCAGAACTTGTGCACCACTGCACGCCCAAAGCTCGTTCTACAGGAAGTTCATTGCGTTGCAAATCCAAGTCTTTAACGACAGGTGCTCTTTTACTGTCAGGGATGGAGTACAAGAGAGTTTTATTATTGCTCATCCATTTAGTCAAATGAAAACCACCACTTTCACACAATGTCATAAGTTCCTTTGCTAGATTGACTGCTATTTTCTTAGGCAGTCTCCATGTAGAAGTTCTTAGAACTGTCTGTGTTGCTTCTTCTGATGTATTTGTGGCTCCATCTTTAGCAGTTCTTCTCAGTGCATATGAAGCACAACTGGGTGATGACGTGGCTCCGAACAGGTGTACACACATTCTGTACTCAGCCGCTTCTTTAGTTTCGTCACCCTCTGGCCACCAAAGAAAACGCAGCAGGTCTGCATCTTCGTCTGGGACTCTGACTTGATAGAACATAGATTCAATATCTGCCATCATGGCGACAGGCTCCTGTCTAAATCTGAGCAGAACTCCAATAAGAGTGTTCGTGAGATCAGGTCCTTGCAGTAATTGATCATTCAATGAAACTCCCTGATAAGATGCAGTACAATCAAACACAACTCGGAGTTTCTTCTTTTTTGGGTGGTACACTCCATGATGTGGAATGAACCATACTCGACCATCACTGCGACTCAGCTGTTCTTCAGGGACTTTTACAGCATAACCTTTTTTCAGTATATTGTCCATGAAAGCCTTGTAGTCTTGACAAAAGCTTGAATTTCTACTTAGCTTCCTCTTCAAGGAGTTAAGCCTTTGCTCAGCAATATCACGATTGCGTGGCATTATCACATTGTCATTCTTCAAAGGCAACTTGATGCAATAATGACCATCAATGAACTGTGTTGATGTAGTTACAGCATGCATGAACTGCTTATCCTGCTGAGACAGTTCTTGTTTGTCCTCATACTGACGCTCTGGGAAATCTGCATTATATTGCTTCTCCAACATGTCTTCAATGTTCAATACAGATATACGATTGACAAGAAAACTTTGTTTTTTAGTGACACGTGATTCACTATCTAGACATCTGCTGATTGGTCCATTTATCACCCAACCTAGGGCTGTTTTCACGGCATATGGCCCGTCATTCTGGCTGTTGACGATCTTCCATGGCTCCATAGCCTTGTGTGCATTAGCACCAATGAGAAGTCCAATATCTGACTCTAATCTTGGAAGATGAACTTGTTTCAGGTACGGCCATCTCTCCAAATCTTGTTCATTTGGTATATTATCCTTTGTTGCAGGAATCTCGGGTTGAGTGTACACATCTGGTAGCATGATGAAGTCTTGTTCGTTGACTCCACAAACCTCTAAATCTGTAAGAACATTACTACAGACTTTCTGTTCCTGTGTCATGGTTCGAAGAAGGATTTCTTTCTTTTTCCCTCGTACATTCAACTTTCTGGCCAGATCCTCGGTGCAAAAGGTTGCTGTGCTGCCTTGATCTAGGAATGCGTATGTCTTGATGATGTTTCCGTTTTTCTTGTGTCTTATCTGCACAGGCACAATAGGAAGTATACATTCATTTCCTCCGGCCCCAGTGACTGCACCTTTTCTACATCCAGTGGACACAAGAGCACTTGTGACTTCACTTGTGTTTTGTGGGTCATCTTCCATGTTTTCTTCTAGCACAACATTCTGCTTCACCACATGTAGAATAGTTGGGTGTTTAAGAGAACACTCAGAACATGAGGCCTTTTTTCTACAAGCTTTGTATAAATGACCTACTGTTAGACATCCAAAACAAAGACCATGCGACTTCAGAAACTGTATTCTGTCTTTCAAAGGCTTTTCTGCAATTTTATTACAAACACTCAAAGCATGGTTGTTCTTACAATAAAGACATGGACTTTGAAAAGCACTGATCGTCTTGAATGAAGAAGTTGTTATATTACGTTGACTCTTAGTGGTATCCTTTTCAGTGCACAATGTATTCACAGCAAAACTGCTTCTCTTTGAAAGGCCCTTTACTTGGTCAGATTTTTTCTTCGAGCTGTTCTGATTAGCTGGCGTGACATCAAGAATATCTCCAAATAGCGGATCGTTAGCGACCTTAGCTTGTTGGTAGATGAACTCTACAAGATCAGGAAACTTGGCTCGTGTTCCTTTTCTTTCTTGAATGCTGTAAGCATGGCTTCTCCACTTTTCTTTCAGTTTATATGGCAGTTTGCACAAGATGCTTTTCATATTGGTAGGATTGTTCATTTCACTCATGTAGTCCACATCATTCACTGTGTTAGAACATCCAATCAGAAATAGGGCAAATGCATTCAGTCCTTTTCTGTCATCTGGTTTTATCTGAGGCCATTCCATAGCCTTTTTAATATATGCTGTGGCAATGGTCAACTCATCTCCATAGTGTTGATCAAGCAAAGCTCTTGCTTCTCTGTAAGCCCTGTCTGACTTCATGTGCTCACAGCTGCGTACAAGATCTAGTGGTTCTCCACCCGTGAACTGCTCTAGATAATATAGCCGGTCTTGTTGACTGTCTGTTTGGTTCTCAATAGCATGTTCAAAAGCTCTTATAAACGACCTATATGAAAGGGGATCGCCTGTAAATACTGAAATTTCTCTTTGAGGAAGTCGAGATATACTATGTTGTTTTATGAGCATCTCAGTGTGGTGATTTTGTTGCTGCAGAACCTGGTACAGATCATCTGAAAGAGAGTCTGAACATTGAGCATGTGTTGAACTGCCCTTTAAGCGAGACTTCCTTGTTACTGGAGGATCAATGTTTGCCTGTTGTTCATCATCTGAGAACATTTCCTGTCTTTCTGATTTGCTTGCAGAATGAACAGATTCAACTCTGAGCCTTGACATAGCTTGTAAGGAACTAATCTCAGACTTCTGAGCATCTTCATTCTCTTCATACACCTTTAATTTTGCATTTGAAATGGCAAGCTTTGTTTCAATTTCTAGTTGCTCCTTTCTAAACTTAAGGCGGGCTTCTTCAACTTCAATTGCCTCTTTCTTTTTCATTGCTGCGGCTTTTGCTAAAAGCGCTTCACGTTCTGCCTTAATTTTCAGTCGCATTGTACTTGCACTTGATCCTTGCGATGTACTGCTTGCAACTGAGTTAGCCTTCGAAACACTGTCATGTGGATATACTTCTTCCTCAGGAGAGCATTTTGCATCTTTTATCCATTCTTCAATGCTTTGTAAGAAAAGTTTGAACTCAGAATGTCTACCTTCGAACACATCTTGGTCTTCACGTTTATCATCCTCACTTATCAGTTCACATAGTTCGTAATTAATGCGTTCATACTCCCTCAGACATTTGACAAACATTGGAAAAGATTCTTCTTTTATGAAATCAGCATTGCATTCATTCTGTTTCAATCTTTCAATGTTATTCTTCTCCTTTGTCAACTGTGACAGCTTTCCTCTCCTTTCTCCTTTTAACCGAGTGATTTTGTCATCTCGAGCTCGTTCCGTGGGCTTTGGCTCCCTCTTCTGTCCAACATACGCAACTTCACTTTCGTCTGCCATATAGTCCCGTTTTACTTTACTTTTAAATCTTTACACATACACTATGAGCCTCCATGCTTCTTACTCTTCTAAAAAGTCCACAAACATGCGTGACAAGAGTTCCTTCATGTGCAGGATTTCGTTCACGGGATTTATCTGGTTGACACGTACTTGGCTAAGAAGTTAGCTTAGCAACCGAGCTGATGCGGAGGAAGCTGCTGTCGCTCTCTGATAACAATGTTGCACTTACAGATTTTATTTCTTCAACTCCGTCGTTTCCTTCAACTGAATTGAATCTCCGTTCTTCTGTAAGTCCTCTTTTCGTTCTCGAAAGAGTCCTCTCATGAGTCAGTCTTTTGACTTGATGTAAGTGCGGCAAGCTCTCACTAGTCTAGCTCCTTAAAGCTCTTTCGTACGCGACACATTTCTTCTAGAAAAAACGAAAAATAAAGAGTTCTTGAATCCGAAGGTTATCTTCAAGTTTTACTTAATAACAAAAATAACAAACAGATTCAAAACAAATAGAAAGTGACGGTCAAAAGACTGTGTTACTCCAGGTGCCAGACTTCTACAATAAGCAAAAAACCTTTGTCTTTTTTAAAACTAATTAGATCACAACCAATCAAAAGGCACCACGTAACAAGTTGAACCACAATACAATTACAGAGGCTTATCTCTTTCAAACTTACATAAACACAAAATAACATTTTGTACTAAGTTTTTAAACAACATATATATATACATATATATATATATATATAGCTCCTACATCGAGCCTTTACCCCGCCATTTGGCAGTGACACATACCCCTCACGAATGAAAGGTAGGTATGAGACACCTACTTCAGAAGACCGAGCGTTTTTCGTATCCTCAGGACTTCGCACCGGCGCAGCCAGACCAACTCCCTTCGGAGCAGGTTGAAACTTTTTTGTTTCAACCTTAAGCTGATGACAATCTGCTTTAATGTGTCCGCGTCTGTGACAGTAGTGACAAACCCGATCATCATCCCGAACAACCGGATTTTTAAACTGCCTCGCCTCCATTTGCTTAGTGGCACCACCAACCCGATCAGTGCGGCTCACATCTCGTCCAAAAATACCGTTTAAAACCCACAGGACCCGAATAGTCCTTATGAGTCAGCACGTACTCGTCCGCCAACACCGCGGCCACAGAGACGTTTTTAGCCTTCTGTTCATTAATGTAGGTCGCAATTTCTTCCGGTAAGCAGTTTTTAAATTCCTCCAACAAAATCAGATCGCGGAGCTGATCAAAGTTCTTAACATCTTGTGCAGCGCACCATCGATCAAATAAGGCAGTTTTAACACGACCTAATTCAGTATAATTTTGATGGTCGGCTTTTTTATAGCGGCGAAATTTCTGCCTATATGCCTCCGGCACGAGCTCATAAGCCTTTTCAACTGCACTCTTCACTTTCTCATAATTTAAACTGTCACTAGGTGACAGCGAGGCATAAGCTTCCTGTGCTTTACCAGTAAAAACGCATTGCAGAAGCAGCGGCCAAACATCCTGAGGCCACCTCAGTGTCTTTGCCACACGTTCAAATAGGACAAAATATTTATCCACATCCGCTTCGGTAAATGGTGGAATCAAGCGAATACATTTGTTAACATCAAACTCTGCCCCTGCTGAACTGCTGTGCTGATCAACCGAAACGCGCGCCGAGTCACGCCTCTCAGCTGCCTCCAATTCTAATTTGCGCATCTCCATTTGATGCTGCAGCTCTTTCTCACGGAGCTCCAAACGACGCATCTCTAACTCCAATTCCATTTTGCGCACCTCACTGGCAGACGACCCAACGTCACCCTGGGTGGTTAATTCGGGAGGTGGCAAAACGTTTTGCTCAATTAATGCGGCATACAGTCGCCTTTTAATAACCTCTTTTTTTTCTTGTTTAATCACAGGTATTTCAAATTGAGCCGCAATGGATACCAGATCGTTTTTACGAGCAGCATGAAACTTCTCCATAGAAGGTTTAGCTACAAAATCCTCCAGATCAAATTCCATATTTTAAGAACAACTGCAATCATACGCTACAGGAGAAAAAAACAAACTAAACGGCCAATACAGAGTAACGTGAAAAGTTAAAAGGAGTGCGCAATGGTCCAAAAGCAATCATGTCCCCACTATACTTTGCCTGCCTGTCAGAACTCACCTGCTTAGCTGATTCCTGGCTCTTCACGTGGATCGGCGGCGGGTTTATTAAGCACCAAACCAGTGAGAAATTAATCTCACGGACTGCCCCCGAGATCACTGCTTGCACAGTGAACGCCAACCGCAAACCCCCACGACACTACCAAAACAACAAACAGGTGAAGTCTAAAACGACAGCACCTCTTAGCCTATCAGGAGACACAATCACAAAAGGAGAACCATACCAACGCACAAACCCCAACCTTTCCACTCACCTGTCTTTTGGACCGACCAAGAAAATGCGCCACAGCTGCCTACAACAAACAAACTGGTTAACAAAGCCGTGTCCCACCCCCAACGGTGTTGCCACTGTATGTTCCCGCCTACAAACAGGAAAAGGGTTAATAAAACATCACAACCCCAAATCAACAATTTTTCAAATTGAAAAAAAGCTTGTTTTTGATGAGCCCCCATTTGTTACGGCCGGCTCTGAAAGCCGCAACAAAAGTAGGCACGGCAACCAGTTAGTGTTAAGCCCGTGAGGCATTTATTTTCTAAAAAGTTGAATTGTCTGGGAGACATCAAAAAGACGGCCCAAGGGTGGTCGATCCGCGTCCCTTCACACCAGGAAGCCCGGGACCCATCCTGGTCTGGTTCTCAGGGACGTCTGCGGTGCTGGCTTCTGACAGTCACAAACATGACTGGAACGGCGCTCCCTATATACCATCCAGGTGTCTGTAATGGAAGCACCTCCCACATTGAGGACCTTAATTGTTTAATCAATTACACACACGGAGGACTACACAGCAGGGCCGTCACATTACCAATAACACACATTCCTGTCTGCAGCAGAGTTCCTGTTTTTCACTGTTAGAGAAAAGTAATGTAAAGATGTCTGATAGTTTTTGTTTTTTAAAAAGTATTGACTTGACTTAAAAAATAAAAATAAAAATAAAACACACAAAACTTTCATAATTAAGCTCCAGATGGATTTTCTTTCAATATAAACAGAAATAACAAATAAATTAAATAAAGCTACAATGAGAGCAGCATCATAGATCTCTGCTGCTCCTGATCAGAATAGAATATTTCTGCTGTTTTAAATATATCTTTGGTTTGTTTGTATGTAATTAATTATGATTCTGGATCTGTATATTTGCAGGGAGTATAAAAGTGGACATGAGATTGATATTTGGGAATAAGACATTGGACAACGACACAAAGAGGCTGGTTGATTATGGAATCCAACACAAGTCCAACATACAGATGGTTATAAGAGTTGATGGTGGAAGAGGACCTGAACCGGAGCGTAGAGGTGATGGGATGGGAGACAAAGAGGGTGAAACTCGAAGAAGTAAAGAGGAGCTTAGGTTTAATTTTTAAAACTCAATATACATTTTTGGGTCCAAAGTGCTTCATTCCACATGTTGGAATATTTCAAGCATCAACTAAAATCACATCCCTCCTCATTCTCATTTAAACTCTTTTAAGTAAACAAAATATTTGTCACTTCCTGCCTCATTGTCTTTGTACTGTATTTATATCAAAGATTAGATATTTATATCTAGATTAGGAGAAATATTTTTTGTTTCTTATTTTCATTGAGTCAAACAGAGAAAACAATTGTGGAGCAACTTTATCGTGTTTTATAATAATAAACTAAATGTGGGATTTTAAAACTGATCTTTTGTTCTCTATACAATTTAAACAATGAAGATTTTCTGAAACCCAGAATGAGGAAATGTGTAAAAAGCCTCAAGAGGAAACTCAAGTGAAAATGTTTCAAATTGACCAAATTCTAGATTAAGAGCAGAATCAAAGTGTTGAGATTAGGATGAGCTGCAGGATATTATTTTAACTCCAGTCCTGAATATCATGAAGCTGAAAAACAATAACATCAACACCTGGTGGCTCATAAAAACAAGACTTATTTTCTTTCTATCTGACTGAAGCTGCGGCTGGAGATTCACAAACGTCTGAGATGATCTACCAGGTTGTGGTCATAGGAATCGATGGAATGAAAATCACGATTGACCTCTGCCACAATGAGAAGGAGATGCAGAGAATAACGGTGGGAGAGCTGAAGGCCAAGATAATTGACAAGATGCCTGATAACCCAGGTAAACTAATTTACTTCATCTATCTCCATATTAAATGAAAAATAATAAAACCTGTTTAAAAATGAGGAACAGACATTTATCAAAATATACATTTAAGGATAAAATACAAAGTAGATCCTGTTGAATTCTCTCCTGTTTGTTCAGGTTTAGGACAAGAACAAAGTTGAAGTCAGAAGAACAAAATTATATAATTCTTCCAGGTTTTTCTTTAGGTTTGTTTAACGGCCTGCATTGTGTTTCAATAAATAGTGAGAATCGAATCTGGTGAAGCAGATAAACTATAAAACTGAAAATATGATCAAATCAACAACAGAATCATTTTCATTATTCTAACTAGTAACTTCACTGTTTCAGTGAAATTAACTTTAATTTTAGAGACTGTTGGATTTAATTTTGCTTCATTATTGAACAGTCAGTAAATATTGTTGATGTTACCAATAACACACATTCCTGTCTGCTGCAGAGTTCCTGTTTTTCACTGTTAGAGAAATATAATGTAAAGATGTCTGGTAGTTTTTGTTTTTTTAAAAGTATTGACTTGACTTAAAAAAAACAAACAAAACTTGCATAATTAAGCTCCAGATGGATTTTCTTTCAATATAAACAGAAATCACAAACAAATAAATTAAATAAAGCTACAATGAGAGCAGCATCATGGATCTCTGCTGCTCCTGATCAGAATAGAATATCTCTGCTGTTTATAAATATATCTTTGGTTTGTTTGTATGTAATTAATTATGATTCTGGATTTGTATATTTGCAGGGAGTATAAAAGAGGACATGAGATTGATATTTGGGGATAAGAGATTGGACAACGACACAGAGAGGCTGGTTGATTATGGAATCCAACACAAGTCCCTCATACAGATGGTTATATTTCTTAATGGTGGAGGAGGACCTGAACCGGATCATACAGGTGATGGGATGGGAGACAAAGAGGGTGAAACTCGAAGAAGTAAAGAGGAGGTTAGGCTTAATTTTTAAAACTCAAAATACATTTTTGGGTCCAAAGTGCTTCATTCCACATGTTGGAATATTTCAAGCATTAACTAAAATCACATCCCTCCTCATTCTCATTTAAACTCTTTTAAGTAAACAAAATATTTCTCACTCTCTGCCTCATTGTCTTTGTACTGGATTTATATTAAAACTGTCTAGAAGATCAGGAGAAATATTTTTGGTTTCTTGTTATTTTCATTGAGTCAAACAGACAAAACAATTGTGGAGCAACTTTATTGTGTTTTGTAATAATAAACTAAATGTGGGATTTTAAACCTGATCTTTTGTTCTCTATACAATTTAAACAATGAAGATTTTCTGAAACCCAGAATGTAAGAAAATGTGTAAAAAGCCTCAAGAGGAAACTCAAGTGAAAATGTTTCAAATCGACCAAATTCAAGATTAAGAGCAGAATCAAAGTGTTGAGATTAGGATGAGCTGCAGGATATTATTTTAACTCCAGTCCTGAATATCATGAAGCTGAAAAACAATAACATCAACACCTGGTGGCTCATAAAAACAAGACTTATTTTCTCAAAAGATAACTAACTTTTTAAGACCAAATCCATAATCTGCAGCAAATGATTGTAAAAGATGCTGTAAAATATTTTAATTCTTAAAAAAAATATAAAACAATGAGGCTCCTGCCATCCACCCAACTTACTTTAATTGGGGGATATTTGATTAGAAACTTGTCCTAGAATGGTGTGGTGGTGGTGAGGCAGACGCTTGGAGGCCAAGATGAGGTGAAGAGGAGATTTAACGGTGAAAATGTCCAGAAACAAACAGTCAACAAATAAGTCCGCGGCCAGGCAGCACTGCTGAGCAGAAGCCAGGGCTCACACCGGTAGCAACAGGCGGAGAGCAAAACAAACAACATCGACAGACAACAAAGTACAACAACGATGACAAGGACCCGACGAGGAACAAAGGACACAAGTGGGATTAAATACACAGAGGGTAATCAGGGGAACAAGACACACCTGGGAGCGATCAAGGGGAAGAGAGGACGACGAGGAGACTCAGGACACAGAAAACTTTAATAAACACAACAGAAACACACGGAACATGACACTTGATTTCATGATAATCATCATGTAATGACCATTATTTCTCATGACCTTGAAAGATGTCATGAGGAAAATGATTTTTGTGTTTTTATGATGTGAAGCTCTTTGAAATGCCTTGTTCTAAAGATCTCAGTCAGATCTTTAGAAACTCATCCATGCATTTATCTTTAGTTGCTTTGATTGCTGCAACAGCGTCTTCACATGTCTGCCTAAAAACAATTCAGGCAGACATTTCATTTTCAGCTGCAGCTGATCCAGAACGCTGCTGCTAGGTTCTGGATCTGCTGGCGTTCTCACTAAAACCAGGAAGATAGAGACATCACTCCAGTTTAAAAGTCCCTATACTGGCTTCCTGTAGCTCAGAGAATAGACTTTAATATACTGTTAGTTTCTAAATCACTGATTTATGGCACCACAATACATTAAATATTTGCTGTACATTAAATATTAGCTTTGTTGTATCAACCTTCCAGATCCATCAGGTTCTGGTTCTGGTTCTGCTCTGCATCCCCAGAACCAGAACCAAACGAGGAGAAGCAGCTTTCAGCATCTATGCGCCACTAATCTGGAACAAACTTCCAAAAAACTGTAAAACAGCAGAAACACTGACTTCCTTTAAATCTAGACTAAAACCTCAAATGTTTGGAGTTTCTTTTTTGCCGTAATTAATGAGACACTGACCAACATTTTGACGTGTAATGACACGACTTGACAAAAGGTAACGTCTTCTCAGTTGTTGACTTGGTGTTTTCTGACTTGGTATTGTTGTGTTTTTATGATGTAAAGCATTTTGAACTGCCTTGTTGTTGAAATTTTCCACACAAATAAACGTGATTGATTGATTGAGTGATTGATTGATATTAATAATATTCTAGTGAGTGAAATGCATCAGAAACAAATCTAACAATTACATTTATAATCTCAAAGTAGATTCTGAACAACAGAATAAATCATAGAGGTTTAGAGTCATGGTTCATGAATTAATTTCCTTTTTCTTGGATTAACTGACATTAATCTGTATTAGTGGATTAAACAGAAAAACGAGTCACATGAAGACTTTCAGACATAAAGCTCAACAGCGCCTCTCAGTGGTCAGAAAAACGAAGTGTTACAGAGGTTAAAAACCTTTTTTGGACATTGTTGTTGAATGAGACCATTGGGGATTACAGAAGATAAGTCGTTATTTTCTTGCCGTGAGATTATTTCTGTTTAACTTCAGTATCTTAACGAAGTTAAATACGTCTGATGATGTCAGTATTTTCAGCTTAAGTTAGTATTTTAACTCTTGCTGCTCTGGATTGATGGAAAAGCAACAAGTTTCAAACTGTCATGTGAAACTATTGGTGCACATTTCACGATCCAAGAGGTTGACACACCTTAAAGTGAGAGAGTCCTCAAAATGAAGTTTCAAAGACATGATCAATCATGTTTTCTAGACGCCACAGGAGATAAAAACATCAGCAGAAATGAACGATGAGTTTTTGTGAATCTGAAATCACATCAACCAGCTTAAATATCATCCTAATGACCTTTGATCACAAAGGTTTGTGTTTGTCTGCCTAGAGGTGAGGAAACCTCACAGTTATTTGACACTATTAACAAATTAAATGCACCTTTTGCCAACAAACTATTAAGAAAAAAGGTTTCATTGATTCCTTTTGCCACACTAAGTTTATCTATGTGTCGTCTGTTGAGTGCATTAGAACGATGGCTATAACTTCTAATACATTATGTTAGTTATCTTCTTTTATAAGTTTATAGAAAGATTTGAAAGGAATTACACCTTCCAACTAATCCACATTTAACACCTTTTGAAAGTGATATTTTCAACACGTCTTGAATGCAGCATCAGCCTGGGAGTGACCAAAACAGAAAGAGAAAGTTTGCAGACATTTTACTTCACTCTAATAGTAAAATAAACTCAGAGAGCGTCAATTAAATATGTCCTGGAAACACCCTGAAACTGTACTTACTGTAACGGCTGAGGGTAGGTTCATCGATTTGCTCTCCTCTCCTTTCCTGTTTCAGTTTTTTGTGCCATTTGTCTTTTGTTTAAGAGTCTTTAAAGTAATCATGATTATGTAATAAAAACAATTAGTTAAGAGAAAACACATCTGCTGTTCAGGGATGTTTAGCATCTCTTACAGAAAAGTTTAACATCCTTTAAAACATGTATTAATATGTAGTTAGTGTGTATCCCTCTGTTTTTGATCTCTGCTGTTGTATGAAGAAAACTTTATAAACTCTTATTTTTTTTTTAATTTAATTATTTGCAATTATGTTTTCTCATTCAGGTTGCTGTAAAGGACTTTAAGACTCCAATGGCAAGGAGGTCAGCTGCTGGAGATCTGTAAGCATCTGGAAATGATCTACCAGGTTGTGGTCAGTGGGATAGATGGGCAGAAAACCACGATTGACCTCTGCGACACAGAGCAGGAGATGAAGAAAATAACGGTGGATCAGCTGAAAGAAAAGATATTTGAGAAGTTGTCTTGGTTGCCAGGTAAACTCACTGAAATAAAACATCCCAGCAATCATTTACTTCACCTTTCTCTGTTTTTTCGTTAAACAGAATTGTTGAAAAATCAGGAAAAACGTTGCGTTTGTTTTGATTTACGGTGAGAAGTTCAAGTTAGAAGAATAAATTTATAACATCCTTATAATATTTTCTTTAAATTCTTTGACAAAATGTTACAAAGCCTCGCAAACATCTTCTCCTTTTCAGACTAGAATAGTTCTGCAGTTTAAAAACAAGTCTTTGGTCTTTTTGTATTTATTAGATTATGATTCTGGATCTGCATATTTGCAGGACATGCAAAAAAGGACCTACGGTTGATCTTTGCGAACAACAGACTGGATGACGACACAAAGAGGCTGTTTGACTACGGAATCAGACACAAGTCCTACATACAGATGGTTTTAAGCTTAGATGGTGGAAGAGGGCCTGCAGTGGATTTTACTGAAGGTGGGGTGGGTGATAAGGAGGGTGAAACTCGGAGAAGTAAAGAATGTCTCATGCCTGACGTCTAAAACTCAAACCAAAACGCTTCATTTCTCATATCACTCCTCATTCTCAATTAAACTTTTCAAAATAAGTTTAAATAAATACAATATTCCGCCACATTCTGAATGTGTTGTATATTATCACAACTCTCTATGATCAACAGAGATGTTGCCTGGTTCTTGTTATTTTCAGTGAGTCAAACAGAGAGAACAGCTTCTACAAACTTGTGTTTTGAATTAATAAACAAAATGTGGGATTTAAAAACTGCACTTTGCAATTTAATCAACAAAAAACAATGAAACACAGAACATGATGTAAGGCAATTTGCTGCAAACCTCAAGAGGAACATTGTGAAAACCACAGATGTGTCAAATTCTGGATTAAGAGCAGAATCTAGATTAAAGTGATCCACAGGATCTTCCCTCAGCTCCAGGTCTCGTGTTGGAATGAGTCTGATTATTCTGACACTTTGTGTTGACATTAAACTGGTTTATCCAGGCAGGTTTGGAGTCTCTCTCTTTTATATTTTTAAGTTTTTCTTTACCTTTGCAGTGAAAATTACAATACAAATAAAAACATTAAATAAGTGCACAAACAAAGCATTTTAACATTTAGCAGTTTGTTGGTTCTGTTTTTGATGCCGTGTTTTCTGATGGCAGCAACTCAACATGTTCTAGAGAAACTAGAACCAGAGTCTGGTTCCTGCAGCGGCTCGACACATCTCAGTCAGACTGTAGCGTCAGAAACAAATCTAACAATAAAGTTTATTATCTCAGAGTAGAATGTGAACAATAGAAGGAATCATGTGGTGAATATGGTTCATTAATTCACCTCCTTGTTCTTGGATTCACTGACACATCCTGTATGACTGGAGAAAACAGGAAGACGAGTCACTGCAGCTATGAAGAGTTTCAGACTAAAAGAACAACAGCGCCTCCTGGTGGTCAATAAAACCAGTGACGTGCGGTCAGGGGAGGCAGGTGAGGCACGGCCTCACCTGACATCATGGAAAGAAAGAAATGAAAAAATATATATATTTATATTTATTAAACTTCACCATTTTTAGATTATTTTTTATCGACTGTAACACTTTTCATGGGTAATAATTTAATTAAAAAGCTAAGCGCCAACATTTTTTCTTCAAAATCGCCGAATTTTCACATTTACCGTTAAATGCTGAGAAAATCTGGGAGGTGAGGCAGCACCTTGCTGAGCCTCTCACCATGGATTGCGCAATGACTCGGCTAACTATGCTGCCATGTTATTTAGTGAGAGCAGATCGCTGTCTCTCTTTATATCAATTATTAGAATGTTCAAAACACGCTTGATATATGAAGTAAGTTTCCCAAAGTTAAGCCGATTTCTATCATGAACAGCAACTATTTGCGTGTAATGTGTTTTTTGTTCTAGCGCCAATCATAAAACGGCTGAAAATAGGCACGGGTGAGGCACGCACTGCTCCTGCCTCACGATAGGGGCGCTAGTGAGCTCAGGATTCTTTTTTGCGATTTATTGGCTGCAGAATAAGTGACAACAGGCGGGAGTTTACAGTTAGCAAGTCAAGTACAGTTATCGTTTTCTTCTCGCATGCCCTTACTTTCAGAATGGATTATTCTTATTAATGGATTATTATTGTTAATGTTTTGGCGTGGTTACGGCCAACAGTAACCCATCCTGTTGAGCAAATAAAAGGTAGAGTACCGAAATGTTGCCTGATTATTTGTACACTACAATACAATATGCTTGTAAATCTGACAGATGAAGTCAGTGCCTCACCATCCATGAATCTCACCGCACGTCACTGAATAAAACTCAGGGTTTCCGCAGCTGTCAGTAAATTATAGTTGAATTAGACCAAAATTAATTGCATAAAGAGAGTCAAGTTATCATCATCTTTGTGTGATTATTTTTGTTTAGCTTCAATAGTTGGATTTAACGATCAGCTGAAGTTTATTTTTGTCAGTGCTGGTTTATAACTCCTGTCCTTTCACATCTACAGGTTTTATAACTTCAAACTCAGCAGACCTTATTCTGTAGTATTGACATCATATATTTGTGTAAGTTTTCATATGTGCTAAACTGAACACAAACAGACAATAAACTAACACACTGAAAAACTGGTGATTAAAACAACTAACATGTAAGGATTATGTTGAAACAGCCGATACGTTCTTAGACAACAAACACTGTTACAGTGCATTAATGAAACACCACAGACATTCAAATAAGTTTTTTTTTTTTTTATATAGTTACAACGTGGAACATCAAACAGTTCTGACAGGTTTTTTACAGTGGCTGCAGACAAAGTGCTTTTTCCATTCAGCGCTTAAATTATTAAGCAAAACAACCTCAGCTGTTTGATGCAAACATCACCGTCAAACATGGTTCAGACTCATATTACAAACATTTCCTATCCATTCAGAAAGTGCTGCTGTTGCCTTACTGCTGTGAGCAGCGCCACCAAGTGGATGGATGCAGGCAGTGACAGGCTCTTAGTGAAATAACACAAACTGATCAACATTAAACCAAAGAGGGACTTTAATTCAGCAGCAACTAAACATGTAAACATCAACAAAGAAACACAGAGATGAAATTTAAGAGATGTGTAGAGCCTGGGTGAAATTTGATGCCTCCTTGGCAGAGAAAGGTCGATGCAGATGGTATTTATGAAAGTTTGACTATTGAGATCATTTTATTGCACGTTTTTTGAAACCCTTAATATATCATATTCTTCAGCTCGGTAAAGGAGTTTGACAAACAATTGTAAATTGTCACACATGTTAAAGTTTCCAAAAAGCCAATCGAATTTTGAAGAGAATAACACACATAATTACTCATATCACAATTAAACCATGACAGATTGGGGTTTGCAGCCAGGTTTGTCTTTTCTTCTTCTCCATTTTGTCCTTCATGTTGTGAACCAAAACCTGAAATTTATATTAGAATGTATTGACAAAATGGACTCACTATAAAGTATTAAAAAGTCTGATTTCTACTTACTTTTCCTCCTGTAAAAGAGAAGGTGGGCACTTCGAGATCTGGTACAAAAAGAAAGTGAAGTTAGTTTGTGATAAACAGTGAAAATAAACAGAAAAACAAAACTGGACAGGCGCTTACTTCTCAAACTTTCTCTGGACTTTGTGGTTCTCAAGCTGTTATAAAAGAAACAACAACATGTCAAACCAGCATTGTGTTGTTATGACAAAGAGAAATATTAACTGTAAAAAATAAAATCTTTTTAATCTTTAAAAGCACTGTAATCATTCTCACCAGTGTCACACTGGAGTCATTGAACTCATACCAGTTTTCTTCATCCTCAGGCTTGATTGTTGCTGTATAATGGCCGCTGCTCAGAGTCCCAAAGTGATCCACCAACCCATACAGCTCATATGTCTGTTTCTGATCCACAAAGTGTTTCATTTCACACATGAAATAAAATTAAACTTTATTTCGAACATGAAATGATGCACAAGAACAAGGAATGCAGAAGACAAATACTTTAATACCACAGTAATCTAAACATGCTCGAAAAGGAGTAGGACAAAGTGAGAAACTTATGAACTTTTACCCCCTAAACTCAAACAGACGGACCCTCATTAATAAATCCGATCAAAAATGAAAATAAACGGGTTTATTAAGTTTCCATTTTACCTGGGTTTACTTATGTCTAAATATATACATCCATACTGTTATATGCTCATATGCGTTCGCCTCAAATGAGTCTGGAAACTGAAAAGCAAATGGTCATAATCACAATAGAAAACACATTTTCTGTTACTGCACAAACCTTCACCAGGTCCTTTCCCAGCATTCTGCCAATACAGTTACTACTAAGTAATAATCAGAAATCATTAACTATTCCAGATGACTTTTATGAGCAAAGTTTTGTCTGGTTCATAAAATGGTTTCCATTATGCAGGTTGTTTCTTACCACACTGTAGTTTCCATCACTTGAATCCATCAATGGGAGAGAAAGAAACAAAAATGGCTCCAAGTCTTCAGTGTGTGAGTGACAATGATCACAAACAGTCCTGTGAACCAGCTCTCCTCTGAATATCTGAAAATACAGTTTGATTTAAAATCAAACACTTTTAATTTTTCATTGTCACTCTCTCCAATCTGACTTTCATGAATATTTTACCTGTGATGCTTCATCGCTGACCAGAGATAAAATATTCTCCAGGAACTGACCAGCATCCTGCTGTTCATACACTGAGAGAATGAAGAAAGAACGAGACATAATTTACTGTATTTTTATATTGTCTATATTTGTTATAGACATATATGTTCATATATATTTGTCAAGATTTACGCATCCTGACATCTGAATTACAAAGGAAAGTCTCGTCTTTTTAATAAAAAAAGTGAAAACTTGTTAAATTAAATGCATACCGTTTGCAATTTGCAGCTTCTTTGTAACGTTTGTGGTTTCTGCAGTGTTTCTTTTTACATCTTCAAACAACGCATTGAGTTGAACATTAATGTCTCCATTTTCTTTTGGACATCTGTTAACAGGATGTTGACAGAGATTCAGAAGTCATGCTGAACAAAACATCAAGCATACCATTTGATTAATCAGTTATCACTATGACTTCCTCCACCATATTTGTTGGCCAACATGAAATAGAAAGAATACTTTACTTTCAGTACCTGAAGTCCAAACTGAATTTGGAAATAAACATTTTCAGTTTTCTGCTCCATCCTCTTGGAACCAGTTGCAGAAATGCATGAACCTAAAGGTGCTGTTGTCTCTAAATGGTTTTAAATTCTTCTAACTGATCTTGGGAAGGAATCGTCTGTCTGTAAATGTTTCAACTGAATACTGTGTTAATTATTTTATTTGTGACAGTGATAACTTTTCCTGTTTTTGCTGGGATTGTTCTGTAACTTCTGTGTGCAGCTGTCTGCCAGTCTCTGCCAGGATTCTCTTGCAAGAAATGTTTTAATCTCAAATGGATTTTTCTTTGGGACATAAAGGTTAAATAAATTAATAAAACATACTAACCTCTTAATAGCCTCTCTGAACTCTTTGGTCATGAAGAGAACCTGCAGAATGCTGTTCAGGTAACATGTTGGTTTCTCAACCCATGGTACTTAATGTCTGTGGGACATTTTGTTACAGAACATCTTACACTATTAACAGAACAAGATCAATTACATGATTATTGGGAACTCAGAATTCAGCCCTTACCTTGGTTCATATTGAGTCACTTCACTGATACGGTTTTTATTCACAGCACTGGTGCAGAAACGATTTCTGCTGCCGCCGCTGAAGTAAACAGACAGTAAAAGACACTCCCATGAGAGAGGAAGTCAGAAAACAGCTTTCTCTTTCACTTGGCAACTAGAGCATTTCATTCAGCTGAAAAATAACACTGCATGAAGTCATCAAAGGGGTCTGTCAAGAATCTTCATAAATGTAGCTGCAAAAATCCAAATTAAAATGCACTTTAAACTGCAATGACAGACAGCGATAGAGATTTCAAATGCCAAAGAGATTTACAAATCCTGTTCTCTGTAACAGTGAGGATCAACAACAGAAAGAAAGAGGGCGAGATACAAACGTTTTGCTTATGTTTGGTGTCCAATAACAGGAAGGAAGATCAGAATAGAAGCTTAGGGAAATTCAGGCGTCACTAAAGAAAACAAAGGTGGCTTCAGATTATAATCAAACAAAATGAAACAAAAACTGAATGAGGATCTGGAAAGTACCTAAAAATCCTTGACTCATGATGTTTAGTTTCTGTTAGTCTTCCATCGAAGAGCCATTCAATAATGTTGCAGCAGCTTTGCACGAAATACTCACCTGGGTGCATTTAAGGTGAACTGATAAAGTTCAAAGCCAGCGTCAGAATGAGGAAGAGTTATTTTAAGAAATCTTGGACATGATGTCTTGATGCCAGACTCGGTAGTTTCTGAAAGAATATTTCAGAATCCACTGAGGTTTTCATGCACATTTCCTCTCTGTTGGAGAGAATGAGTTCAAATAAGAGAACAGCAGCTGTGGATAAAAATACCTCAATGATGTGAGAAGAAAGAGCACAGACTGGTTTTAGAGCAAAAAGGGAAACGGCAGCTCAAGTCAAATGTGCAGAACATCATCTCATAATGCAATAGATGTTGAAGCAGGTGAGCTACAGCAGCAGAAAACCACATGGATGTTTTGCTACAATCAGGAGGTTTTGACCACAGTTTTTAGTTTTGGTTCTCCAAAATGAAACACTGAGATCTGAAGAATGTTGCCTGTTTCCTCCAGTGACCTTCAGATCAGAAGAGTCAGAATTTAACTTAAATAAGATTAAAAGCATGGAGGCATCTTTGTCTTCAGTGGTTCAAACTAAATATTGGATGATGATGATGATCATTAGTTATAGCCAGTAGAATGACGAAAAGGTTTAGGGGAGAGTCTGGCTTATTAATCTGATTAGTTTAATTCATTTGTGTAAAGGAAATATATTCTCACTCCACCTTGTGAAAATCTTTCACTGCTCAGTGATTTGGCTGTTTCTGGAAGCTGTTTGTCCGGTTTGGTGTAAGTTGTAACGTCTGAAGGACAATTATTTACGAACATATTGATTTGTCACAATTTATCAAACTGATTATCAAGTTTTTATAGCAGCAATCAGGTCTTTTAAATTGTTGGATCTGGAGGCGTTTGAACTCGACTACCATAAATTTGGTATCAGGTTTAGGTCAGGCCAGTTACCTAACCACTCCATAACAACCACTTACCATAACAACCACTTACCATAACAACCACTTACCATAACAACCACTTACCAGAACAGTGACACTGTGGTCATTAAAACCAGCAGGTTTTATTCTGTCAGTGGGGAGAAGTGTCATGTGCTGCTGGGAAATCAAATAATCAGCATCTCATAAAGTTTATCAGCAGAGAGTGCTCTAAAATTTCCCGGCTGAAGATTGAACTAAATTTGAACTTGATAAAACACCAGCAGGTCAATAACACTGACTGTAGAAACGTCACAATCCACGTCAAGAAATTTGTCGACTTTCTCACTCTGATACCTTGATTTCTAAATAAAATGCGAAATCATGTGAAAACAAGACTTTAGACGATTGAATAATATTCCAGTCGTCTTTCCCCTTCACCCACGTCAGACATGTCTGAGGTTTTCTTTGGTTCGAAGGTCAAAGGGAACATAACAGCTGTGGCCAATGACCTGGATACATTTTGTGTTCTGGCTCCTTAAATACTGGCTCCTCAAACTGAATAATTTAAGTTTGAATAATTGAATAATTTAAGTTTCACTCTTTATTTAGTCAAAACAATAGAAACATTTGTATTTGTTCAGCAATTTCTGATTTTGTACTATTGTAAAAATGCAATCAAATGACAAAGATTGGTAAATGAAGAATAAAAGAGTCATACAATATGATAGGATAACTTGATAACTTGATAACTTGTATCTGTTATTGTTTGATACAATAACAGAGGTATCAAACAGCACAAAAAGCTGCATATTTGTGTGGACGTCCTTTAAAGCAGGAGTTCCCAAAGATTTTCTTCTGGTTCCCCCTATGGATTAAAATAAAATGCCCCCCCCCCAAAAAGAAAAAAGAATCAACTGGGCACACACATCATTCAACCGTAAACTTATACACATATTTTGTTTTCAAACTCCACTGAAATTTATTTCACACTTCAGGTTGCAACAAAACAAACTACAAAGCATCTTCACAGTGAATCACTTTTGTGTAATTGTTTTTTCGTTCATCCAGACTGCTCCCCCATCCCCGCTGCCCCTGCAATGGCACTCCGTGTTTCATCTGTTGTAGTTTCATAATAATACATTTCACAACATGACAAGTTTTATTTGGAAGGTACTTTGCAGTGAACAAAGGTCAAAGATTGTTCAAATTGTTGCAAAAGTTGGATTTTAAAGATTATACATGAGTAGCAAGAACAAGCAGGTACATAAAAACAGTGGTAGCTCATGTATCACAATCATGAGCTACCATGATGTGATACATCATCATGATGTGATGTAACATCATAAATGCATCACATCATGGACATAAAATAGAATAGATGTCTATTGCTTATTGGACTTGACATGTTGAATGAACAGAAGGTTCAGTCAACACAGGACGTTCATTCAACACAGGACGTTCAGTTAACATAGGGCGTTCAGTCAACATAGGGCGTTCAGTCAACATAGGGGCGTTCAGTCAACATAGGGCGTTCAGTCAACATAGGGCGTTCAGTTAACATAGGGCGTTCAGTCAACATAGGGACGTTCAGTCAACATAGGGGCGTTCAGTTAACATAGGGCGTTCATTCAACATAGGGACGTTCAGTTCAACATAGGACGTTCAGTCAACATAGGACGTGGAATAGGATGTTCATTCAACATAGGACATTCAATCAACATAGGAATGGACATTCTATGTGGAATAGTTTGTCCATTCCACACAGGAATAGACGTCTGTCTGGGGGCAATACCACAGGGGCAAATATCAAAGTTGTCTGTTATACATTCATAAGTACACTTTAGGCAGCCAAAACAAAACATCATGTTACA
Source organism: Poeciliopsis gracilis (assembly GCA_911649635.1). Lineage (NCBI taxonomy): Eukaryota > Metazoa > Chordata > Actinopteri > Cyprinodontiformes > Poeciliidae > Poeciliopsis > Poeciliopsis gracilis. The sequence continues at coordinate 2,547,490 of CAJVRI010000150.1, read as the reverse complement.
TCGGGGACATGTAATGTTTTTGCATCCTTTCCCAGTGTGCTGCAGCAGTGAGCCGCAGGTGGGACAGGCACGGACCGATGGACACCCTTTCACTCCTCCTGCTAGCTCAATTTGGACTTCTGGACACTCTCTCAGCGTCTTCAGGGCAGAATTGTGGCAGTCGTCGTTTTCGCAGCGCTCGGATCGAGGCTGTGGACCTTTCCACTCCCTCAGACACTGCCAGCAGAACCCAAAGCTGCGTCCCGTCTTCGCTGAGCAACCTGGGCAGCAGACATAGAGGTTCAAGCTGCTCCCTCTGGTCACAGGAGTCATGCAGCCTGGACACTGTCATGTGTGAGTTTGGGGATAAGAGAGGAGAAACAGGGATTGGAGTCAGACTCAAGTCTGTGTGCAGTTATAATCACACCATCAATAAGATACTTACAAACTTTCTGTTAGAATCTTTGAGGGCAGCATTCAGGGCCAAGGTCGTCTCAAAGGTCTTCATTTCTTCCGGGGTCAACATGGCCATTTTACAAACCTCCTCATAAGACCACTCAGCATGACAGCCAAACTGACCGCACTCAAACCTGGATTTCCCCTGTATTTAAATAATCACAGAAATGATCAGGATCAAAGGTAAAAAAAAAGAAACACTTGCATGTTCAACAATTTAATAGGTTCCTCACTTCCTTTTAACCAGTTGTCAATATTCTGTTAGAAATGCGACGTCAACACAGAAAATACACTGATGTATTAAGATGAAATATGAGATTCAAAATTTGTCTACTTAAAAAGAGTCACAGCGAATCTGTCGAAGGTAAATAAACTAAAAGCAGCAGAAACAGCAAACATCCATGTAGTTTAATTCAATTGAAAAGAATAAAAGACATGGAATAAAATATTTTACATTTCACATTTGAAAGCAAAAATGATGCAGTGAAATTACAGACACGTTCCTGAACATGTGAGTTTGTTGTGAATTAAAAGATTTGCACAGGTTTTGTTTTTGATGACTCTGTGTTTCTGTACATTGAGTGTAGACAACTCAGATAAACAACATGTTTTGAAAGAGAGGAAAGATACATTTTCTTCTATAAGATTTTCATGTTTATGAAAAAATTAGATTTTAAATGAATTTAATGACAAGAAAACTAGATTAAAAAAAAAACTCGCTGAAAATACATGTGGAAAAATCATCACCTCATTACTTTTCATCTGAATAAGATAGTTACACCAAACTAGCTTACAATTGTCTTTTTTATTTTGAATCAGATTATATTTGAATCATATCCCACCTGTTGGAGCAAATGTTGGCACCACTTCGTGAGGGACGTCGGGGTCACCACATGACCGCAGGACATCCGGGCTCTTGGGGAATCAAACCCTTCACACAGAACTGCAGAAACATCCAGTGATGCAAGTTTAAATATTAACTATATAAACTAAACATGCTCTAAACAAGAAAACAAATGCAGTGAAAACTTGTCGCTGCAGCGCTGATGAACTGAAACGAGCCACTTACAGTCAAACTGATCCTCTTCATCCACTAGTGGGATTGTAGAGTCTCCCGGCTTGTAGCGCTTAGTTTTATCGTTCATCTTGAAAGGTCTCCTGGTTTCTGCTGCGATGCTGAAAACAGTCAACTTTATCTTGTATTTAGTCGAATAGAAGGAAACTTTCGATTTCGAGCCTGTTTACTCTGTACGAGTCACGTGACTTTCGCTTTGCAGCTGATCGCTGCGGGAAACGCCTACAGGAAAAGAAGAACTGATGGATGGATGGATGGATGGATGGATGGATGGATGGATGGATGGATGGATGGATGGATGGATGGATGGATGGATGGATGGATGGATGGATGGATGGATGAAATTTAATGAACGACAGTGAAAAATCTCGACCACATAAAGAATAAATATTATGTTTTATTGTTCGCACCTTAACTTCATAAAACCAAGTGGTGTGAATAATTTGCAGTTTATTAAGAAGAATGAATAATCAGACTAATATCCTTTATTGTCTTATCTAGGGGGACATTTATGTGCAACTGCAGCAAAGTGAAAAACAAACAAACAAAGAAACTAAATTCACACACAGATCGTGATATTTGGTACTTTATTTTTTTTTTTAGCAACAAACATGTAGACAAAGTAATTATTCAAATTAAGCAATTTACAGTTATTTTCTCTCACCACTTTTTATTTTGCATGTGACGCAATATTTATGCTTTCAACCAAACTAAATTGATTAAAGGTTTACTTACAAAACACGAGTGGGTGACAAAAAAATCACAAAACATCAGCAATTATTCATTTAAGAGAATAAGAGTTTTATATTGGTGATGCACTATCTTTGCAGTAAACAGGAGGGCATTATACAGTGGAAGGTGTCCAGTGTGGAGTGGATCAGAGTGGATCAGAGTGGATCAGAGTGGATCAGAGTGGATCAGAGTGGATCAGAGTGGATCAGAGTGGAGCAGGGTCGTGGATGATCAGCTCCAGTCCTCCGTTACAGCGCATCACTGCGTGGATCTCAGACTTGTGCTTGATCCCGCAGTCGGCCAACATTTCTGTCTCCTGCAGGGTTTTGCCTTTGTAGATTAGAGACATCTTCGTCACCGCTGAAACCGCTGAAACGGCTGCATAGGCTGAAACTGCGGAAACTGCTGCGACCGCTGCAAATGGAAAATGCAATAAATCATCTTAAAGACCGATCTTTGCGCAAAACAAAGCAGAAAACGCAGTAAGACGATGTCCAAAACAAACTAGAGTGGATTTTTGTTTCTTAGAGAAATGCCCTATGAAACCTAAAATAAATTAAATCCTTTATAGGATGTAATGACAGCATCAGACAAAATGCATTCCTAACATCTTAAATTGGTTCAAACGGTGCAGAACAAATAGCTGCGCATCTAAAGTCTCACATAAATGATAATTGTGGGTTTTAAAACTGAAATTCCGCTTTTTAAACTACATGTCATGTTTTATATGCTCCATGTCTCAATGCATCTGAAATGAGAATTTCTCAGCAGGTTTATTTACCTACGTCACGGCGCAGCTCCTGCACTCTGTCTAAAAGAAACTTCACAGCAATGTGTTTAAGCTCCTCTTCGTTTTGACACACGCCGATCGGTTTCTTTAAGTTCTGTTCAAAACAAACGAGGACCTGGACCTTGCAAGCCATGGCTTCTCCTTCTGACGACTTCAAACTCTGCTCCGGGATTAAAGCTGCAGTGTGAAGAGACTGAACAGGCGGAAGGATTTTATAACGACAGAAAATTTGCTTTCATTTTTGTTAAAAGGCGTGGCTTCAAATGAAAAAACAATAAAATAAAAACATTTTTAAAAAGTGGATCTGAGCAGGGTTTGATATAAAAAAATTATATGGTAATTTATAATTCTTTAATAATAATAATACTACTACTACTACTACTACTACTACTACTACTACTACTACTACTACTACTAATAATAATAATAATAATAATAATAAAGCTAAAAAGTATAAAGAATATGATTTAATTATGTGTTTCCAGTGAGCTGTTGTAAAAAATTAGCTTGTTTAGTTCTTTTTTTAAACAGTCATTTTATAATACAGTAACATTTTAAAACCTCTGGGCCTACAAGATCAATTCATTATTATCCTGGATCTACTATAGTTATAGATGCAACTGCTCTGCTAACTATTAATTTCTCTGAATAGGACAAACGTGTTTATCACAGTTTTAGAGAACGATACGTTTTCTTCACACATTTTCCCCAAAAAGTGAAAGATAAAAAATGAGAGAGCTCGATAGTAACGCCAATCAAAGTAGTTAAATATGATGTAATACAGCATGATAAATATAACAGTATTTGTTTCTGAGTTGTGATGCTTTGTTGACATGTGGTGGCGGTGCAGTGATAAGGCAAGGCTCAACAATGTGACCACAAGGCTCTTCATCCATGGTTTCTCCTGCTGGAGTAACTACAACCAGTCAGCCACTCTGCATGACAGTGGACTTCCTTAATTTAATTTAATTTAATTTAATTAAAGTTTATTTGATGGGGACAGATACACATCGACATATACTAACTGAACAGAACAGCAGTCCCATGTTTGCATAGAAGTGCAGCTAATTCACAGCCCTTGTCCCTATATGGGCTTTTTAAACCGTACATCTAAAGACTAGTAAAACATGAAGTAATAATCATTTAAAAAGCACAACATGATGTTGACAACATACATAGAGTCCTGCATATAAAAACAGCAAAACATAACAACATTAAGTACGGATGCAGTTTTGTTTTTGACATTACCAGAGTTTTGTTTGAGTGTTGTTTGTTTTGCTGAGTTCATGAGCAAATTAAGTTTATTTAATGCAAAACTTTACTTTTATTGCAGAGGACAAATTCAGAGAAAAGCACACTTAAATCAGAACGTAACCTGACTTTGGAAACAGCTGTCTTCTTCTAGGTCAATGAAAGATGACGGATTATTTTCAAAGTGTGAAACATTAATAGCGTAGAAAACAACAACGTCCATGTTTCAAAATCAAACATGTGTAAGAAAAAAATTATTTAGTGTTTAAGAGAGAAACAAAAAAAGCATGAAAAATGAATAATGTTTTATTCACATGTAAACAAAAGATACAAATCATTCACTAAACATATATCTGCAACATCATAAGGGGACAAAGTGATTACTTGGATCTGTTGATTCTACAAATTGTCTATAAGACAAGAAGAAATTAGAAGAAACAACAGAAGTGACAACTTATAGGAGCAGAATTGTGTATTTTCCAATCACATATTTCCATTTTATATCACAATAACTAGTCAAATAACTGTGTTATCTTTAATTGTTAAAATGTTATAAATATAAATATGACTTCAAAGAAAATTGACTTTGCAATTTAATGGCTTGAAATTGGGCCTCTGTTTCTCTAGAAATTGCTTCTATTTCTGAAACTACACCTTTAGGAAGTGATCACAACATGGTAATCTATTTACTGAAACTACACCTTTAGGAAGTGATCACAACATGGCTCCTGTATACACAAAATACAAAGCAATTTGTATAATGAGCTCAGCCGATGCTCGTTATTAGGTGTTTGCTAATTACTACTAGCTAGTCTGAAGGAGCTGAGTGGGGGACTGAGAGAGAAAGGCTTCCCTGTGAGGTGGAAGCTTGGAAACTTTATGATCCAACGAAGTGTTTTGCAGAGCTGAATGGTTGCCATGGAGATTAAAGGATTCTCAAAATGAAGAAAGAATCAAGGCGACACTCTAGGCATGTTTTGATGAAGGAATGACATTATAACATGATGTAAGGTTAAAAAAAAGTCCATTTGCATAATGCTGACCCTTTTAAATTTTTGTTTTGTTAAAATGTAACATTTTTCAACTGATTTGTTCTCAGGTAATTGTGAGCTAAATAAATTTGAATTTAGTTCATTTGATAGATCCATTCTATGGCGAACCATGATTTAGTAATTTCTGACTAACAAGTGGTTAACACAGTGGCTCACCGATCTTTTGTCGTTTTTAGTGTATTTCCAACAAAGTAAGAAGGGTAGCCCTAAAAGAAAGAGTAAACCAAAGAAAATGAATTTATGCAGAATGACCGTCATGCCAATAATGACAATCCAGATAATTACAAATGCAAAAAGTAACAAAGTTAAGAAAGACAAATACAAATGATTGGGATTTTTATCATAGTCTGAAGTCATTTTCCCCGTATCGTCTTCAGTATTTGAATTTATATTAGAAACTTGTGATGAAGTGGACTCAATATGAATCCTTGTACAGTCTGATTTCATCTCACTTTTCTTCCTGTAAAACAGAAGATGGGCACTTCGGGATCTGGTGAATAAAGAACGCAAATTCCGGTTATGATGAACGGTAAACATAAACAGAAGAAGAAAATGAAGAACAGTTACTAACCTCTCAAACTTTTTCTGGAACATCTGGTTATCAACCTGTTATTAAAAGGAACAATATCAAACTTCTGCTGTGCTACGACAAGGTGAAATATTGATTGTCAAAGTGAAAAACACCCACAGATGCAGGATAATTATCTCACCAGTGTCACACTGGAGTCATTGAACTCATACCAGTTTTCTTCATCCTCAGGCTTGATTGTTGCTGTATAATGGCCACTGCTCAGAGTCCCAAAGTGATCCACCAACCCATACAGCTCATATGTCTGGTTCTGATCCACAAAACACACACATTAATCTGGAAACTGAAAAGCAAATGGTCACAATCACAATAATCTGAACTATACCTCAGGTAAGTCGATGGTGTGACAAACATCCACAGCACGGCCGTCTTTACTGTATGACATGCGCTGATAGTTGTATTCGAACCTCTTCAGCAGCAAAATCAAAATCTCTGGATGATGCTTTAGTTTATATTTCTACATGAAACACAACATTAATACGATTAAAAGCTGATATTTATGTTAACTATACATAAAGACACACAACCTTTTTTACTGCCTGATATTAAATCAAACTAAGATTTTTCCGTTCCAGGTCTGCAGGGATCACCGATATTTATTTACTGATTTTTAATTTTTGGGGATGCATCATATTGTGGGAGGATCTGTTGCACTTTACAAAACTGATATAAATATGTTGCTTCAAAATGTAGATATGTTGTTTAAGAAATCGACCTGGTAGTTATAGCTTTAGTACAGGACGGTCTTCCAAAATGGACAATGACCCTAATTATACTGTCCAATTAATTAGGGATAACAAAGTCAGTATCTTTGAAAGGTCATTGCAAACCCTTGAGCAAGGCAGCCTGCTAAAAAACTGAGTTAAAAGAAGTTCTGTGAGGAGGAATAGGTCAAAAATTTGACCCAGGTTATGACGTTTTAAAGACAAACTCTAATAAAATATATGTGAACTTGAGAATTTGACAAATATTTTAGCTTCTCTTTCATTACTTGGGTGTTTAGCTAATAGCTAATCGGTGCATTCTGAATACATTTTAAAATGCTGTCAAAATATCTGTTTTGTTTTTGTTGTTTCAAAATCAAAACAAGTTTCTCTTTACTTACAACAGTAGTGTCACGATTGTCTCCACAAGTATCACAGTACAGCTGGTCGTTTCCATAAAACCGTACATCCTTTAAAAACTCCCGAATCGCGTCCTTCTGTTACAGAAAACACATTTTCTGTTACTGCACAAACCTTCACCAGGTCCTTCCCAGCATTCTGACAACACAGCAGATTGGTTATTACTACTAAGTAATAATCAGAAATTATTGATTATTCCAAATGACTTTTATAAGCAAAGTTTTGTCTGGTTCATAAAATGGTTTCCATTATGCAGGTTGTTTCTTACCACACTGTAGTTTCCATCACTTGAATCCATCAATGGGAGAGAAAGAAACAAAAATGGCTCCAACTCTTCAGTGTGTGAGTGACATTGATCACAAACAGTCCAGTGAACCAGCTCTCCTCTGAATATCTGAAAATACAGTTTGATTTAAAATCCATCACTTTTATTTTTCATTCACACTCTGTAGCGCTCTCACCATACCGACCCCAAAGTGATTTCATGAATATTTTACCTGTGATGCTTCATCGCTGACCAGAGATAAAATATTCTCCAGGCACTGACCAGCATCCTGCTGTTCATACACTGAGAGAATGAAGAAAGAACGACAAATAGCATTATATGTTTTATGTTTACATTTAATGCTTAAGCTCATATTTTATGTTCATCCATGTTTCTTCTAAAGCTCGTCTAGCTTTATATTTACGCTAATGCTTTCACACATCCTCATTATGAAGGAAAGTTTCCTCCTTTATATAGAAACAAGCTAACAGTTGATAAACGTATCTGACTACGTACCTTTTTCAATTCTCAGCGTCTTTGTAATTTCTGTGGTTTCTGATGTTTTTTCTTTTAAACTCTCAAACAAAGTATGGAGTCGAACATTGATGTTGTCCTCTTGGTGTTTTGAACAACTGTTTATAGGATATTGTCAGAGATACAGAGTATATATTTAAAAAAAAACAACAAAAAATATTCTCCCTACACAAAACATGCTGCATGATTTATTCACTAACCTTTCTACAGCCTTTCTGAACAATCTGGTCATGAACAGAACCTGCAGAATGCTGTTCAGGTAACATGTTGCTCCTTGGTTTCTCAACCCGTGGTACTTAATGTCTGCGGGACGTTTAGTTATGGAACAATACACAACATTAATAAAATACATGCAAACAAATAATTATTAGCAGCTCAGCATGGACGCCTTACCTTCCTTCATACTGAATCGCAGATAGGACTTTTCTTCACAGCGCCATCGTAGAAACGATTTCTGCTGCTGAGCCACCGTGGAAATAAACACACAGTCAGAGGCACTCCCATGACCACAGAGAGTCAGAAAGCTTTCGCTTTCACTTAGCGACTTAAGCATTTCATCAAGCTGACTAACACTGGTAATGTCATGAATGCTCACAGATATAAATACTGTATCAATTCTATTAAATCAGCTCTGACAGCTGCAGGTTTTGGGGATGTTACTTCTTCAGAGCAACAAGGAAACAAATCTGTAAAAATAACACTGACATCCACTGTTAACAGAACTGGGGTAAACATTTGCAGCCTTTTTCAATGAAAATATTGTAAATATTGTATGGAAATAAATTAAATTGAATTAGAATTTAAATATCTGCAAAATCTCAAACCTAAATGCACTTTAAAAACAGAAATGACAGAGATTGATGGCAAATATCGCCGTGACTTAAAGAGATCGACATCCTAACACATATTTTTCAATGTTTTTTGTAACCAAAAATAAATAAATGAAAAACAATTCCTGTTGCTTCCAGGAAGAAATGCCAAATGGCAAACTGCCAGGAATTTTGGTGTCACTTGTAAAAATGACACTGGCTTCACATTTCCAACAAACAAAGAAAATGAAACAAAAACTGAGTGAGGATCTGGAAAGCACCTAATAAATACATGGCTCATGATTTTTATTTTCTATCAGCTTCCTACAAAAGAAATGCTATTCTAACCGGAAGGTTTAGTATAAACTCTATGGAGAGTTTATTGCTAATGTCTAAAGCTTGGAATATGGAACATAGGCCACTTATTCGCCGCTTTCTTACGTCAGCTCAAATCAAATCAAATCAGAAATATTTTATTAACAACAAAACGTAATTAAATGTTGTTACTCATTTTAATTCAAAGTTCTTTAAAGAGTTATTGATTCAATAAATTCAATAAATTAGAATACTACAGAAAAGTCCATTTGCTTCAGGAACTTTGTCACAGATTAGATGGAGTGATGACAGAAGTCTGTTTGACAATCATTATTTCTGTTATGTAATTTTCCACTTACAGCCAATAAAGACATGACATTTAAAATCAGAGTATTGCTCCAGACCATTAAAGATTATTATTTGCAAAAAGTATCTTTAATCTGACAAAATATGCTTCATCTGAAAGCATTTTCTAATTTATTGATTATGACTGTAAATAGTAGAAGGGCCAATCAATAACATGGCAGCAACTCAATGCATTAGTCATCTGGGTGCAGCAAAGATGAACTGATGAAGCTCAAAGTCAGCATCACAATGAGGAAGTTTATCTAAGTGATCTGATAGCTTCTTAGAGCCAGACTGACTGGATGAGTTTTTCAGAAACTGCTGCGGTTGTCACGCTCACTTTCCTCTCTGTTTAGAGAGAATGGTCCACAATAAAGAAAAACTGAGGTCATGTGGATAAAATGACACACTGTCTGAAGAGAACACACTCACTGCAGTTAGATTGACTAAAGTAACATAAAGTACTGAACCTTGAATGAGGTGGGCTACAGCAGCAGAAGACCACACTGGGTTTAGCTGTGAGGCTGTGCTCAGGTTCTCCCAAATCAGACATTGACAGATTTGAACAATCTTTCACAAAACTAAAATAATCTTACAGGGCATCTCAAAGCTCAAGGTTTATTGTATTGTAACAGTGTCTAGAGTTACTGAATCTCAATCCAGAGCAACTTTGAAGATGGTGCAACTGCATCATGGATGGTCAACAAATCTAAGGCAGTTGAGACAAACAGACAGTTTGGTGCTGCATCCAGTGATGTGGCAGCTTCTGGGTCCTTTTTGTCTGGTTTGGCATAAATGATCCTAAACAAGCTTCTCAAAATAAAATGTGACTGGGGCGTTGTGGTGATGCAGGGGTTAAGCAAAACCCACATATGGAGACCTTAGTCCTCGACGTGACTGTTGCAGGTTTGATTCCCGGCCTGCTGACCTTTGCCGCTTGTCTTCCCCTTCTGTCATTACACACTTTCCTGTCAATTCACTGTTAAAATAAAGGCCACTAGAGCCAAAATAACCTGAAAATAAAATATGACCATCAACCTTGAAAGAAATCCTCTATAATCACTTGTAATTAAAGAAGGCAGGATTAATGTGTGTCTGAGGACAATTATTTATGAGAACACAGTTACACAATTGATCAGACTGATAGGTTGCTTTGATAGCAGCATTCAGGAGTTTTAAGTTGTAGGATCTGGTGACGTCGTTTCTTGACTGCCATAAATTCTCTATCAGGTTTAGGTCAGAACAGAGATACTATTGTAATTAAAGCCAATGGGGTTTAATTACCCAAAAGTAATTTTGGGAAATAAAATAATCAAGATTTCCTTAAAGTTCATTAGCAGTTATAAATAATTGCACTGAATTTAAACTAGAGAACAAATACCAGCAGATAGAAGGCTGTGGAAACTTCCCACTTGGCATCAAGAAACGCCTCTTTACTGTGGAACCATCCATCCATCCATCCATCCATTTTCCGGTCACGGGGTTGGGAGTCGCCGGTGCCTATCTCCAGCTGCGTTCCGGGCGAGAGGCGGGGTACACTCCTGGACAGGTCGCCAGTCTGTCGCAGTACTGTGGAACCCTGTTTTCTAATGAAATCCTCTTTCATGTGAAAAGAGAAAGTTAAATCACACAGTGTCATTGTGGTTGTCTTTCTCTTTCGCCCATGTAAAGAGAAATGAATACAGCACTCTCTGAGCAACCTGAGCCTTTGACAAATATCTTTTGTGAGCAAACATTTTATCAGAAGCTGTCAGTGACCGCAGACTCAGAAGTCTCAAAACATGGCCATCATATTTCTCTAATAAAACACCTTTTTGTAATCTTATGTACATTTCAAAAGTTTAAAGAATCTTCATTTTAACTCTTCACTTAGTATTTTTCAAACTGACTGATGTTTAATTTTGTTTATATTATAAATAAATGCAAAATTTCAGGTTTTACGACTCGCTCTTTATATAACCAGAACAAAAGCAGCACTTTTATTTTCTTCAACAACGTCCGATATTCAGTTTGACCTGAATTACATAAAAAAATTAGATCAAAATGACAAAGGTTACATTAAGGAGAGTGATGTGGAAAAAAGAAAACTATTACCAAGCACTGTCAGGTGAAATCACTCAATCAGGTTTATTGTGCACAACACAGAGAGCTTGTAGGACAATCAATAATGAAGAGGTTCTGGGTGAAAAGCTCTGCCAGGCAGAGACAACACGAGTTTTATACCAAGGTAAGGAGACCAAAACATGGGAGAGTCTGGTTCCCTTGCAGCTGCAGCAAAACAACTTGCAATCTTGTGTGTTTAGCCCAAACAGGTTCACAAGCATTTAATGTGACATTATCAGCAGATGTTAACTTGTGGTAATTTTCCACCACAGAGAGCACAAAAAGTCTTTGAATATTACAGAATTGCATGATGTAAACATCATAAAAGAAGCATCAAACAACACAAAATAGCGACATTCAATGTGATAATCCTTCACACATTAATAGGTGTTCAAGCTGTTGTTCCTGGGAAACTGAAAGTTTAATTACTTTAACAATGACCACGAAAAAATTTATCTGGAAGCTCGTTTATAATGAGTAGAGCGCAAATATGATTGGAATTGTCATAATTGCTGCTTGTTGATTTGAAATATCATTAATAAGAAGCAAAGAAGAAGCAGGTTATCAAAGAACAGTGGCAGTTTACATAATTCACATCATTTCCTCTGCCACACAGGGATAGACGTCTGTCTGGGAACAATGTCAGTGGAGCACACGCCGTAAACATTGTTGTTTCCTGTGCTCCTGCATTCATTAGTTGTCTTAAGACAGCCAAAACAGAATAGCGTCTTACATCGGGGACATGTAATGTTTTTGCATCCGTTCCCACTGTGCTGCAGCAGTGAGCCGCAGGTGGGACAGGCACGGACCGACGGACACCCTTTGAGTCCCTTCACAGTGTTGATTTGGACTTCTGGACACTCTCTCAGCGTCTTCAGGGCAGAATTGTGGCAGTCGTCGTTTCCGCAGCGCTCGGATCGAGGCTGTGGACCTTTCCACTCCCTCAGACACTGCCAGCAGAACCCAAAGCTGCGTCCCGTCTTCGCTGAGCAACCTGGGCAGCAGACATAGAGGTTTGAGCTGCTCCCTCTGGTCACAGGAGTCATGCAGCCTGGACACTGTCATGTGTGAGTTTGGGGATAAGAGAGGAGAAACAGGGATTTGAGTCAGACTCAAGTCTGTGTGCAGTTATAATTACACCATCAATAAGATACTTACAAACTTTGCGTTAGGATTTCTGGCGGCAGCATTCAGGGCCAAGGTCGTCTCAAAGGTCTTCATTTCTTCAGGGGTCAACATGGCCATTTTACAAACCTCCTCATAAGACCACTCAGCATGACAGCCAAACTGACCGCACTCAAACCTGGATTTCCCCTGTATTTAAATAATCACAGAAATTATCAGGATCAAAGGTAAAAAAAACAACAAAAAGAAAAACTTACATGTTCAACAATTTGTGATAATCAGATCCTTCTGCCAATATTACACCATGAAGATGCACTTTTAATATGTGTCATGTCAACACAGAAAATACAGTGATACTGTAATACATGGCACAGTGCATTAAATCTCACAGTTGATAACTTGTTTTTGGAAAGATAGCTTTCATTTTTTAACAGTGAATCTGTTGAAGACAAATAAGCCAAACAACTGATTTTTGCTCTGATTTACACATCAGAGTAAAAGAATTTTTCACATTTTACATTCAGAACACAAACACAAATTATGAATTTCATTAGAAGTACAGACACATTCTTAAATATATGCCAGAGTTTCATCTTTAAAAGATTTTCGCAGGTTTTGTTTTTGGTGATTCTCTTATTTCAGTACATTGGAAGTCGGGTGTCGACAACTCAAATAAAGGAAACAAAATCTTATTGAAGAAAGGATAGATACATTTTCTTCAATAGGATTTTAATATATGTGGAAAATTAGATTTAAAAACCATTTAATGACCAGAGAACTAGATCAGAAAAGCAGTACTGTCAGCATCATTATGTTCTGAAAATACATGTGGAACATCAACACCTCATTACTTTTCATCTGAATCAGAATAAGATAGTTCCACCAAACTTGCTTACAATTGTCTTTTTTTTTCTATTTTGAATAAGATTGTATTTGAATCATATCCCACCTGTTGGAGCAAATGTTGGCACCACTGAGTGAGGGACGTTGGCGTCACCACATGACCGCAGGACATCCGGGCTCTTGGGGAATCAAACCCTTCACACAGAACTGCACAAGCATCCAATGAGATCCTCCAGCATGTTCAAGTACTAACTATACAAACTATACATGCTTTAAACAACATTACAAATGCAGTGAAAACTTGTATCTGCAGCGCTGATGAACTGAAACGAGCCACTTACAGTCAAACTGATCCTCTTCATCCACTAGTGGGATTGTAGAGTCTCCCGGCTTGTAGCGCTTAGTTTTATCGTTCATCTTGAAAGGTCTCCTGATTGTTGTTGTCGTTAAGGAACCAAAATGGTTTCTGTTTGCTTGTTGAATCATCTCTAGAGCGAGAACAATAAAAACAAACAGACACAATTATTTGTGGCCAGGAGAAATGGAAGAGATAAAAGATTGGAAAGTGGTTTCCCTGAAGGTGGTGTGATATGCAGGATTGGTATTTCTTATTCAGTCCCGTGAATCTACAAATATTTAATTTCACTGGTTTATTCAGTTTGAATCAGTTCATGTTGCATGAATGTGACATGAACTTAGTACTTTTTGCAAAGCACTAAGCAAAAATTCAGTTAAAATCAAAATCAATTGAATCATGCAGACAGACTCCAGTCAAATGCAACTGTGGAGGCCAAGTGAATGCAAAGTAATATTCAGTTATTGTTGTTTAATTTGTAATTTACTAGTTACATTTCTTGAGGTTTAGGTAACATTATCAGTATTGCATGTAGATAATTTTGTAATGTTTTATTGTGAATGTGTGTTTTATTTTAGGCTATATGCTTGTAACTTAATTGGTCCATTTTGCAATTTATGCAAATGAGGAGTGCAGCGTTAACGAGGGAGAAAGGAAAGGCGCTGCAAGTTGTATCTACAGAGCCACACGGTTTTTCAACCGTAATTTGTTTATGGATGTTAGCTAAGATACAGCTGCTCTTGTAAAGCATAACACGCAAAAACTGTGGAATAAATTTTTGTTTGCATTCTTATAACGGAGCACCGCGGAAGTTTTTATTTTTCCTCTTCAAACACGCGAGTGAATGCAAAGAATAAACCTTGTGGCAAAACACATACATTACAAAAATTGGTTGTATGCACATGCGCACATATTAGTGAAAATTTTAAATAAAAATATTTGACATTCATCTTAAAGACCAACCTTTGCGCGAGCCTCCTTGTTCAAATGGTTCAGAACAAGCTGCATCTAAAGTCTCACATAAATGATAATTGTGGGTTTTAAAACTGAAAATCGGCTTTTTAAGCTACATGTCATCTTTTTTATATGCTCCATGTCTCAATGCATCTGAAATGAGAATTTCTCAGCAGGTTTATTTACCTACGTCACAGCGCAGCTGCTGCATTCTGTCTAAAAGAAACTTCGTATGGATTTGTTTAAGCTCCTCTTCTCGTTTACAGACGTCGATCGGTTTCTTTATGTTCTGTTCTAAACAAAGGAGGACCTGGACCTTGCGCTCCATGGCTTCTTCTTCTGACGACTTCAAACTCTGCTCCGGGATTAAAGCTGCAGTGTGAAGAGACTGAACAGGCGGGAGGATTTTTATTGGACAGAGAAACCATTTGCTTTCATTTTTGTTGAAGGCGTGGCTTCAAAAGCAAAAACAACAACAAACAAACAAACAAACAAAAAACCCAAAAGTGGATTTGAGCAGGGTTTGACAGAAAATCATTTGGTTTATGCTTTAGTCCAAGTAAACAATTCTGTACTTTTGTGTTTATTAAATCAGTTTGATCAATGCAGATCAATGCAATTTTCTTCATTGCGCAGCACAAAAATAGAGCAATCCTAAAACAATAAACAGCTTTAGTACATATCATGTAAAATATTATGTAAATATTAAAGGCTAAACTTAAATATTTACTTATTTTATAATTCCTCGTATATATATTTACAACATACCAGAAAGCAAAGATTTACTGTCTTTATATGTTATCTGTTAGCTCACGAATAGAAGACCAATCCTCTGCATTTTATTTTCATGATAGCAGCCTTGGACCACCTGCTATCGGTCCAAGGCTATTTAACTCTGCAGTGCAGCAGAGTTAAATTTGCTGCACTGCTTAGAGATGAGCAACAAACGGGAGATTTAATGTCATGTGGACCTTTAGTAGACCTTCCCTTTCGTGTCTGTTGAGTTTTTCAAAAGAGTCACAGAAACTGTTTGCTCGAGTTTATTTGACGAGTTTTTCAGATTTTCACACATCTGCATACATTAACTCTTGCTGGAGCTCGCAGGCAAATAAGTCTGCTCCAGTGATCCTGTCCCAATCATCATCAGTTCTGATGATGTCACATACATAGCGAGTCCAGAACTTCTTAAAATTGGAAATCATACTTTGCTATTTACTTGCACTTTCAAATACAAGTGCTTTTTCTGTTTAATTGCTCTATTGTTCTTTTTTTTTTTTGCAGGTTTCTGTAAATGGCAGTGAATGGAAATGTTCTGTTGCTGATCCTCACTGTTAGAGAGGACAGAGGTTGTAAATCTCTTTGGCATTTGAAATCTCTATCAGTTTCTGTCATTGCAGTTTAAAGAGCTTTTTCGGTTGTATTTTTGCAGCTACATTTATGAAGATTCTTGACAGACTCTTCTTGAAATAATATTGTAGAAGAAAATAAAACACCAGATGTTTATCCCATAGTTAATCTGTTGTATTAATGACAGATTATGACCATGTCTTCATGGAAGAAATAATTGTCTCGTCCCTCTGAAATCCCAACATCCCCAAAACTTGCAGCTGTCAGGACGGATTAAAGAGAATTGATAATATCTGAATTCTAACTTGTGAGCTTTCATGACTTCATGCTGTGTTGTTTATCAGCTGAATGAAATGCTCTAGTTGCTAAGTGAAAGAGAAAGCTGTTTTCTGACTCCCTCTCTCATGGGAGTGTCTCTTACTGTCTGTTTGTTCAGCGGCGGCGGCAGAAATCGTTTCTGCACCAGTGCTGTGAAGAAAAACCGTATCAGTGGAGTCTTTATTTTTATATTTTGAGCGTACTATTTTTGTGATTGAATTACATTTAAAATATATTTAGAATGTATTTTCAGTATATTGGCATTACATATTTTATATATTAGTAGTTTGATCACACTATACTGCAATAATACTTTTAGCTCATAATTTCTAATGAAGTACACTTTTTAGTTACTTAATGTCTTTTATTATTCTGCTTAGTCACATTGAACATTACATGCTGCATACACACTGCAGTACTGCAAACATATCAGGCAACCAGAACACAGAAGGATCCGTGACAACACACTGTACAGGTGAAATTAATTACATTGTGCTTTCAATATATTACCATTTTTCAAGAATAGATTGCCAATATACTATAAAAATGTTTTACAAATTGTTAATATATTAAAAGTTTACAGACAACATGCTTAAGAAAATTAGCACAAAAAAACAAAAGGTACACTTTAGAGGACATGAAAAACATGTCCTGAAGGACAGAGTATTGTTTTAGTACAAGGTCACAGTATTGCAGTATTATTATTACAAATTGACATTTCTCCCTCCTAAGAACAGTGAGGATCAGCAACAGAAAGAAAGAGGACGAGATACAAACGTTTTGCTTATGTTTGGTGTCCAATAACAGGAAGGAAGATCAGAATAGAAGCTTAGGGGAATTCAGGCGTCACTGAAGAAAACAAAGGTGGCTCCAGATTATAATCAAACAAACAAAATGAAACAAAAACTGAATGAGGATCTGGGAAGTACCTGAAAATCCTTGACTTCCACTGAAGAGCCATTCAATAATGTAGCAGCAGCTTTGCACGAAAGAGTCACCTGGGTGCATTTAAGGTGAACTGATAAAGTTCAACGTCAGCGTCAGAATGAGGAAGAGTTATTTTAAAGAAATCTTGGACATAATGTCTTGATGCCAGACTGACTGGAAGAATATTTCAGAAACCACTGAGGTTTTCATGCACATTTCCTCTCTGTTGGAGAGAATGAGTTCAAATAAGAGAACAGCAGCTGTGGATAAAAATACCTCAATGATGTGAGAAGAAAGAGCACAGACTGGTTTTAGAGCAAAAAGGGAAACGGCAGCTCAAGTCAACTTTGTGCAGAACATCATCTCATAATGCAATAGATGTTGAAGCAGGTGAGCTACAGCAGCAGAAAACCACATGGATGTTTTGCTACAATCAGGAGGTTTTGACCACAGTTTATAGTTTTGGTTCTCCAAAATGAATCACTGAGATCTGAAGAATGTTGCCTGTTTCCTCAAGTGACCTTCAGATCAGAAGAGTCAGAATTTAACTTAAATAAGATTAAAAGCATGGAGGCATCTTTGTCTGCAGTGGTTCAAACTAAATATTGGATGATGATGATGATCATTAGTTATAGCCAGTAGAATGAAGAAAAGGTTTAGGGGAGAGTCTGGCTTATTAATCTGATTAGTTTAATTCATTTGTGTAAAGGAAATATATTCTCACTCCATCTTGTGAAAATCTTTCACTGCTCAGTGATTTGGCTGTTTCTGGAAGCTGTTTGTCTGGTTTGGTTTAGTTGTAACGTTTTAAGGACAATTATTTACGAACATATTGATTTGTCATAATTTATCAAACTGATTACCAAGTTTTTATAGCAGCAATCAGATCTTTTAAATTGTTGGATCTGGAGGCGTTTGAACTCGACTACCATAAATTTGGTATCAGGTTTAGGTCAGGCCAGTTACTTAACCACTCCATAACAACCACTTACCATAACAACCACTTACCAGAACAACCACTTACCAGAACAGTGACACTGTGGTCATTAAAACCAGCAGGTTTTATTCTGTCAGTGGGGAGAAGTGTCATGTGCTGCTGGGAAATTAAATAATCAGCATCTCATAAAGTTTATCAGCAGAGAGTGCTCTAAAATCTCCCGGCTGAAGATTGAACTAAATTTGAACTTGTTAAAAACAAGTTCAAATTTCAAAACAATAGCAACATTTGTATTTGTTCAACAATTTCTGATTTTCAGTTTGTACTATTACAAAAATTTAATCAAATGACAAAGATTGGTTAATGAATGATAAAAGAGTCATACAATATGATAGGATTACTTGATACAAATACAATAACAGAGGCATCAAAAAGCTACATATTTGTGTGGACGTCCTTTAAAGCAGGAGTTCCCAAAGATTTTCTTCTGGTTCCCCCTATTGATTACAATAAAATCCTATCGTTCAACCAGACATAAACCTCAACACATCTTTTGTTTTCAAACTCCACTGAAGTTTATTTCACACTTCAGGTTGCAACAAAACAAACTACAAAGCATCTTCACAGTTAATCACTTTAGTGTAGCTGTTTTTTTTTTCTTCCAGACTGCTTCCTGTAACCCCACCCACCAAGAACAAGCAGGAAAATAAAAAACAGAAATCACATGGACATAAATTAGAATAGATGTCTATTCCTATTCCGCATCGGAATCGGAATCGGAATAGAAATCGGAATAGAAATCGGAATTGGAATCGAAATCGGAATCGAAATCAGCGTTCGGTCCTCTGAGGAATCGAAGTCCATTCCACACAGGAATAGATGTCTGCCTAGGAGCAATGCCACTGGGGCAAAGTCCCAGTGGCATTGGGGCCTCATTGGGGCAAAGTCCCAGTGGCATCGTACCAAGACGTCCTGTCATGCTACAGCTGAGAGCACACTTTAGGCAGCCAAAACAAAACGTCATCTTACATTGGGGACATTTAATGTCTTTGCATCCTTTCCCAGTGTGCTGCAGCAGTGAGCCGCAGGTGGGACAGGCACGGACCGACGGACACCCTTTCACTCCTCCTGCTAGCTCAATTTTGACTTCTGGACACTCTCTCAGCGTCTTCAGGGCAGAATTGTGGCAGTCGTCGTTTCCGCAGCGCTCGGATCGAGGCTGTGGACCTTTCCACTCCCTCAGACACTGCCAGCAGAACCCAAAGCTGCGTCCCGTCTTTGCTGAGCAACCTGGGCAGCAGACATAGAGGTTTGAGCTGCTCCCTCTGGTCACAGGAGTCATGCAGCCTGGACACTGTCATGTGTGAGTTTGGGGATAAGAGAGGGGAAACAGGGATTTGAGGCAGACTCAAGTCTGTGTGCAGTTATAATTACACCATCAATAAGATACTTACAAACTTTCTGTTAGGATCTTTGAGGGCAGCATTCAGGGCCAAGGTCGTCTCAAAGGTCTTCATTTCTTCAGGTGTCAACATGGCCATTTTACAAACCTCCTCATAAGACCACTCAGCATGACAGCCAAACTGACCGCACTCAAACCTGGGTTTCCCCTGTATTTAAATAATCACAGAAATGATCAGGATCAAAGGTAAAAAAAAGAAACACTTGCATGTCCAACAATTTAATAGGTTCCTCACTTCCTTTTAACCAGTTGTCAATATTCTGTTAGAAATGCGACGTCAATGTAGTCGTTATAAAACTATTTTAAACAACGAAAAAGAAAAACAAGATCTAATGATCTGCGATCGATTATTCTGGTCTTTCAAGTTCAGCGCTACAGACAGATAACGGTACAGATACGGTGAAAGGTAGCCTAAGTTTAAAGAAGTTAAAAGAAATGTATTTTTCATTAATCTTGCTTTTCCTTGTTACTTTTCCGCCTATGTTTGTTTATAATTCTTGAAAAGTTCGACCTTTTAGTTTTGAGAGTTTGTTAATCGTTCGAGTCTCGATTGATTTTGTCTGATGGAATGTAAGGGAACGTATCGGTTCTGCTCCATTATAACACCGGATCCGAAAAGAGTAACATAGTGTCCGTGTTTTCAGTACTCCCCTTTATAGAGGCGTAACATCAACACAGAAAATACACTGACGTATTAAGATTCTCTTTAACTCTAAATTTCACAGTTGAAAATGTGTTTTTGGAAAGTCAACTTCAAAATGAGTTACAGCGAATCTGTCGAAGGTAAATAAACTAAAAGCAGCAGAAATAGCAAACATCCATGTAGTTTAATTCAATTAAAAAGAATAAAAGACATGGAATAAAATATTTTACATTTCACATTTGAAAGCAAAAATGATGCAGTGAAATTACAGACACGTTCCTGAACATGTGAGAATTAAAAGATTTGCACAGGTTTTGTTTTTGATGACTCTGTTTCTGTACATTGAGTGTAGACAAATCAAATAAACATGTTTTGAAAGACAGGAAAGATACATTTTCTTCTATAAGATTTTCATGTTTATGAAAAATTAGATTTTAAATTAATTTAATGACAAGAAAACTAGATTAAAAAAAAAACTCGCTGAAAATACATGTGGAAAATCATCACCTCATTACTTTTCATCAGAATAAGATAGTTCCACCAAACTAGCTTACAATTGTCTTTTTTTTTTATTTTGAATCAGATTATATTTGACTCATATCCCACCTGTTGGAGCAAATGTTGGCACCACTTCGTGAGGGACGTCGGCGTCACCACATGACATCCGGGCTCTTGGGGAATCAAACCCTTCACACAGAACTGCAGAAACATCCAGTGATGCAAGTTTAAATATTAACTATATAAACTAAACATGCTTTAAACAAGAAAACAAATGCAGTGAAAACTTGTCGCTGCAGCGCTGATGAACTGAAACGAGCCACTTACAGTCAAACTGATCCTCTTCATCCACTAGTGGGATTGTAGAGTCTCCCGGCTTGTAGCGCTTAGTTTTATCGTTCATCTTGAAAGGTCTCCTGGTTTCTGCTGCGATGCTGAAAACAGTCAACTTTATCTTGTATTTAGTCGAATAGAAGGAAACTTTCGATTTCGAGCCTGTTTACTCTGTACGAGTCACGTGACTTTCGCTTTGCAGCTGATCGCTGCGAGAAACGCCTACAGGAAAAGAAGAGCTGATGGATGGATGGATGGATGGATGGATGGATGGATGGATGGATGGATGGATGGATGGATGGATGGATGGATGAAATTTAATGAACGACTATTAAACTGCAAATTATTCACACTGGTGTGAATAATTTGCAGTTTATTAAGAAGAATGAATAATCAGACTAATATCCTTTATTGTCTTATCAAGGGGGGACATTTATGTGCAACTGCAGCAAAGTGAAATACAAACAAATAAAGAAACTAAATTCACACACAGATCGTGATATTTGGTACTTTATTTATTTTTTTTAGCAGCAAACATGTAGACAAAGTAATTATTAAAATTAAGCCATTTACAGTCATTTTCTCTCACCACTTTTTATTTTGCAAGTGACGCAATATTTATGCTTTCAACCAAACTTACAACACACAAGCGGTGACAACAACAAAAAAAAAATCACAAAACTTCAGCAATTATTCATTTAAGAGAATAAGAGTTTTATATTCGATCAAATATCATTATGTTAAAAAGCAGGAGGGTTTAAACAAGAGAACCATTATTCAGTGGCATATAGCAAAAACCATGTGTAGCCTATACATAACCAGGATCAATAATCAATATTGACAAATTATTATAAATAATAAAAAACATGTTGCGGGAATGATGAGATCATAGTTTCATGTATGAGATTTTTGAGTTGTTGTTTTTTTTAACTAATGTCTTTGGGGTGAAAACCAACAACAACACACGAGAATGACTGGGCGATTTCATTTTCATTTCACTTTAAATACAGATCATTTTGACATCTTTCGCAATTATCATAAGCTTCAGTAATATATTATAATGATGTATTATGTCTACAGTAAACAGGAGACATTATACAGTGGAAGGTGTCCAGTGTGGAGTGGATCAGAGTGGATCAGAGTGGATCAGAGTGGATCAGAGTGGATCAGAGTGGATCAGAGTGGAGCAGGGTCGTGGATGATCAGCTCCAGTCCTCCGTTACAGCGCATCACTGCGTGGATCTCAGACTTGTGCTTGATCCCGCAGTCGGCCAACATTTCTGTCTCCTGCAGGGTTTTGCCTTTGTAGATTAGAGACATCATGGTCACCGCTGAAACCGCTGAAACGGCTGCATAGGCTGAAACTGCGGAAACTGCTGCGACCGCTGCAAATGGAAAATGCAATAAATCATCTTAAAGATCGATCTTTCGCGCAAAACAAAGCAGAAAACGCAGTAAGACGATGTCCAAAACAAACTAGAGTGGATTTTTGTTTCTTAGAGAAATGCCCTATGAAACCTAAAAATAAATTAAATTCTTTATAGGATGTAATGACAGCATCAGACAAAAATGCATTCCTAACATCTTAAATTGGTTCAAACGGTGCAGAACAAATAGCTGCGCATCTAAAGTCTCACATAAATGATAATTGTGGGTTTTAAAACTGAAAATCGGCTTTTTAAACTACATGTCATTTTTTATATGCTCCATGTCTCAATGCATCTGAAATGAGAAATTTCTCAGCAGGTCTATTTACCTACGTCACGGCGCAGCTCCTGCACTCTGTCTCAAAAAGAAACTTCACAGCAATGTGTTTAAGCTCCTCTTCTCGTTTACAACGTCGATCGGTTTTTTAAAGTTCTGTTCAAAACAGACGATGACCTGGCAAGCCATGGCTTCTTCTTCTGACGACTTCAAACTCTGCTCTGGGATTAAAGCTGCAGTGTGAAGAGACTGAAGAGGCTGAGGACTTTTTATGACAGAGAAACTATTTGCTTTCACTTTTTGTTCAAGGCGTGGCTTCAAATGAAAAAAAACAAAAAAATAAATAATAATGATAATAAAAAAGTGGATCTGAGCAGGGTTTAATATAAAAAAAAATATGGTAATTTATAATTCTTTGGTTTAATAATAATAATAATAATTATTATTATAACTATAATAATAATAATATATATCTCACATTGTCAAATAAAATCCTAAATAAATAGACAAGGCTATGAAAGTCATGTAAAGGGTTAAATATGTAACTGAATTAATCTGGACCTTAATTTACACAACAATATAAATAATATTTGTCATGCGAAGGTATGAAAGTATCATCAGCCAATGTGTGTTGATATACTGAATGTGTTGTCAAAACTGCAGGAACAAATTCTTAAAAGTTATAGGCCTATTAGACAACATTTCTTTCTATCAGAGATGATAATATAAAATATTAAGTTCCTTCTTTAAAACATTATTTAATTCAGGCTTGGGGTTTTGGGAGAGAGGCAGCAGCCAAAGAGAAAATAAGATTCCTCCAGATAATCCTGTCAACATTCCAGGAAATAAGAGCTGGACTAATAAAAATAAAGTGAATTTCATCTCTCCTCTTTAACAGGGTTTCCCCTAAAAGTTCCCCAGTTTATTGTTCAGATCTCCTTGTGAGATGATCTGACATAACTTCCAGGTACTTTCCAGATTCACCAAAACCCAACCTGTCAGAGTGCCGGTCTGGTTTACTGTAAACTGGTAACAGGTTCTGTGATGTAACTTTTACTTTCACTCTGCAACATTTCCAACATCCATTAAGATACAAGATCAACCTTTTTGAAGGAGCCTCCAAGTCATCAGACATGATCATTAATGGTTTAGTCCAAGTAAATAATTCCGCACTTTTCTGTTTATTAAATCAGTTTAATGGATGCAGATTATTGAATATTCCTCATCTGTCAGCACAAACAGACAAAAACTCTAAAACAAAAAAATAGTTTTAGTCAAACAGAGCCTGTGAACCATTTCTTAATACTATTGTGCATGTAAATGATGTTGAGACCAAAAACATCTCGTCTCTTCTTGGAATTAGAGAGTTTATAGTAATACAGTATTGTGAGGCAGAGCGCCACCCAGCGGCCAATGGTGTGTAGTAGTTAATCATCATCCATGGAGGATAAACATTTCATGGTGTTTTACAGAAAACATACAAATACAGACTAAATGGCTGAATATTGGATTAAAGCTAAGAAGAGATGCTGAGTTCAGGTAATCTAGAACAAACTTTAAAAACAAAACCCAAACTTAGAATACGAAAGATAAAAACAAAAGACACATGAACTAAGACAGACTTTGCACAATTGCCTTCAAGAACATATATTAAGAGCATCCCACTGCAGAAATGATAGAAATGAATAATCTCTGTCACAAGTGACAGCTGTGGCTCAGAGGGATTCATTTATCTTATTGAGGAAAGGTAAAGTTAATTTCTTCCTGGTGGGAAATTAATTTTTTCACTTGGTGAATTTATAAAGAAACTTTTGGACTTCATCCTTAATCGGTATAAATAAAGTATGCAGCTAAGACAGAAGTTGAATTATCTGCCAAATTTCTCTGTTTTACATTTCTGTGTATTTTCAATAGAAAACAATAAAAAGCCTCTTAACGTTCAGTTTCAAATATAACAGATTGTAGTTTTAACACAATGATTTTAGAGAAAAAAAATCTCCATTTAAGATGGACGCCCTACTTTGAGACGGAGTCAAACACCTTTAGTAAAAAATGATGTTTCATGAGTTAATTGGAGGCCAAAGAAGAAATTATTGTTAATGTACAAAGTAACATGAGAATAATAATGTTGCAGATATCAGTTGATGCTTAATAGAATAAAGAAGTTTCACAGTTGATGAACATCAACAATAGGATCTGCAACATTTTTTAAATTATTTCCTCCAGGTTTCAGTAGCAAGATCTCAACAGGAAGCATCTATTTCTACAGGTTTACTTCCTGTGCCACACAGGTATGGATGTCTGTCTGGGAGCCACGCCATCACTGCAGGGGATGAAGTAGGAGCTGGTCTTCAGACACTCAGGAGTCAGCTTCAGACACACGAAGCAGAACTCCACCTGGCAGCGAGGACAGATGATGTTCTTGCAGCCCGTCTTGTCGTGCTCCACTGTTTGTCCACAGGTGGGACAGGCCCTGATGGACGGACAGCCCTCGACATTCTGGACCTCAGGGAAGGATGTGGTCTGGCAGGTCCTGAGCAGCTCCAGGTCATGGTTTTTACAGCCGTCATTGTCACAGCGATCGGAGCGTGGAGCCGGACCTTTCCACGGCTTCAAGCACTGCCAGCAGAACTGGACCTGTTTCTTCTGGTCTGCAACGCAAACTAAGCACTGAACGCAGAGGTTAGTCAGGTTCTTCCTTTCAACGTAGCTCTTACACCCAGGGCACTGCAAGAGGAAGACAAAATGATTGAAGCAGAGCTGTTAGAGTCAAGACTGACCTGAAGTTAGAGACACTCACTTCTCTGAACTCCTGGTACTCTGCAGCAGCAAGGCGAGCGATGGTCTCTTCAAAGTATTCCATCTCTTCAACGCTCAGGTCCGCCAGGCGACGCACTTCTCGATACGGCCACACGGCGCCACATGTCTCCTGGGTGTCTTCGTCTATAGCAGGACACCTGAACTTGTACTGACCCTAAGACAAACGCAACATAGCCATAAAGATGCAGAACAACCAGTTTGGTGTTTGAACAACTGGATTAAACCCTGGTGGTTTTGTGTCGTTATCCAGTTTTAAACTCTTGTACTTTTTAAAAAAATACTGAGCTAATGTCTGTTTTTAGGAAAGCAGGTCAAAAAGTCTCCAGTTTACTGAGGACTCTGATGTTTTGATCAACATCTGAACCTGTTTACAGCCATTGACACCCAGTGCCTTTTTTACAAGAAGAAAGAAATGAAAATGTACCACAAAATGAAAAACATGAAACATTCAAGAAAGGCTGACAACAATTTTTCCTGTCTTTAAACTAAAAAATACACCAATCCCTGAGAACTGTTCACCTAAATGCATCACAGCTGCATGAAGGCTCCATCCCAGATGGACAGATAGAGAACAAGCCGACACCAAATGAAATGAAGTTTATTCTATAATTACTGTTTAATTTCCTTGTAACTATTCAGCCTTTGAAAACAACTATATGACATTAATGAATCTCACTGTTTGGACTGAGTTGGAAACAAGCTGGACAAAATTTGACTTTGGAAATTTTCTCCTCTTATGTTCAATGTATTTAGTTGTGCATTGAAACGGTTTAAATTTCAAAATAAAAGCGCATTAGAAGGTATAGCAATGAAAAGACATAAAATGTTGCTTGTAAAACGTGTGTGATGTCATTACTTACCTGGTCCAGCAGGCTGCGACACCAGCCAGTCAGAGACTGTGGAGTGACAGCGTGTCCACAGGACATTTCAGCTCGAAGACCCTGATCTTCATCATCATCATCTTCATCACTGACTATTAGGACAGACAGTAAGTTGGACAGTGTACTAGTGGACATTATTTTGAAAAAAGTACAAGTCAAACCTGACCACCCCTACTTGAGGAGCAAATACATAAATATAACAAATACTGATAATAGTTTTTAGTTCTTACATGGAGGGTCCAGGTCATCAGGTCTGTCCACAAAGCTCAGTGTGGTGTCATGGGGGTCATATTTTTTCTCGTCCTGATCAAAGTTGTTCATTTCAGACCCACTTTGTTCTTCCAATTTGTCGGCTAAAAGAGTCTGCCCTCAACCAGGAAATGATCTGAGATGGCCAGCTGTAATGACTCTCCTAGAGCAGCTTTTACTTTCAGTTTCTTCTCCTGCAAATTTAAAAGTACAGAATGTAGATTCAATCAAACTCCCTGGTTGAATGAATTAACTTTCACTCTCATATTAATGCAACGTAGCGCAAAGGGAATAAAATTAAAACATTATTGTTCACAGGTTTTTGGTGAAGAATCCTAGAGGAAAACAAAACACACCCTGGTGTTACAGACAGTTGCATCCTGCAGATGTCACTAAAGGAAAAACTATTTAAATCATTTTTTCTTCCATTATATTTAATGCAGAAGTTTACAATCAATTTACCCTCAGTAATTATCAAAAATCAGATCAGCTTATGAAACTAATTCAATCTGAAATATGAAGCCTCTTGTTCTTGTTAAGTTAACAACTGGAAGAAAATATTTTTTATTTGCTGTTCATTGAAGGATTCATCCATCGTCATGGAATAATCTTTTTATTAAAGGACAAAGTAACTTCATTAATAAGTGACTAATGTCTTCTCATCAATCTACAGTGTTGATTCAGGGCCAGAAAAAAAGAAAACATCATCAATCTTAGAAAAGCAACAGTTACTGCCCATCAACCTGGAAGTTAAACCAGTTCAAACTGTGTGATTGTCCATCAGTCTGAAGATTATTCACAAATCAAAACACTTCCAGGTTTATGAGCCTTAGAGGAGGTGAAACAGAAAGGGCTCTCTGATGTCATCCCAGTAAAGGTCAAAGTAGTTCAACTGGACCCAGTCGCCAACTGGAGTCAAAATGAAACAGAAGGTGAGAATCTTCTCTCCTCATATGAGAGACTGGAAAACATTTTCATATCCTCATATGATATGAAAATGTTTGCCAGTCAGAGGAGAAGTTGCTTTAAATAACTGAGTTCAGCACATCGTCAACATTTAACACTATGGATGCGTAAGTGATAAACAAACACATTGAATTACTTAATAGTGAGCACTAAACAAACAATTAAACTTATCTGTAATTATAGGAACCTTTCATCATTATGTAAACATAATGATGTTTATGTCACAAACTTTTGTGCTACTTATGCCGTTTTTAGATATTCTGAATGATAACTTCTGCTTAATCTTTAATAACTGCTTAAAGATTAAGCCTTAAAGGTTAATTTTACACCCAACCGCACTTAATACAGACCAGACATTACAATTTAAAATTAACTTTATTTGTTTTATAGAAGAGAAATCAGGTAACTTACATGTTGGAAAACAAGATATTCAAGGTGATGAACATACCAAGAATAAATGGAATATTCTTAATCTTACAAATTAACTTTGTCAAGAAGTAACAACTTTTAGTTCCTGTGCCACACAGGTATGGATGTCTGTCTGGGAGCCACACCATCACTGCAGGGGATGAAGTAGGAGCTGGTCTTCAGACACTCAGGAGTCAGCTTCAGACACACGAAGCAGAACTCCACCTGGCAGCGAGGACAGATGATGTTCTTGCAGCCCGTCTTGTCGTGCTCCACCTTATGTCCGCAGGTGGGACAGGCCCTGATGGAGGGACAGCCCTCGACATCCCGGACCTCAGGGAAGGATGTGGTCTTGCAGGTCATGAGCAGCTCCAGCTCATGGTTTTTACAGCCGTCATTGTCACAGCGATCAGAGCGTGGAGCCGGACCTTTCCACGGCTTCAAGCACTGCCAGCAGAACTGGACCTCTCCGTTCTTATCTTCTGTGCAAACCAAGCACTGAACGCAGAGGTTAGTCAAGTCCTCTCTCTCGATGCAGGAGCTGCAGCCAGGACACTGTTGGACAGAAAAGAGTAGAAAACCAAAGGAAAGAAGTTACTGCACTGCAGAACATTGTTTCATGAATTCATCTTGCGTTAGCGAGATGCTTACTGTTTTGAAGTCACAGTACTCTGTCGCAGCCAGTCGGGCAATGTTCTCTTCAAAATGCTGCATTTCTGCAGCGGTCAGGACGGCCAGGCGGCGGACCTCTTGATACGACCACAGAGCGTCACACTTGTGCAGGGTGCCGTCCTTCAGAGCTGGACACTTGAATTTATACTGGCCCTGAAATTTAGTAATATTTAGAGAACAACATCATTAACTTGGGTTATATTCTTGCTATCAAGCATCATTTACATTCACTCTGCACAGCGCATCATCCTGAAAGATGAATCTGATGAGTGAAAAGCTCACAGTCTCTGATTTTTCAATATGACACAAGTTTATCAATTTGATTTGTGTTCTGTGGCATTTGATGAATTTCACTGGAAATCTACTTAAATCCACAACTCAGGATGAAAGATATTTTAATGCTGGTTGTCAAGAACTTGCAAAGCATTTCAAGTTTGATCATTAACATGAAGACTGAGAAGAGAATTAGATTGAAATAAAGTAATATACATCATTGAATTAAAACTGGTGGATAATTTAGTGGACATTGTAGTTGCTATGAATGTTTCTTAGCTTTATGGCATTAAATATGAGCGTCCCTACTCCATCTTGTATTGGCTACATTGTAATCAACAGTGGATCATATTAAGTGATTATTGTTAAAAAAAAAAAGGAAATGCCTAATTAAATTATGTTGCCAAATGGCCCAGTTTATGCCCCACTTGCGGAATTGGACTTTATGCTGGATCTGTGCACAGAGTCTTCTCTCTAAATGTGCTGGTGAGAAAACAAAAGCAAACTTTTAACTGTTGGAAAGCACCTGATCCAGCAGGCTGCGACACCATCCAGTGAGGGACTGCGGGGTGACGGCGTGACCGCAGGACATTTCCGCCCGCAGGCACAGATCTCCCTCATCCGGGGCTAGAAGAAAACAGACTCAAATCATGGCAATAATAATAATAAACATGTCATCTTGTGTTTTCAGCTGTCTCGATGGCACATGTCCTCATCATGCACCCATTGTAAGTGTCTTACAGTCTCCAAAACCGAAACGCTCCACTTCAACACATTAACAGTTTGCAGGTTCTTACGCATCGGGTCCAGAGCATCTGGTCTGTTGACGAACTTCAGCGTCGTGTCTCTTCGGTCGTATATTTTCTCTTCGTGGCCCTGAGTGGTCATTTTGTATCCGAACCAACTTCTGTCCGTCTGCAGGCAAAAGGTGCGTTAATGGAGCTGCTGCTGCTGCTGCTGCTGCTGCTGCTGCGTCACTGTCAGAGCCAACAGCTGCTGTTACTTTCAGTTTCCTCGTCTTTTTTCTTAATTTGGCGCTGATGAAGACCAACCAATGACGATGAAGAAGAAGAACACACAAGAAAGTTAAAGCCTCATCTTGGCGGAATTCATTTTATATTCACTGGTCACTTTTAACATGGCTGAGTTTAATTCACTGTCTGCACTGATTTTAGGATAAAGTGACCCTTCAGATAACTGAACTGCTCTGTCTGCTGTTTTTTTTTTTTTTTTTCTCTCTCTACCATAGTCGAAAGCAGCACGAATAATACATAAAAAATACTATGCAGTTGTTATTCACAGTTTGAGAAGCAACCATGTAAATAGTTTGCAAACAACCACACAGCTGCATCACGTGATCTCTGCTGGAAAACAAGGCGATTTCCTGGAATTAATCGTCCCTATAGGGTCTTCGACAACACGGTGTATTGTGCTCTATGTACACGATTCATCGTGTCCATAAAACAATTAGTATATGAGGATAACATTTCCTGCAGATTCTTTTGTTGCCACTGCTCAGATGTGCACTTTATTTATTTATTTATTCAATTCTTGTTGAATTAATCCTTCCTGCATTTATCTCAATTAAATTACTGTTGAATCAATAAAATAAAGCAATAAAAACATTTATACAGTGCAGCACTGTGTTGAATGTGCTTCTCAACATACACCATCTGAAAACAGCCAGCAGGTCCTGTGAGAGAAGATAATAATAAAGAATAATAACAGCAAGAGCTCTGCTTTGCGTGAAATAGAAAATAGAAAGTAAAGACTCCTCTGACGTCAGATCCTGTTGCTGTTCGCCCGCATTTCGGTCAGCTGTTGGGACTGAGCACTAGCGCCAGAAAGGAGCGCAGCGCAGATTGCGGGAAGATGGGGAAAATCTACCAGGTCGTGGTTCATGGGCTGAGAGGAGAGAAGCTGATGGTCGACCTCTGCAACACCGAGGAGCAGATGAAGAGCATGACGGTGGGGCAGCTGAAGGGAAAGATCGCAGAGAAACTTCCTCAGACAGCAGGTAAATGAGGAAAAGCCCTGAAGGCAACATGACTGGTGATCTGTTCAATATGTCTGGTGCATTTTCTCTACTCTGTCTGTCAGCCAGCAGAATGTAAGGCTACTTCTTTTCAGCTTTATCAGCTTTATTGGTCAACAGGTTTTGGGTTAAGTGGCCATGGAAACAGATTAATGCTCGTTTTTGTAGAATAAAGCAGGTTATTAAAGGAGAATATTTTACCTGACCTTTCAACAACTAACATGGTTTTTGAGACTAAACTTTGCTTGCAATCAAAATTGAAAGTAAATTTCATGGTGACTCATGTTTTCCCTGTTGGCTTATCAGCGCTGTAATGGTTAAACTCAGTATTAACTCTATTATTAACACTTAGGTTTCTGGTTTGTTTCAGGTAAATAAATAAAATAAATAAGCAAAATGATGTGTTTAAGGTGCATCAGCAACCTGGTACTTTTGAGAATGAAGATCCAGATTAATTATGATTAAATATTAAACTTTTAGGGTCCAGATAAGTGTAAATACCTGCTATGACAACAATACAAAGGTTTAAAGAACTTGCTATCTGATCTTCTTTACGACCTTTTAAATTAGCTTCTGATTTGAGTTTGGAAATAATTTTGTTTCCTCTGCACATTTTTTTTACTTTCACTTCTTACCATTGTTCAAACAAACAACTTTCCAAAAAATAAAGCGATACATCTTGATTACAGAATATGTAATATTTGTAAAAATCTATTTTATTTCTGTTTTCTTGTTTGTGTTTCTGCAGGAGAGGAGAACCTGCGGCTGATCTTCACGGACAAGCACCTGGAAGGAGACACCACGCTGCTGTCGGAGTACGGGATCCAGCACATGTCCGTGGTCCAGCTGGTGCTGAAGGTTCCTGGAGGACAGATGGCGTAACTGGGACCATTTGGATCTTCTTCTTTTACTGCCGTTGCTGCTGCCGCTGCCTGCAGGGAATCCTGTTCACTCCTGACTCGTGTTTACAAATATGAAAGCCATAATCATTGACAAAAAAAAAAAAACTAAACAAAAAAAACAGAAAAAAAGAAAAATTACTGATAATGTTTTTTGTGTATTCACTTGTAATAAGCTTCAGATGTTCAAATGTTTTCAACTGTTGCATCAAATAAACACATTTTGATATCGTTTTTCTTCTGCTTATAATGAGACTCTATACCAAACATAAGCATAACTCAGGAAGTATTTATTTCAAGAAAACAGACTTGAGCAAGAGGATCAAAATTTAGCTTTCAGTTTTATGTTACAACATTCTGACGTTCACCGTTGAATCCAAGTCCCATCAGGTGCTTTTTGAGCTCCAGCAATCTGTTGAAACAGTTCAGAAAACCGGTAAGTGTTTTAGTGATTTTGAGTTCAGAGGTAAAAAACAAAAAAACAAACTAATGTTGTACACCACAGGTTTTCTTTGGGAAAGTTGCATGTTTCAGAGACTGAGCTTAGTTTACAGATGCATAACTAAAATAAAATTAAATCTTGTATCTCTGTAGGTGCAGCAAAGAATTGTACCACTGAGATTCATCAGAAAGTTTGACCTATGACCCATATTGTATTCTAACATTATTAGATATAATTGTTGTGATATCATCAAAGCTTTCATGCATTCAAAAACCTATCCTTCAGAAATGTGCAGGAAGTCACAATAGTTTAAATATTATGTCAATCAATTGAGAGTCATTTTTAACAGACTTTGAATAAACTTGTTTAAACTTGAGTTTAAACCAATTTTGTGTTTTGTGCCTGGTCAGCAGTTATGTTAATATCCTAGTATTTGGATGTCAGTTTTCTGATTTTACAGCACCTTAACAGCACAACCCTCATACTTCCAGCCACATTCATAAAACAAATGCACAGACAGACAGTATCTTACTCAAAGGGGCAAAATGTGATGTAATAAACAAAATGCCGCCATATTCCACTCAATATTATATCTTAAGCTAAAATAAAACGTATGTTTTGCTGTCATTTCCACGTCTTTCAGTTCTTCCAAATGTTCATTTCAATCTGTGTGTCAGAGTTTTCACATGACATCAAAAAGTCTCAATTATTTCTCTTCTTCCTTTTGATGATTTTAGCAATGTAACATGTCCGACTGTCCTTGAATGCAACATCGTTTCTGGCGAAATCAGAAGAGAAACAGAAAGTATTCAGAGCTTTAATTACACATTAACGTGTAAGAAATGTCGGACAGCGTCTGAGAGAAGTTGGGGTTTTTGTATCCAGTGGATGTCAAAGAAAGTGTAAAGGGTAAGTTTGTTGTTTTCTTTTGCGTTTTTCTTTTGCTGCCCCCCAAATTGGAAATACATTTGACTCCTCGATTTTGTTGCAGCTTCCACAGCCGATGGGCTGATCACCAGCGGGAAGAAGAAAATGAGTCCCTTGTGGAAAAAACCTGCAGGTAAAACCTGCATAATATCCTCAGTAACTATGACAAGAGAAGTAGTCCAGCTTAGTGTTATAAACAAACAAGAGTGGTGTTACTTCACAAAGGCAAAAGAAGCACAAATGTCTCTCTTTCCCACAAAATAAAGCATATAAACCAATTCATTAGGACAGACTACATGCAGTGGTGAGTTTTTCTGTATAAATTACCTTCCAAAAATGCAGATGCACAGTGGTGGAGAGAGCAACCAGAAATTGTACTTAAGTAATCGAACTGTTACTTAATAGTACTTTAGAAAACTCAAACAAACACTGTGCAATTAAACATTTTCTCTACCAAAAATTCATTGTAGTAAAAGTAACTCATCACTATCCATGTCATTTCATGAAATATTTGGCATTGTGTACCTCGTAGCCCTGGAACCTTTTTTTTGTCACATTTCAACTACTGGGTTTTTTTATTGGGAGTTTTGGGAGATGCGACAGACCAGCACAATGCAGTGAGCAAATGTTTGCTGGAAGTGAAATAATTCATGGCTTTCTAGTGTTTGTACAAATAAAACCTGAAAGCATCTATTTGTAATCATGAGCAACCCAACTCCTTGTTGCACTTAGCAAGGATTGTTGTGGTATTCCTCTACCAAATTTACACATATATAGACAGATTTGTTTCCCAATTATTCTTTGCAAAATGTTTATTTTCTCAGTCAGATTCAACGAAGAGTTTAATGCTTTTGGTATTAACATTGTTGTGGCCCTGGTTGTTATTTGGGATTGTTTTCCCTTTGGAAGTTGATCCTCTGCTCCACTCCCAAGATTCTTTTTAGCTTTTGATAAGTTTTTTGCAGCGTTTGTTTGTATTTAGGTCTGTCCATCATCCCATCATGCTCTGACTTGGTTGGTAGAACCGGGACAGAGCAAGATGCTGCCAGCCACAGTTTTTCATTGATGATGTTTTCATTGTTTATTCTCTGCACAGTGTTGTGTATGTAGGCAAAGAGTCAAATTTTCCCAGACTCCTCTGATTACCTGGGATTTCCATCCACGTATCCTAGAGATGTTTTATTAAAAAAAAAAAACATAATAAGTGTAGACTCACTGTCTTATATAACAGAACTCTCTGACGTTTCTTTTGCATTTGCGGTCTCCAGAAGTTAAGTACCACGGTTTGGTCAACCATGGAGCAACATGCTACCTGAACAGTGTGCTGCAGGTTCTGTTCATGACCGAAGAATTCAGAGAAGCTGTGATCAGGTTTGTTTTTAGAATTTGTACGATCACAGTATGTGAAGGGAATATTTTGAAGTCGACATTGGGACATTAATTTGTCATTTTGTTTATATTTGATTGACCAGTCCCAGGAAGGAGCACATTGATCATCACCTTAAACGATTGTTTAAAGACTTGTTGCAAAGGAGATCAGATCCATGGTATATATTGGACGCTCTAGAAGTCAACAATGGTATGACATTGAACAGGAAGATCCCGTTTTACTCTTCATTGTAAAACAATATGTGTCCTAACTGTAGCTATAATTACTTTGTCTTCAAAAAATGTCATAATGAATGATCATAAATCTAAAATACAACATTGTATCATAATTTGTCATGGCTTATTTTATTGAAGTCATTTAATGCAATTTCAAATGTCTTGACTTCTCCCAGTTTATGAACAGCAAGATGCAGCAGAATATTTTGAAAGGATCTTAAGGAAGACCAGTGAAGATGCAGCAAAGGTACATTTACCAGTTGCAAATACTGGATATATGGCATAAGCATAAATTCATAAGCATGTTTATAAATGCATGGAAATATGATTTGTTTGTGTGTTTAAGGTCTTTCATGGACGGCTGAGCCACAGGACGACTTGCTTAAAATGTCAGGAAGTGACCGACAGTGAAGGTCCGTTCTGGCATCTTCCTCTTGAACTGGAAGATTCACCTGGTAGAAACTACAGTGTGGTGAGAATCTGACAAGTTAATATTTTACTGTTGCAAAGGGTTAAAGTTCAAATAAACTGACACTTTTTCCACAATAGAACAACATAAAATGGTTAATGCTTAATTTAAAAAAAAAAAAAGATCAGAAAAGAAATGTAATTTAAATTCTGGAATACGGCTTTGCAAAACACACTGGTCATAAAAAAGTCAAAGAACTGATTGCTGACAGTTAACATCTAAAATTTAACTGCAAAGAAAGTATGACTGCAGTAATGTGCTGCCATGTCTCCTTATCACAAGATGTAATATTAAACTCGTTATCACAAGGTGTTTCAAGGTGTTACTGAAAAACTGAACAGGTAAATCCACCACTTTACCATCCAAATGCTGGAAATACATGGAGCTTTACAACATTTGATTCTAAAATGCCTATTTTAGAATAAGCAATCATTTTCCCTATTCAGCTCATAGAGAAGCTTGGCCTTTAAAAACTGTTCTCTCTTATGGAACTTTTTAACATTTTGTGATTTTTTTCAAAGAGTCCAATAAATGGTTCATAAACTAATATTTTCTGATTCTTCTTTGCAAAAAAACCTCAAACTCAGTCAGTTTGGATGGATAGCAAACATGAATTTAAAAGTCCTTTTACAGACTTTCAACTGAATCTGCTCTACTTTTGAGTAAAGGTCACTGGATTTTTATGACTGTGAAAATAAAATTTAAACAAACAAACCAAAAAATACTGTGTTGAATCTGAAAATTTCAGGACTTGTATCAATGGGAATCTTCCCCTAAAAAGTGAGAAAAAGTGTCCTGCAGTTTCAACCACTTGTGCTGACAGGCAAAACTTGTGTTATTGTTAAAGTGTTGATGCAGGCTGAACTAAATCGTTCTTAAGGTCACTAATGACCTGCTGGATCCATTTTGGACAAACTGGAGGTAAACCGTCCAATGCAACTCCAGCTGAATGTTGTCTGGCTGGAAGTTAGACCTCCTCCGAAAAACCCGAAGGTCTTGGAGCCTCTCATTGTTTTTCTTCTTCATGGATCCAGATTTAGCTCCTTCCATTGTTTTAGTTTTAGAGTGCGTGACAGATTCTCCCACCTGGGCTGTGAATCTCTGCAGCTCCCCCAGAGTTACTGATTAATGCTCCAATTGCCCGGCCTAGTTTAAGTAACCGTTCGTCACTTGTTAGATTTACAGTTGTGTCATACTTACAGCTCTCTCCACACCCTTTGGGAAACCTGGTCTTCATGATGGTATTTAACAAACTTCTGTGTCTATTTAAACCTGAACAAAGACACTAAACGTTTTGATAGGCCTCGTGGGAGCCAGTGAAAAGAAACTAAAATAGGAGGAATACGATCTCTTTAATTTTCTTCAAAATTACAGTGTTATTGATTATTATAAATATATTAGAAATGCTTGTGTGAACATCTAACTTGGTTAAGTCAGTCAAAAGTCTTGTAGTTGTTAAGTGCTTCTTCTTGAAATCTTTTTTCCCGATAGACATAATACAGTTTCATCTTCTTAGGAGAACGGCATCAATATGTTTTTCACTCCAACGATATTCGAAGGCGATAACCAGGTGTACTGTGAAAACTGTGACTCTAAAGTCGATGCTGCCAGAGTGAGTGAATATTCGAAAGTTTCAGATTTTTTCGATACATTTTGAAACACAGCAATATTTTATCAATATATTTTTAACAACTAGGTGTATTTGATTTGTTTCTCAGAAATATGTAATAATTGATCATCCAGATGTTTTGCTTCTGATGCTGAAGAGGTTTGACTTCAGCTATCAGAACATGTCTTACATCAAAATCCACTGTAAGGCTGATGTTCCTCACACCATCAGGATACCAGAGGTAAACAAAATCTTCTGTATATTTCTTATTTAGAACTAGTCATATTGAAGAATTATTGTTTTGTTTGTTTTATTCCTGATTCTGACTAATATTCTTACCTGTTGATCAGAATCAGACATATGAGCTTTATGCAGTTGTGGAGCATTCTGGTGATTTAAGAGGAGGACATTATCAGGCAGTGATAAAGGATGAAGGAGACGAATGGTTCTTCTTTAATGACAGCTCAGTCTCACAGGTAAAACTAATTAAAGCTTTTTTCACCATCAAAAGACTTTGCTCAACAGTCGAGTTGTAAAAGAATGCATTGCAGGTCAAAATCAATTAATCATGTGACGTCTTTGCTTTTTCCTTCAGCTTAGCGAAAGTCCTTTTCCTGGCAATGTGGACGTTGTACAGTAAGTGTTAAAGAGAGATGAGTTTTATTATACTGCACAAAAGATCAAATCACAAATTCGTCACCTTTTCATTCACCTGGTATTGCAAACCCCTTTACCTAAAGTGAATTAAAGGATCATCTGAGATCAATTTGGACTTCAGCTCCGTCATTTAACATGAACATTTTTCACCAACAAATCATCTGCATTTTTCTGAAAAGCCTTAAATACTCTCAGTTACTTGGTGTATGTGGTTTCAGATGTGCTTGGTTTATTGTTTACAGATGCAATAAGACCTAATAGAGGATTAGAGTTAAAGTTCATTGTCAGTGCACTGCTGTTGAACAAACATAGATATAGTTTCTCCAGAAAAATCTATAAATCAGCATCAGCTTTATAAGTTTATCTGTTTCTTCCTGTTATTTTTCATGGATTGTGTGGTAGACACAGGACCAAACTGCAGATCAGAGCTTGGTAGCAGCACAGGGAGTTGAAGTTTTTGCTTCTGCCTTTATATGTGTATGTTAATTCACATTTATATATTATCTCTTCATTTCTCTTTTAGATCCTGCAGTGCTTACCTTCTATTTTACAGGAGGAAAGGTGAGAATTACCTGCTGCATAATATGTTGTGCTGTGTTATCCATAACTACTGAACTTTAATCAAACTTATTCTACTATCTAATTGATTATGATGCTGTAGGTACTAAAGAAATGACGCGGAGCTCCAATCCAGACCTCCAGTGTGTTAATGCAGAGAGTAACGTCGATGCTGGACCAAATGATTACCAAGCATCTCATGATAATACAGCTCAAGATGTTCATTTCTTAAAAAACAACATCAGTAATAACAGTGAGGACATCAAAGTACCTTTAAAATCTGAGCAGGAGGATGATGAGAATATTCTCTCCATTGAGCGTGAAGCCAGGGATAAAATAGTGTCTAAAGAAAACCAACCAGACACTCAAAATTTTAGCCTTGGTCAAATCAAAAACCCTGCTATGCATGTACCTAATATACCACATGACATGACTTATTTACAGAGACCAGCTGAAGAAAAGTCTGATGAGAATAAACAGATATATGAGAGAGAAAACAGTCATGCTCAGGACAAAACCACAATGCATGGCAGCTCGACCGAGCAGGTTAAACCTGTTCTCCCTGCTGATGATCAGACTCGAGTCAGTGATCACAAAAAGCCAAAAACAAATGCCAACAAAGATACACAAGCTAACTTTGATTCTGATTTTAAACCTGAAAATGATTCCCAAAGTGAGATCAGACATGAGAATGAACAGAAAGGAGAGACAGAGAAATGTTTGAGTAAAGGATCTGGTATCGTTCCACAAAGCAAACACAAATATAAGCAGAACAGTCAACGGATTGGTGGGGAAAATGAAGCACATAAAATTACAGAGGCTCACCCAAACTCAGATTTAAGGAGTAGAAATACGACTTTTAAAGAAGAGGGAGAAGAACAAGCTGGTTCTACTGAAGCTAGTTGTTTTCTGGATAGCAGAGGAGCTGATGGAAGTAAAGAAAGCAAACCAAAACATGAGCATATAGATCCCCACATGAGCTACAAAGACCAAAAAGACCATTATGAAAATGCCACGACTGATATGAGAAACAAGAATAGTGGTGTCAACCAGAGCAATTTGGATGAGAAACAAGAATCAATGAGAAATCTATTGACTCTGAAGAAGGAAAACACTGAACCAGAAGCCAAAGGCGAGCAGAAAGATTATGGTTTGAAGACCCACACTAAAAGTCAGGGAAAAGAAGAATATATTGAGGATTTTCACAGGGAATCTGGATCAGGAAAAACAGAGAGTCTGAAAGGGAAACAAGCAGCAGGCAGGGAGGAAAAAGCAAGCCAGGGAAAGTCTCCAGCAAATCCAAAAAAAGGAGTAAAGAATTCTGCAGGCAGACTTCTTGAGTATAGAGTAATCGAAGAAGTAAGTGGTAGCAGTACTGGTAATGAAATTATGACAACGACAATCTCACAGGGTCGCATTAAACGGAAGGAAGGACGTCATATAGAGCAGCACATAACTGAAGAACAAAGACACCTGACTACGGATGAACAAAAACACACAACCAGGGCAAACAGAAGGCAGCATAAAAATCCTAGGAAAACAAAACATTCAAAGCATTCCTCACTGAAAGAAATCCCCAATACGTGGCTTGACGGTGTCAAGACAGATGATTCTTTGAAAAGAAGAAGGTTTCCCAAAATCAAGTGGCCGGTTTTACAGCGTAAAATGAATCAACACAAACAGAAGAAGAAGAAAAAAAGATCAGCTATGTTTTGTTTACCCATTTCGACCAACAAAATTGCAAATTATGAGTCGGAATCAGAATAAAAAGATTATGGGGTTCAGCTTACTGGGAGCCATGTTGGGGGTGTAAGCATAAAAAACAAAACCTGGACTGAGATTTTGCTTCACATGTTTGTTGTAAATCTGGTTTGATAATTCTTGTTTTATTGTCTCTGCCAATAACAGCTCAATATGATGTGGACAAATAGGATAAATTGTTCAGTGATTACCTGTGAAATGATACAATAAAAGCTGTTATCATTGTTCAATAGGTTGACTTCACTAAAAAGCTTGTTTATTGCCTCGGCTTATAATCGACAGAAAATCACTTTATCATACGAAGGCAACAAAAAGTAAGATTTGTTTTCATTGTTATTCACACTCACACAATGGAATAACCGGGAAGCTGGGTTTGGGAATATGAGCTTCTGTTGGATTTCACAGCATACAAAGTTTTCAATGAGCGCACTGAAGAAAAAAAAGTTACTTTTGTTAATATTTCATTAAGAGACATTATGAGAGGCACTGGGAACGACGCGGTCAAATCAATTAGCTAAACTACTGCATGTTGAACAAGCAACATTTTGACATTTTATAACTTCGATTCTGAGGCATTTGGATAGCATTTCTATTTAAAGGGGTTCAGTTTTACATGTATTATTCAAAGACAGACTCTGATGTGATAATGGCATCTGGTTGATTTTCTGTAAATATTTATTTTCAATAGAATGAACGTAAAATAAATGCATCAGTCTGATTGGCCCGCCGAAAATAGCTATGGGATTTACCATGATATCCCAGCAGAGTGTGTTTACATCAATATATGCATTTCATGTTTCAGTTTAAGCTCCACTTTTTCTTGATGCTTCACCATCAGGCACTGGATCTTTTTCTTCTTCTCTTTGTTGTTGACTG
The DNA here is from genome assembly GCA_911649635.1 of Poeciliopsis gracilis. NCBI lineage: Eukaryota > Metazoa > Chordata > Actinopteri > Cyprinodontiformes > Poeciliidae > Poeciliopsis > Poeciliopsis gracilis. The sequence continues at coordinate 2,506,518 of CAJVRI010000150.1, read as the reverse complement.
GTGTCATGGTGACAGCACAAGCAGCACTACAGGTGTTTGCATGGTGGGATTAACTTCTGCCTGGTGGTTGATAAAAATAGCTGGGTGTGCAACATTTGTGATCATCTCAACCTCAGTAAAGAATACATATGAAGACATATAAAGTAAGAATTTAATTTAAGAAAAATATAAACAGATGCATTGAACAGAACCCTGATGTGTTGCTATTTGCTTTTTTTTCATATTGCTTGATGGATGGCGTCGTGGAAGTTTGTTTCTTTTTGCACTAGTGACATATTTTGTATATAAGGGCAGCTTACAGTGTTGTACAGAAAAGTAAGGATTTTATAGCCGCATTAGGGATATTTTTGTGTTTATTATTAGATAATAATTCAACATGTGATCAAATTCCATGAATTGCAAAAAGTAAAGGTTTGCACTGATTTTAAGTTTTAATTTGATTTTTTGTTTTGTTTTCTGATTTCCTGTAATAAACGTGAATTATCACCCGAATACTTTCGCGATACGTTTCTATTTCATTGTTTGCTAGAATTGCTTTCCGAGTCGTTTTCCACTAGGTTCGTCCAAACAGCAACTTATGTATTCATCTGTGGTTTTATCATTTTAGACTGGGCCTAGTTATTCATTTGAACACATTAGATCTCTGAGTTGATCTTAGTATCCATTTCAAATAATGTGTTGGAAGCATGCAGCACACAGAAGCTAAAGAACATGGAAAAGCTCATATAAAAAGATGTACTACAAGAAGAGTATATTTACAGTTCTTATATATTTTAAAACTGCATCTACAAATATCCTGAATCAACCACAGAATATTGTGACCTCCAGATGCAGGTCCAGTATTATAAATCTTACACTATTAAGGCAGCAGAATAATAAGCTATTATAATATAGCAGCTGTTATTTGGCTGCTTTGCACTGAAGTACATTTTTATCAAAAGGAAATGTACTGATTTTGCAGAGATGTGGAAACAATAATGGAAATCAGAAGATTGGACAAAGAATCAGATCATTCTAAAACCACTGTTTTAATGAATGACATTATGAACGAGTACATAACTGGTTTGCTTTTGGTCCCTCTGATATTCTGTTTCATGAATGTTCGCCTCCTCTGGACGCCACCTTCCTGGCCAAACTGTGTTCTGCACCTCAGTATGTTTCAGCCTCCTCTGGTTTTTATTTTATTATTCCTTTTATAAATTGAATCATCTAATAGTGGCGGGGCAGGCCCATTCAAAACTTTCAAATAAGTCAGTCATCATAATATATTCGATAAGAATCGAGGTATAAAATATTATGCTAATGATTTTACAGTAATGAAAAAGAAATGGTTTCTTGTCAAAGCTTTTAATGTCCTTTTGAAGAGAGACATAATGAGATTTTTGTTACTTGCAGTTGTATGTGTCCAGGATGTATATCAGTATGTTACATGAGGGGAAAAAAATTGTTGTTTGTATTTAATTCTAGTTGAGTGTATGGCGAGAAAAAAAAATTCAAAAGGTGGAAGTTTGCTCAACTGAATTTTATGACATTTGAACATTTGCTTAACATGATTTTTAAAAGTCAGATCTGAGTCAAAAACATTCAAAAATAGTTGAAAAATATTAAAAATTTTCAACAAACAAAAGCTCGGCGTGTGTTGCTTTTGTTGTAAAACTTACAGAGCTTTCAGGTTTGTTTTTTTCCATTCTTAGGTCATGTGTCCTGGCCTAAGGTCACATGACTACATGAAACTGCTAAATAAGCATAACACCTATTCCAATTTTTTAATTTCAGTTTTGCACTGGTAAGATACAGGCGGTGCATGTTTGAAGAGTGATACAATGCACAAAATGCTTTTTGGCTGTTGGCATCTGTTGCTCTTCCTATAAATGTGGGCTTGTTACCTTGGAATATGAATGCACTTTACACCCTGAGATAAACTAGGTGGCGTTACGTATCATGGCCCACAAAGCAAACACATCGACGGTTGGTGAGTTAGGTAGTTTCCAGCACTCACCTTGTGGTGCCAAATCAGGACAACTGCAATGAGGAAATACATTAGAGGAAATAAAAAGAGATTCTAACGCCGTTTGTGCCATTGTCTTGTCTGGAAGGAAAAGTTGCCTTTCAGTATTTACCACTGAGTTTAAAAGAAATCCAGTTGCACAGGACTTATGGGCAATGTTCTTTAAAAGTCTCAAGCTGGTGATTTAAATGTAAAACCAGTTTAAAAAAGCAACTGAAACCATCATCTGCCTTTGTTTTGCCAGTGCCTTCCCTGGTTTAGTAAACTTGTTTAACTGCATACAAAGCAGTAAAGAGATTTTATTCCCTTTAATCCACATCTGGCTTTATGTCGCCAGGACAGAAGTTGGACAGTTTTAACCAAATATGTATATATACATATATATTTATAGAATGGTCTGGTCACCTTTATAAGGAGAAAATAAATATTTGAGAATATTTCTCTTGACACAATAAAACAAAATCCATTTTGGAAGAGGCAGAAAAGCTGCAAGATTGATCCTGGAAATTCCCAATACATTGCTTTCACTTTGTTTTTTTTTTATGTTGATAAGACAGCCCACTTTTTGAGAACATTTAAAAGGCTGAGCATTCAGGTTGGTCACAACAAACGAAGCATCGAGCAGCAGCTGAGACAAAGCCAACATGTGCAGATCAGACCAGATCGTCCTTTGCTCCAACAATGGAGAGGTCAGCTATCTGAACACTAAAGGTCCTCTGGGGAGGATGACCGTTCTCGAGCTGAAGAAACAAGCGATGAAGACTTTCCCTAAATCAGGTAAATACTGATTTACTTATTAGTACTGGAAACTAATAAGACTTGCAACATGTTGTTATAGAGCGACTGAGATGTGTATCCAGACTAAAACACAATTTACATGAAATGTGTAAGAGATTCCTGATTACTAATTCATTTTTCATATTTACACACAATATTTATATTTTTATGTGCAAAAATGCAGTGAACCTTTAAGCGTGTCCACCATTAGATTCCCCGATCATCAAATTGAGCTTTCGTTTACATTTCTGCAGCATCCGCATTGGGGGAAATCCGGCTGATCGTGGAGGACAAACCTCTGGACAATGACTCAGCTTCCCTGTCTGACTATAACATCAAGTCCAACAGCAAAGTGCAGATGGTGAAGAAGGTGAACGGAGGCTGAGAGTCAGAGGACAAAGACACCTGCAGACGGGAGAGGACGGCGATGCAGGACAAGGAAGAGGACAGCGGGGAAATCCAGGACTATTTATAGCACATCAAAGATCCCATCATCATTCACTTTCTGATTTCTCTTTAGAGAAATGCTTCATTTCCCAGAAGCATCAAGTCAGTTTTTTGATGCATCCAATACAATAACTCGAAATAGCTAATTACACTTTTCCTACCAATTAAAATCAGCTCTTTGTAAAGTTGTTTGTATGTTTATGATTGTAATATTACGTTGTATAAAATTTGATTGTAAATAAGACAAAAAAAAATCCACATCATTTTTTTATGATGTGGATTTGACCTGAGCAAATTGTAAACATGTGATGTTTCTGTTCCCACACAGGTGAAAACTCATGTTTTATTGTAGCATTTCTTTCATAAATAAATCTGTTACTAAGCTTCAGATCAGCAATGACTAAAGCTTAGTAACAGAAGAAGTCATGAATAACAAAAGATCTAATAAAAAGCTTCTATATTTTCCTTATTTTACTGTATTTATTCAGCTAATTTACTTCCTTAACTGTTTTAACAAACATATTGCTTATTATGTTTTTTATTTATTTATTTACCTAGTCTATTTTATTTGGACAATAATTTAGCTACATTCATAACTGTAATTTAAATTTATTTTATCATTCATTTAATGTCTCTCAACAGAATGAAGGACAAAACTAAAAATATTGACTAAAACATTGCAGGTATTTTGTGACAAAAACACATTTAGAATAGAAAAGAATTTCAGTGACGTGACAGGCAAGTGAGACATAGAAATATAAAAAAACAGAAAGTGAAAATAAAAGATTTTACAATAAGCATACATTTACAGCTTAAGAAAAGTACCAAATTTTTATTACAAAATAGCAAATTCCAGTAAAAAAAGAAAAGTACAACTGCAAGAAGTAATAAAAATTGACATTATTTTTGTAGTAAAGAATTAAAAGGTGGTACAGAAATGATGTGAAGTTTCAGCTCCAAAGCAAAGAAATCTTTTATAAAGCCTTAGTGAGTCGGTCAAGTTTTTTTAAATATATAAATATATATACAATAAAATCCTTAAATGTGGAAAGCTGCCTAAAAGCCATCAAGAGGCCAAAGTAGTGTCAATAGAAAATGGAGCGCCACAAGGAAGCTTAATAAGTCCTTTATTAATCTTTGTCATCATATATCTAAAAAGATTTTGGTGGGGTTTTTGAAGATAAAGGAAGCGTGTGAGAAATGTAGGTCAAATTATTCAGGAGATAGTTTATGAGGTTTAAGTTTCACATTTTCTGTCAGACAGTCTAGAATCAGGAAGCATAATGAGAATCACATTGGCTTTTACTAACTCATGCCATATTATGGACGCGTAAAAGCAAGAAAATAAATTCTTCTTCTATGGAGAAAAAAACAAATCGTTAACATTGTAGATTTCTGTTTTGTTTGAATAAAAAAAAAGAATGTAAATCATTTAACATTTTTCTTCCACTCCACATTTCTGGGTACATTTTGTTAGTTTATCACATAAAATGTCATGTCATGAAAACACATTGCAGTGACAGTATTAATACTTTAGCAAAGTGGTGCAAATCCATCATGATTTGAAACAGACGATTCCAGGTCTTGGTTTTATCTTTTAAATTGTTTTTGCTCAATATTTCCAACGTGCTGGACTCTTTGGATTCCAGGTCTCTGTCAGGTTTTCCTCCAGACGGGGATCTCGGTCTGCCTGGGAGCGACGCCGCTGGAGCACGGCCCTGATATATTACTTGTTTTCGAACATTCAGCGAAAGTCTTGAGACACACAAAACAGAACTTGACCTCGCATCGGGAGCAGAAGAGGTGTTTGCAGTGGTTCCCCTTGTGCTCCAGCAGCGAGCCGCAGGTGGGGCAGGCCCGGATGGAGGGACACCCGCTGATTCCCCACACCGTGTCGAAGACGATCTCTGGGCAGGTCCTCAGAGTTTGCAGCGACGTGTTGCAGCAGCCGTCGTTCTCGCAGCGGTCCGAACGCGGCTTCGGACCTTTCCACTCCCTCTTACACTGCCAGCAGAATTCATACGGCTGTCCTCTCTTCTCCGTGCAGGCTTTGCAGCTGACGCAAAGATTAAGTTCATCTTGTTGTGCAACGGACGACTTGCATCCAGGACACTGGAGGAAGATGGAGACGTAGAATAAATTGTCAACTGAAGCATTTTTAATAAATAAACCTCAAAGTAATGTAGAGGAGACGTACTCTTCTGCTAGCAGTGGCATTGATCCTCATAATTTTCTTAAATTTCTTCATTTCTTCAGGGCTTAGGAGAGCCATCTTGCAGACCTCATCATAAGGCCACACAGCTTTACAGGCACCACAGGAAAACTTGCTTTTTCCCTTTAAAACAAGGACAAAAGATTCATCAGTCAGTCGACCTGAGATACAAGGAAACACTATTAGCGTTTTGTATGATCTTATACTGATATCAGTGAGTTTCAAAAATGCATCTTAAATTAATAACACACTTTAAGCTCACTAAAGATCACAAATACAAATGATGACAGAAATAAAACATATTTAAGTTTAATATATTTTGTTAGTCAGGTTATTTATTACATAAATATGATGAATGGGCCTCAGAAACTTTAGGGAACCAAGACACCAAACTGCCTTTGATTATATGGATTAAATACAGATACTATTATATTATTGTAACTTTTACAACTATGACGCACATCCAATGAAAATACAGTATTCATTTTAGTTCATGAGAATTTTATGAAAGAGCAACAATAATAATGATATTTATAAAAAGCTGTCCTTTGCTTTTGCACCTTTATCTACCACGGTTTTCCTTCCACTCAATTTTCTACTACTTGGATGAAACACTGTCTGAACACAGTGTTTCATACTAACTGCAAGAATCTCCTTTAAAAAAAAAAAAAAAAAAAAAAATTAAAGAACATAGTTGTTAAAAAAAGAAAGAAAAAAATGAACTTAAATTTGACCGGAAGTTGGTTTGTGAATGTCCTCCATGTCCCTACAGGCTGTGACGTTTACGTATAACTGAATACAAATTCCCTATTATCTTTAGTTTTATTTTATTTTTTCTGACCTCTTCCAGCTGCTGCAGACACCAGTTCGTGAGAGACGTGGGGGTCACCGCGTGACCGCAGGACATCTGCGCCCTTTGCGACTGAAAGCCTTCGCACAAAACTATAGACAATAAAACAAACAACTCAGTGGATCCCCTTTGAGAGGATTTCCAGCGTCAATCCACAGATGAGTTAAAACAAGTGAGGAGCAGCAGCTTACTTACAGTCCATATCGTCAGGTCCATCCACGAATTTCAGCGACGAGTCTTTGGGATCGTAGCGCTTCTCTTGAGATCCGGCGGAGCCCATTTTTATCCCCAGCAAAAGCCTGAAGTGAAATGATACAAATTGAGCAAAAAACTTTCACTTTCCTTCACCAAGCACAGGTTGCTTGGTGTGCGTAATCGGCCCCCATAAAACGGACCTAAAGGCGAAACTGCCTCTTTACGCAGCAGTTTGAACGCAGCAGTTTGAACGCAGCGACTAACCTTGACTTGAGACCAATCGTTGGGCACATGCAGCATAAAAAAGCATAAACACAAGTTAAAATGCACCCCGGGGTTTCTGTGGCTGAATAAAAACGCGGTTTACCTCTTCAGCGCTGCGTAAGGAGAGGGATCGACGGACATCTTTCGGTTTTTGGACTCGACGCGTCCACAACCCAAACAGAGACTCACTTTGTCTCAGACGTCACCGACTAGAAACCAGGTCATGGTCTGAGTTTGCGCCAAGCGCTCTCTATTTGTAACTTTTTCATACATGTGTTTTTATTTATTTATTTTTTTTTTTAAAATCCCCTTAATATTCAAAGTCGGAAGAATAAAGTGCAAAACGTTACATGCAGTCAGAAAAGAAAAACTACCACTTAAGATAGTTTTAGATCGACATAAACCAGAAAGTAAATAGTTTAGGACAGATTTGGAGGTTTGATATCACGCATTGTACACTGCAGCTGCGCTTCAGTCCAGGATGTTTTCTTTGTTTCTGGTTAATTCAAATAAATTACTTCTAGCCGAAAATGAAAGTTAAACTATGCAGAGCGGGGATTTCCCGGAGTCAAAAATGTCCCTAAAAATTCCTGATTTGCCGGAGAGGTGATCTGAACACCAAACGGAGGCAGGAGGATTAATCTCGTTCACCAGAGAAAGGCGTGGATTTCCCCTGAGTTACCAAAGCCTCGTTAAGCCACAAGATGACGTGACTATTTCTAAAAAGGAAAAGAATAGAAAACATGCTAAAAGGAAATGCAAGCGAATTTATTTGAATGGGCTTTTTTTTTTTATTGTAAATCCAGTATTTACTTTACTCACAGAGCAACTTCGTGCAATTATAAAAAAATTCATTTTGCAACACCGTTCAGAACAAAATACAAAATATAAAAAAATAAAAATAATAAAAACGTTTCGCAATTATTAGTCACATTTTGAAATAAGAAGGAAAAAATAAATTCAGTCCATAAACAACCCAGCACGTGAGTTGTTGTTATAGTCAAACAAACAAATAAACAACAATAACAACAAAACCCTGTTGACGTCATATCAATTTTGAAGTGAAAGTAAATTTGGAGCTAAGCATATAACAACCAACAGCAAGTTAAAGGAACTGTTAAAATGTACTTTTTAATTTAAAACATGTATTTGTTTATTTTGTTCGTCAGCATAATGATTTTCAGAGATGTACACTATAATAAAAATAAATAAATTTCAAATTTGGAGCGGAACTTTAGTCCAGATCTTGTGTCCCGGTACAGTTCAATGTGCAACAACGAGCCTGGACTTTCATTATGTCTATGATAAATGAGGTTTCTAAAAAGTACGAATTGCATTTCTTACTCAGAGAAAAACAGGTTCGCGGTTGGGCAGGATGTCCCTTCACGCGCTCCGTAGTGCTATCTCCTCTCTCCCAACATGGCTGCCATCAGAAGCGGGGTGACACCGAGCTGCTTGGCGAGATGTTTCCTGCGACACACTGGGAAACCGAGCCGGGGCAGTCCCGTTCTTCCAAGCATCCAGAACCAAGTATGTTCGGTTTACAGTTCTGCTGGAGAAGTTCAGCTGCTGCTTCTAAAACAGAGGCAGAACCGACAACTTTCGACGGCTAACATGCTAGCCGGCTAGCCTCCGCACTGCGTTATGAGTGTGACTTTGACATTAGAGACGTCAATATAAGTCGACTAAATGCTGCAAATAATGGATTTTCCACTTCCTTGCAGTTTAGTCGGTTGTTCCAAACTTCGCTGTTGGAAGGTTTATAAACCTTATTTGAACCTTCAGTGTAGCTTCAGACATTATATATAGATTTTCAGTGTCAGAGCAGCTTTGTTGACTATTAGCGTACAGACATAACTTCTTTTTAACTAAAATAAATCGCTGTGTAGCTTCTATCAGAATCGGAATGAAAACCTGCCTTCCATTTTGTGCTGACTGTCTTGTTTCTGTCCGTCCAGCTGCTGCTCCAGAGCTCCAGCCTGCACACGCTGCTGGGCTGCAGCGGGCCTTTCAGCAGGTCTCAGATCAGCCGCAGACACCGCGGGAAGTTCGTCTGGGTCAGCGCCGTGGCAGTGAGGCAGAACAGCTCGCTGGTCAGTGAACACATGGCTGTCAGCTATTAACGTGGCATTGATTACTTCCATGTTTAATAAAACAGCTGGAGCTGTCGCTAGGAGTGGCGTCATGGAGTCTCCATAGCAACCACTTCTTTTAAGATGTTAAATATGTTTGATTTAAAAAAAAATCTCACAACATTTGCATGTCCTCTCTCCTGCCACATAAATTAACGCCTGTTAATGTTTTATTCACATGTTAGTCTTTAAATGAACTCTGTTCGGTCTCAGACAAGTTGAATTTCTGATGGTTTCCTCCTGATCCAGCCTGTCGATGGGTCGACATCAGCTGCCGTCCTGCAGTCGTCCGCAGCATCCCTCCCTGCTGACCCGGTCCCCGCCCTCACACAGACGGTCTCCCAACAGGTCACTGAATAATAAAGCAGCTCTCTCTCATCTCTCATCTGGTTTTCCATCCTGACTCTTCATGTCTCCCACCTCCAGATCCCGGCCGAAGGCGTCTCTGCGGCCGCCTCGGTAGCGGACAGCTCCGCCTCTCTGCCCGCCGACGCCTTGCCTATTCTGCTGCAGCAGGCGGCCGACGCAGCTCCGGTCGCAGCAGACATCCTGCAGGCCGTGGCTGCAGAGCCCAGGCTGGCAGAGCTGGGCCTGGCCGGTTACACGCCGGTGGGTCTGATCCAGAGTCTGCTGGAGTTCTTCCACATGGACCTGGGCCTGCCCTGGTGGGGCGCCATCGTCGTCGGTGAGCAAAAGAACCTTTATGAATCTTGAGTTCTGCTTTTGGAAAATTTAAGGTGTCTGTTCTGAAATTCTCATCCAACATTGTGTGTTTTGCTATTTACATGTTGTTCTGTTGTTGGTTCCAGGAACGGTTCTGGCCCGATTGGCCGTGTTTCCCGTCATAGTGAAGGGTCAGAGAGAGGCGGCCAAACTGAACAACTTCCTGCCTGAGATGACCAAGCTAACCACCAAAATGAACGAGGCCAAGCAGAGCGGAAATAAATACGAATGTACGTCTCCTCAGTCTCTGCCGCATTCGCCGTCTTTCTGCTCTGCAGTCGTCTCCCTCATTCTGAGCTGCTGATCAATTGTTTCGCAGTCGCCAAGGCGTATTCTGATCTGAACCTGTTCCAGAAGAAACACGACGTGAATCCTCTGCGAGGCTTCCTGGTTCCTCTGGTCCAGGTCGGTTTGCCTGTTTAGGTGCATGAGGATTTATAGTTTAGTGTTTATGACAACAGGATCAGGATCACCTGCCCTGGTTATGTTGTTTAGGATTTCAGTCCTGACATGGCAGGCTGGGTGAAGGACTGACTCAAGGATCTTCCTGAAAGCTTGAATCATTAGTGTTGAGGTTTAAAACCAAGTTTTTTTATATATACTCAGATGCAGACATGGCTGATTTAAAGTCATCAAAACTTGATTATCATATTGTTAATTTCTAATCTAATGTAAAATAAATAAAATTGTGATTTAAATACCTCAAGATTTCCAACCCTGTTGAGTATGCCACACTGCAAAAACACAAAATCTTAAGTATTTTCTGTCTAGTTTCTTGTGCAAATGCTTTAGTACACTTGAAATAAGACAAAACAATATTACAAGTAGCTTTTCTGCAAGATATAGTGGCTTATTTTGAGTCAGTAATTCCTTAATACTGATAAAGTATTACTTGATGTCCAATAGGCGCCGATCTTCATCTCGTTCTTCATCGCTCTGAGGAAGATGGCGTATCTGCCGGTGCCCAGCTTACAGACAGGAGGCGCCCTCTGGTTCACTGACCTGAGTGCAGCTGATCCCTTTTACATCCTTCCTTTCGTCGTCACCGGGACCATGTTCTTCATCCTGGAGGTGAGATGAACTGTTTTGTTTTTTCTGTCCCATCGACAGAATCAGAGCAACATTTTCTTAAAACTGCGAGTTAAATGTTTCAGCTGGGAGCGGAGTCTGGTATCGACAACCCAAACCTGCGAACCATGAAGACCGTCTTCAGAATCATGCCTTTGGTCATCCTCCCTCTCACCATCAACTTCCCCACGGTTGGTGTGGATTCACCCCAAGAACTCAACCCCGATAACATAAAACTCCGCTGCTTACCTTACGTATGTGTGTGTGTGTTAATCTCATTCCCAGGCGGTGTTCACCTACTGGCTCACCTCCAACTGCTTCTCTCTGGGTCAAGTGGCTCTGCTCAGGCATCCTGCAGTCAGACGGAGGTTCAACATCCCAGAGAGGGTCAAACACCCGCCTGCAGCGGTGCCTGAGAGCGATGGACTTATTGAGAGCATGAAGAAAGGTCAGAGCTGCAGAAATAAATGGGTTGATGCTTAATTTGGGCAGCAGGTTTAGTAAAGCCCAGCTTGGTTTGGTTTGGTCTCCAGGATGGAAGAACGCTCAGCTGGCTCACCAGCTGGAGGAGAGAGAGAGAAGGATAAAGAATCATCTGGACATCGCAGCTAAAGGTGTGAGCCGCCACGCTTTGGTGTTTTCCAAACTGGCTTTCTGTGAAGGATTAAATGAACAAAAACACTGGAGCTGCATGAAAAAAATATGAAAGACACACAAGGACATGTTTTCCTCTTATTTCTTAACAATTTTTGATGAATTTGTACCCAAATATTGTTTAACGCAATAAAAGAGAAAATAAATGGGTCAACAGATTTCTGGTTTAAAACTGTAAACTGCAGGATTGAGCCACGTCTCCTGAGTCAAAAGCAAAAGTTCAGCCTGTTCAGGATTGTGTGTGAATATTATAGAACATTATAAAAATAATCCTTTAAGATATTCAAACTTGAAACCACAGTCTGAATGTAAACTTTGCAGAAAAGAAATGGCTCCCTCTTGTGGTTAGTTTGACATCCTGCAGACAAACTAAAGATGTAACATCTGCAGACCCTGCAGATTTGTTTTTCTTTTATTGCTAATATGTTGTCGTTTTCTTTTTACAAATTATTTAAATCCAAGCACCGTTTTTCATACCATATACGTTCAGATTCTCAGCCAAGTACAAAGTGATGCATGGTCGGTATAAAGTACCTTTTAAAATTTGTACTGCTTTTAGTGGTTAGTATGACTGGAAAGCTCTATATATTCAGTTAATTCATAATTCTTGTGCAATCCAAGTAAATAAAACCAATAAGTTGAGTTTTAGCAAGGAAGATTTCAGGTGCAACATTCTGAAACCGCTTTAGAGCTGAAATAATTTTGGAGCAAAGTTCTACAGTTCAGCACCTTGATGAACTGATTTCCAGTCATTCTGCTCTTGACTTGAAAATGGTGAATGACTCATTTGAAGATGTATTAAGGAGAAGCTTCACTTTGTGTTATTTTTTCTGATCTTTTGTCCGAGGGCTGTCTAACATGTCAACACCAGCTCTAAGAGATGGGAGGTTTTTTTTTAAAGAATATAGTAGATGTTTTTCTCCAAGTATTTCTAAATGTTTCTGTTTGGCCTTACAGGTCCACTGAGGCAGACTTTTACCCATAATCCTCTGCAGCAGACACCTCAAGGCGCGAAGCAGCAGGAAATCAAAGCAAAGCCGTGGAAGGACACGATTGGATGAATGCAGCCGTTTCGTTGCTCCTCTGTAGAGAATTATGTACATATTTATGGATGAAGTGTTGGGATGTGATTATGTGTTCTAAGCAAATATAAATTCTGCTTTAACACTTCACGGTGTTTGATCGTTTTATTGTGCTCACAAACAAACCTCTGCTTATCACATACAACCCCGAGTCATTTAAAGTTTTAGAGTCATTTTTATTATAAATAGACTTTTCCAGCTGAACGTGATCAAACTCTACAGTTTTTCTGTAAAAATAGCCCTTAACAGACCTCACAGCTGACAATATAAAACATTTTCACAAACATAAAGACACACACTTTATTTAGTTTCTCTTCCTTCTGTGTGCAAATAACATTGAGGCTGTTTGTACGGTCAGCAGTGCTTTCGGTTTCAAAAATCCTAACTTAAAAAACAATTTCATCAATCATTTCTAGCCTTTAAGTAAAATCAAACAGTTCCATGATTTCACACAAAATACTTGGTTTAGTTTAATGTTTCTTCACTGAGATGCTCAGCCACATGCGGTCTTCCTCCTGGAGTTCATGTCAATGTTCTTCCTGAAGTTGCTCCGGCCACCGCGAGAAACGAATTCCCAATAACTCGGAGATGGCTGACGAGGCAGAGCGCTGCGTCCAGCTCAGGCCCAGGTGTTCGTCCCGCGGGGCCTTTCAGCCACAGCAGCAGAGTTCAGAGTTCAGACTCCGTCTGTCAGGGTGTGGAAAGCAAGCGTCTCTACTCCGATTTGTCATCCATCTCGGTCAGAACCGAGTAGCACACTTTCTGAATCAGGACGCCACTCTTAGCTGAAAGAAACGCACAAGAGGAAGATTTAAGTTTACGTCCATGGCGGGAAGGTTTGGTCAGTAAAATAATTTAAATGGACTACAAATATGGCTGACAAGAAAATGATCCATTCAGATAATTTTACCAAACTTAAGTGGAGAACTACTGTGTATAAATTTGATAAATATGGAGTTAGGAAAGCTAACACCGCATATCAACTTGAACACACCATCCTCAGTAAAACATGGTGATGGCAGCAGCTTGATGTAGAGATCATTCAGCAGCCTGGAGTTTAAAGAAAGATGGATGCATCGCAACCCAAGAGAAAATCTTGGTTGAGGCTGAAAGTAAATTGTGTCTTTGACAAATTTTCACCTTCCATTGAAATCAGCTGGACTGAAGCAATATAAATACCGAGGCTGAATATCTGGTTGAGTTGGAGTTCTAGAAAAGAAACTTTACCAAAAAACCTGCATAAATAAATGCTTGAGGTAATGAAATGTCTCCTTTGGACCCCAACAGACTCGCCAAGAAGACTGCAACCAATTCACGACAAAAAAAAAAACCTTCCTGCAATCCTTCCATTTATGATTGAACTGTTCTTAATTCGAGGAACTCCTGGCGTTTGCCTTACCGATGAAGCTGCGCAGCCACAGCGGCCTCTTGGTGGCCGGAGTGTAGCAGCAGAGGAAGTAGACAGGAACTCCTGACAGCGCGATGCCAATGCCGATCAGAGAGTTGATGGTGTCGCTGTAGAGGGGCACCACCACCAGGAAGATGGTGAGGAGGCAGAAAATGATGGGGTAGATCAGGCTGAGCTGTGAGAGGGAAAGACGAGAGATGAAGCCTGGAGTCTTTAAAACTGAAACTACATCTGGCCTGGGACTGATCTACCTTTAGCGGTCTCTCTCTGTCGGGTTGCTTCCAGCGAAGGTAGAGCTGCCCTAAGATGGACAAGCCGACGAAGAACCAGTAGCTAAAGCTGTAGTAGTTGATCAGCCTGAAGACGTCTTCCACGCACAGGTAGATGAGAGCCATGAAGCCCTGGGAGAGGGAGAAATAAAGCCCAGTTACATCAGGAAACTGGTGATAAACAGATGCACCGATCTGATATTAATATCTGTATCTGCTCTGATATTGATGACAAGCCTGATCATGAGGGTAGATCTACTCAGTTTACTATATTTATAATGCCTAATTGCTCTTTCTGAACTATTTGAAAAAAGATTTGTTGCCGTTTATATATAGAAGTTGTTTTTGTCTGTTTCAGTTTCTTCATTATCTAATTTACATCGGCTGTTATACACCTAAGTTATGTCGTTTATATACATTTGACCAAACTTGTGAAGCTATTGGTTTATTCAAGTGGGCTGTACTGGTGCAGAGTTATCAAATACATTTGGATTTCAGTTCATGTATGTTTTTTTTTTTTAAAAAAAGACAGTTTTAAACCAATTCAACACTGTTTTTCTGCATTGAATGGTCAAAGCTCAGATATCAAATATTGGTATTGGTATCTGAAGTGAAAAAAGTGGATCGGTGCATCCCCAGGGATAAATTTAAGATTCGGTTAAAAGTTTTTGTAGGTGACTGACGTTGAAGAGGAGGGCAGGAATGGGAGTGTAGCGATGGACGTGGATCATGCACAGGAAGTCAGGCAGGTGTCCCTCTCTGGAGCCCACGAAGAACAACCTGATCATGACAGGAAACAGCAAGTGGGTTAGCCCGGGTTTGCTTCATGACTGAGGTTCTGTTGCCCTGAACGCCTCACCTGGAGGCCGCCACGATGGAGGCGTTCAGCCCACCGAAGCAGGAGAGCGCCACCGCTAGAGGAATGGTCCAGTTCATCACGCCAAACACCTGATCTGCAAAGGTCTGCAGCGAAACAACAGCAGGGTTTACACCACAATCCCTCCGTCACGAAGGTCGAGACTTACCGAAAACATCCATGAACTCACCACGGCGACGGCATCGCTGTCCAAGATGGCGTTGATGGGGAGGACGGTGTAGTACGCCACGTTGGTCAGGATGTAGATCACCGTCACGATGGGCATGGAGATGGCGATGGCCAGGGGAAGATTCCTGCAGTTCCCAGAGACGACCAGCAGGGGGAAGCAAAGCAGAAGAGATGCACAAACAAGTTCAGCTCAGAGAGGGAGAGAGAGGAAGTGAGATGAGGATGTTTGACACCTAATCTGCCTGGGAACCCTGAGAGTCTGGAGATCGAGACGTAATCAGGCTGGCCTTTGTTCAAATTAAAGCAACGACTCTCTTGTAACAGGTTTCTTTGAATTTGATTTGAAAGCCTTGCTCTTCTTCACAGATGTCAAACAAAACAGAGGAAAAGATTTAGGCTAAATAGCATCAGAGCAGAACAAAGCACTATCAACGAGGCACTAAAATCAATGCATTAGGACCTTATGAGAGAAACAAAGGTAAAATGATTAGTTGGATCCGTATCAGCAGGTATTGATTTGAATTTTTATTCAAATTTTTAAATTTACTGACTATATGTGATTTTCTTTATTCAGTCAATAATTTAAAAATGTGATGATTAAGAAGTTAACTCTTCCTGAGGTCACCAGGACGACTTCCAGCACGACGACCTGAAATCCCCGTTTCTGTGAAACGCTCCACGGCTCAAAGCTTTTTCATGCTGTTAAGAAACTCAATTAATCTGACTGAGAGCAGTTTGACTGCTCATCAGAATTTTAAGCTGAAATTTTAGTTTTGATGCAACTGAAAGTTGATTATTAATCTGAGGGTTTTAATTATTTATTGAAGCTATTGTTTTTTTTTCCGGGGTTAAAAAAAAAAAAAAACAAGCATAACTGCAGTGACTGTAAAAAGAATAACAATAGTAGGTGTAAAACTTGATATTTACTGCGGGCTTCTTTCATTTGCACGTTACATAACATGTATATAAACACACCCTTGCTGAAATTGTACTTTCTGGCCAAAACAGTCACCCTGAGATGAAAGAAATTGATCAGGATGTTCAGGAAAAACCAAAGAACCACAAAAGCTCTAGTCTATGATAAACTGTTGGAACTGATTTTCTACAGTTAAATATTATCATAATGTGGTGAGTAGGAGAGAAACTGAAATCTGCAGCTGCTCTTAAGAAACACTGCATCAACTGTCAAGCACGGCGGTGGCAGCATCATGCTTTGGTGTGATTTTGCTGCAACAACAACTGGTGCATTGCACAGCATGACCAACTAGGAGGACGACCTCGACGTTCCCGATTCCCACCTCAAACAATCAGCCTGTCAGTTGAAATATGGACAGTACTGGCTTTTCCAGCAGGAAATGACTTGAAATATCATCAAAACTGGTTCTGACATGGATAAGGTTCCTGATCTAAACCTGATTGAATCAATTATGCTTATTAGGGTGAATCCAATGTTATCTAGACTGACTCTGGTAGTTCTGTCAGGAGGAGGAGTCGACACTTCAGTCAAAGCTGATTGTTATTTGTCTGATAAACTATTTGGGTGCTACTGATCTAATAAAGGCCCTCCCCAGCCCTGTAGGAGGTTTTTCCTGGCCTGCCCACCTCTCTGGGTTTTTGATCTCCTCTGTGACGAAGTTGAGCGTGTCCCATCCGGAGTAGGAGAACAGAGCGGAGTACAGAGCCAGAGCGATGTGTCCTGGGTCCTGAGAGGAGCCGTCAAACATACCGTCAAAGTTCTGGGTGTAACCTGGGGAATTAAAATATGTTAAAAAAAAAAAAACACTTTGAGTAATCATTAAGCTGGTTTTAATGAGAAAACAGCAGAATATTCTGCCAATCATCTAATCATTGACGCTTATTGTCGGCGAGCTGAGCTGACCTTGTCCGATCTTCACCAGGCCGGTGATGATGACGGCGATGAGGGCGATGACCTTGGCGTAGGTGAAGAAGTCCTGCACCCTGGTGCCCCACTTCACGTAGGCGCAGTTCACGAAGGTCAGCAGACCTGTGAGGGGAGCCAGTCGCCAAACAGCCAGTCAGAGAGGAGAGTCCGCGGAGACGTGTGGTCTGTAAACTCTAGCGTGTGCCAGCATGTTTCCGTGTGGCTGATCTAAGGAAACGCTGCTGCTGACTCAAGCGGAGCGGCCTGTTGTTTGTCAGGCGAGGAAACAGCTGAGAGCAGCACATACAGGCGGACGCTCACACACTGAGACACACACACACACACACACACACAGAGAGACACACACAGAGAGAGACACACACGCAGGTACAGCGCCTTGCCCGCGGATTCAGGACCTTAAACGTTCTCACGTTCTGTCACAAACTTCAGTGCATTTAGCTGAGATTTAAAGGGTGGAACTGATGCAGGGTTTGGTCCATATAAGAGAAACATCTGAAAAGTGTGGCTTGAATTTGAATTTACAGGCGTGTTTGAATCGAAGGCATCTGTGAACCTCAAGATTAATATTTTTGTACATATTGTTAACTGGATGTAGATCTGGACTTTGACTGGACCACTAATAAACGTACATGCTTCGATCTAAACAAATCTTCTGGAGCTCTCGCTCTATTTTCAGGCTGTTTCTGCCCAAGTCTTTTTGTAGCTTCTAGCTGTTAAACGTCTGGCATTATACATATTCTCGTTAACTCTACCCAGCTTCCCTGTCACAGCTGAAAAAAAAAGCATTTCCATTGCATAATGCCGCCACCTCTATGCATCACCCTGGGAGTTCTCTGTTCAGAACGAAACTGTCCTCCAAGGATAATGAATGAGTCACACACAGAACAGAAAGTTTCCTTTTGCCAACATCTGACCAGAGCATCTTTGTCACACTTTAGCTACTTCCTCAACTTGGTTTGAGCCAAACAGAAAACTAAATTCAGCTTTCTTCAAACATCAGCTTTCTCCCATTAAACCCAGATTTGTGGATGCCACAGATATTTCATCTCATTTCATTTTGATGAGCATGTTTTGCTCTCGGACCGCCGCCGCCGCCGCGCCAAACTCCTCAACTTTTTGCACTGAATGAATTCAACATTTTCTTTCTGCGAGACGTTGATGCCGTCTCATTATTGTTCCCTAACAAATGTCCAAGGCTTGCACAGAGTTGAACACGATTCTGTTTGTAATTCACATTTCAGTGCGTTGAATATTGAATAACATGACAAAATGAGACAAGACTCAAAGGGATCGGATACTGTTGCAAAGGCAGGTTTCAAAAGGTTGAGAGGAAGATTTGTAATCCCAAACTGACCTCACGAGTTTACACTTCAGCCCAGTATTTAAATTTGTAGCTATTTACGCTCCTATCAAACCAGCAATAGAAGAAATTGATTTGAGCTGCTCTCCTTAGACATGCTGTCTTCCTTCACCTTGAGCAGCATCACAATGTTTGTCTTCTTATCAGCAGCTAATCCATAAAGACAGAAACTTGAAGATCTCCACATAGTTGTACTTTTTCTTTTTTTTTTTTTGCAAATGTCCTTTTTTATGTCACTCCCTCTCCAGAAGGGAGTGTTGGTTGTTGTGCAAGTTTTGTGAATGCAGATAGAATAAGTCGCCCTCCGAAGCAGCTGACAGAGCAGGTCGAGTCTTAGCATTTTCACTTATCACGCTTCAGCGCTTGCGTAAAATGTTTTTGGAAGAGTCAGAGACGTCGATTAATTACTGTGTCGCTGGTTTAACAAACTTATTGGGGAAAATGTTGTCTTTTAAACACTTAAACGCAGATCACAACAGGCCTGAGATCAACAGGAAGGATATTCAAAGACAAAAATAATAAAAAAAAAAAAACGAGCATCACATATTTAAGTGTATGCTTAAAAGTCAGAATCCTGAAAACACTGTAGAGTTCTGATATTTAGAAAAAAAAAGCTCCAAAACAATCAGATATAAACTACATAAAATGAACACAAGTAAAATATTTTTTCTTCAGTTTGATTAAAATGCTTAAAAAGGTTTAGAATAAATAAATATTTAACTTTCCAGACATGTGATGTAGGACTGCAACTAAAGATTATTCAATAATCAAAAATTCAGTCGATTATCCTGATGATTAATCGATTCATCTAAAAACGTTTTGGATTATTGTACAGATTTTTCTTAAGTTTTTATCATACAATATTAGAAATACATTAATAATGCAAATAATTATTTTTTTTTTTTTTCAAAAATACAACATAGCATCCATCTAGTGAATGCTAACTCAGGCTGATCTGGACATTATTTTTTGGACCAACTAATTAATAATTCTGGACGGCAAAAGCAACTTAATATGCAACGTAATTTGAATCAGGTGAAGCTAAAACAACTTGAGAAGTTCTGGATGAAGCATCTTTACAGACAGTTTTTATTTGATCTTAAATGTAAAATGTTCTTGAACAGATTCGGCTTAATGTCTGATCTGAGTGTGTTGCTCTTTCAGCAAACGTCCTTGTTTTGAGCCTGTGTACTCTAATTAATGAAATCAATTAATTATTTCAATAATCGATTCATCACGATTGATCGTTTCAGTCCTAATGTGATGCTGACTTTGCTTTTGACATTAAAAGATCGAAGCCGCTGCCAGCTCTCGGTGCCGCAGGCCCTGACGTCAGGCCTGCGTCTGATATGAAAAGACCTTCAGATTATTGGACTCAGGTGATTCGGTTCACAGCGAGCAGAAGCCACAGAAAACGATTCAAGGCCAGGAGAGGGGGAGTCGTGTGGCGGTGGACGGAGGAGCTTCCCACAAGTATCCAAGGAGACGGGTGAAACTGAGATACGAACAGAAAGCAACTCTATAAAAGGCATCAAAACATTCTCCCTCTGCTCAGAGACTCCGCTCTCACTTTCTCGTGTTTCTCTGTAACCCCTCCTCACATGTTAATCACACAGAGTCACTCATATAAAAGCTTAGAGAACTAACGTTGGTCAGGAGAGTTTAGTTTTGCAAAAGCGTTTTCGTTTGGAGAATACTGAAGTTGTATTTTGAGGCTGAGCTTCTCTTCTGTTAGAGGAAGGACTGCTGAATGTGAAGGAAGGATTGCTTTTTTTCAGGATGTACTTTTGTTTTGGAAATGCGAACCTGTAACTGGTTTTTGCCTGAATAAATCTTCCTTCATTTTTCTTTGTTTTACCACAAATCCTTGCATCTGAGAGTTTTTGTTTGGTAAGTGTCCTGCAATTTATAATGCAAGTTTCTGCTTCCCGGGTAATTACTAAAGAGCACTTGCTGAGGTTTTACAGTGACTTAGTTAAAGTAAAACTCTTAAATAATTAGATATAAAGCTGGTCTTTATATCTAATTATCTTTATAATTAGAAGCCCTTTGAGACCACTTGTCACTTTAAATCCTTGAACCTCCACTTCAACGTTTACACTGACAAGTAAAAATGCAAAATTATACAACCGTGCATCTATGAAAAGCAGAAGCAGAACCTTCTGGGGAACTAATGCTCAGTGGTTTCTGGATTGTAAGTCAACAACCTGAAAAACAAAACTTTTTTATCCCAGCAGCCATTGTACGGCAGGTACAACGGTAAACCCAGCTGACCAAACGTGCTGGAGCTCAGTGTGGGTTGCTAAGTGACAAGCGCTAAGTGCTTGCCTACCTAGCAACCCTCGCAGGGGTTGCTAGGTAACAGCACAGTGCCCATCTGTCGAATGTCACTTCACAATTGGCTGGTTTTTGAAATGCCTTATTTTCCAGACACCAAAAAAAAAAAAACATTAACTTATTGACTTGGTGGGTGTTTTTTTAAACACTTGGGATGTTTTTAGAAACAGTTGAGACCTAAATGGAAATATGGCCGCCCTTTAATGGCGGTGCTTGACCAAATTCCTCACAGTCTTACACTTCTTAACCCAGTTTCAATAGTTTCAGCAATCAATCTCCTTAGATGTGTTGTTTTGTTGTTGTTGTTGTTTTTTGCATGGCTGCAGATCATCATCTTTTCTATTTGTCTTCCAACATGACTATTTAAAAAATGAGAAACGATTAACTGAATCAGTTAGGGTTAAATATAATTTGCCGCCAGCAGAAACAGTAATTATCCAATGGGATAATTACCTCATGTGTTTGCTTAGTTAAATCCCGGTAAAGAACTTTCTAAACCCAGTCGCAAAAGGAAAAACAATATGTTTTAGGCTAACTGGAGAAGACTGAATAGATTTCAACTATCTGATTTAAAGTATCTAAATTTAGCAAGTTGAAAGCATCAATTACTCATCATCAATAGATCCAGATTATATTGTTTGTAAAAGATAATCTGGAGTTAAATTAGAACTGAGAATCATCTGTTTTATAGCAGATTGTCTTTGATGTAGCTGATCTATACAACCCACAATCAGCTGCATAAATCAAAAGTTATTGCCACCTTAAATGTGACATAAATCCTGCATGAGTCAACTGAAAAATCAACAAAGATATCTGTAGCTTTAAGCCAATCCTTTACTGAAGCAATCATTAATAAACCTTTATGTAGCTGCGTCTAAATCCAGTTTTCAAATACGGGTCGGCTTCACTGTCATCCTGTCGCACAAGGACAGCTGAACATTTTCCATCAACCAGAGTTATTATGTGTTGGAGGTCTAAGCTGAAGAAGGCTGAGATTAAATCAAATTAACCAATAAGTTTAATTTGAAAGAAAATGCTGGCACTACAACTGTTTTTGTTTTCCCAGTTGAATTCTACCATATCCATGTCACACTAAAAATGTTTTTGAAAGGATTTTTTTATTACAGGCTGATCATAAAACCTGGCATTTGACCAGGGGTGTAAATACTTTGTGGATGCCCAGAGTGGATTGTGTTGTTTTCAGTGGAACCAACAGGAAGTGGGGTTTTTATGGTTTGCTGTTGTGCTGAGCTGTCAGCTCCCTGTCAGCCTCTCAGGTCAGAGTCTCCCTGCAGCGAGGACTTTACCTCGCCGCTATCAGCTCCACCTTTAAGTGCTGCTTATCGCTGAATGGACCATGCGTGCATGTGTGGGTGTGTGTGTGTGTGTGTGTGTGTGTGTGTGTGTGTGTGTGGTGTGTGTGTGTGTGTGTGTGTGTGTGTGTGTGTGTGTGTGTGTGTGTGTGTGTGTTGGTGCTCACATTTAAAGTGTGCGTTTGGTAATGCATTCCTTCCAGACAAGAAGGAGTAATTCTGACAGCTATCGCACACAACGTGAGCGCATTTTATCTTGAATCCAACGTCCTATCTGTGAGGCAACGTTTTAATAGGCATTATTAAAACATGGGAGTCCAGTTCCCGCTCTACTAATCCTCCCAGGTGAGCAGTCTGATGAGGTACTGATTGTTTTATGATCTGTTTGGCTCTAGTTTCCTGAACTAACATCGATGAGAAACCTTGCAGTGTTTTCGACTCAGTAAAAAAAAAGGCCCACGTGTGAACGCGGTTTCTAAATTTCTTAAATTGGGTAAAGTAACTTTTCCCCTGGTTGGTTACTTCTGACTGAGGTTTCAGGGCGGCTCAGTTCCCCTTTTCATCTGAGCTCAGCAATTAATTCTGCTCCAGACTTGCTGACTACAGCCATGGTGTCACCATCTTTCACTTCTCCACTCCCTAAAGCTCACATGATTTCTCTCCGATGTGCAAACACAGTGATAAAATCCAACACTTCATTCTCCCACTTGTGTCCACTTACATATACAAGCGGCAGCCAGGAGCCGGTTGGCCACGTACGGCGCGATACAGGTGGGGAAGACGGGCTGCACCATGTAGTTGGAGAAGGTGATGGCGATCACGGCCTGGCTGGTCGGCTCGATGATCAGCAGGGACGTCCACAGACGGATGAAGGCCAGGAAGCCACCGAAGGCCTCCAGGATGTAGGCGTAGGAGGCCCCCGATTTGGTGATGGTGGTCCCCAGCTCGGCGTAGCACAGGGCCCCGAAGACGGAGAAGATCCCACCGACGGTCCACACCACCAGGGAGAGGCCGTAGGAGGCGCTGTGGATGAGGACGCCCTTGGGCGAGACGAAGATCCCCGAGCCGATCATGTTCCCCACGATGAGGCAGACCCCGTTCAGGAGGGAGATCTCCTTCTTCAGCTTCATGGACTCCTCGGAGCTCTCGGATTTAGCAGACGTTGGGCCCCCGTTGGTCCCTTCCTCCGTGGGAGATGGGGTGTAGGTCGCCATTGTTCAAGGTCAAGTTAGCAGTTTTTTAAGGTTGGTGTTGGAGTCCCAGAGGTAACTTTTTTTTTTGGCCCAAAAAATGGGGTTGAAGATGAAATTACTCCCCTCGGTTATCTTCGTTTATCTTCCGCCATCTGCGAAGGAAACACAAGAAGGTATCAGTGAGGCTGCAACCACGGAAACGGATTCCCGGCAACAAAAACGTCCAACAAACCCTAAAACCTCACGAAGGCCAGCCAAATAAAAACATATTTCCCACACCCGGGACGCCAAACGCAGAACAAACATACATGAAAACATATCACACCACCGCTGTGGACACTGCTGGATTGGAGAGCAGTTTTGTGGATTGGAGAGCCATTAGGGGCCCGCCGCAAATGGCCTTTTAAGGTTGAGTGTATTTACAGAGAGTCGGCGAGGGGAAGCAAACACGCTCCACGTTGGTGACCAAAAACTGAGGAAGGAAAACTGACAGAGACGCACGTCTGAGCCTCAGAGCTGCCCACGCACTGAGAGTATCAGCACAGGGGATACAGGTCACATGATTGCCAAAGTTCATCATCCTCAGCAGGCAAAGTCTGATGATGATAATGATGATGAGGCAGACATCGCAAGAAGCAAATCCTTTCACGTTTCTGATTGGGTAATCAGCTCTCAGATGTAGCTAATCACTTGACCTCCAACAAGTGATTAGCCTTATAAGTTTGATTGGTGGAAGGAGTGAAAGAAATGGGGTAAATACATTTGCATTCAGCCTCAGCGCGACCAGCATGAAGAACTCTGTGGCCTGGAAAACTTAACACTTCGCTGTGCCCAGAAAAGACCATCCCCACTGTGAGACACGGCGGAGGCAGCATTATCCTGTGGTGATGCTTTTCTTCTGTGGGGACACAGAAGCTCTTCATAATGCTCCTTGGCAAATGGATGAAGATAAATATAGGGTTAGCGCTGGAAGAAATTCTGTTAGAAGCTGCACGGATTTAAATCTGGAGCTTCCAGCAGGTCGGTGACCCTCTAACACACAACAAGAGCAACAAGGGAACAGCTTTCATCAAATCATATCCATGTGGTACAATGGTTCAGTCAGCATAGACCTAAATCCCACCGGGAATCTGTGACAACACTTGAAAATAGTCATTTACAGATGCTCTTCATTCAACCCTTAGCTCAGCTTAAGACGTTCTGCAGAGAATAATAGGCAAAAATGTAAGTATCTAGATTTGCAGAGCTGGGATGAGACGCATAACGACATGCAGTTCCACAAAGTGTTGACACAGACTCAGATCAGGTTTCATTTTAAGTTTCGAAAACATCATTTTCCTTCCACTTCACAATCAAGTGCTTTTTTTTGCTGCTCTGTCTCATGAAATCCCATTAAAATACATTCAAGTTTGCAGCTACAAAGCGATCAAATCTGGAAACGTTCAACGCTTTCGTAGGGTGCTTCATGTCTGGAATTCGATTTCTTCTTATGGGCATTTTAGCCTTTATTTCCTCTTGGTGAAAAGAAGCAAGGCTAAAAAGGATTTAAAAAAACAGAAAAAGATCCTCAAACGGACAGATTAAGATTTAAGGATTCATTCAAATACAATAAACACAGAATAAGGGTAATCTGACCTGATCTGAGCAATAACAGGATACCTTACTCGACACCAGAAACTGAAAAGCAAACTGAAAAGAGAATCTCAGAAGGAGAGGGTAAAAGCCTTGGATACCTGGAGGGAGCAGCAGAGCAGCAGCACGTGGCTTCATGAGGGAGTCTCTGCGAAGAAGGACAGAGCGCTCAGTGCCCGTTCATGTGCCAAAGACACAGAGAGGTGAGGCTCTTGCAGAAACAGAGAGCAAGGTCCAAAAGCAGCTGATAAGTGCGTGAAGGTTACATCCTGGAGCCAGAATGATTCCTCTCCACTCAACCAGGCACCAGCAAATCAAAACCAAAGCACACTGACTTTACATACATCAATCCATCCATCCGTTTTCTAACACCCTGGTCCCCGGTGGGGTCAGGAGGGGTGCTGGTGCTTATCTCCGGCTAACAGAGGCAGGGCACACCCTGGACAGGTCACCAGTCTGTTGCAATTATGTTGCTATTATCCCGTTATTTCCTACATGGCAGCTCAGCTGTGACAGATGGACCCGAGGCAGCAACACAACACAACACAACACCTGGCTGTCTGAGTCCCAACAACTCTGCACATCTCAAAAGCCTTAACGCCTTGAAAAGCAACGCAAATCCAAACACAATCCCTACAACTCTGAGCAACACATGCAGAAACCAATCAAACATGTGTGCAATGGCACCGCGAGTTAATAAATGATGGGCTAAATGGAGTCAGTGTTGTACTCTCACTGTCCTCTATCAGCTTCTCCCGTTTGGATCATTTTGGGGGAGTGGGGGGGAGGAAAAAGGTCAAATATGTCAGATCACAGGCCGCTGTGAAGAGGAAGACTCACCTT
This sequence comes from Poeciliopsis gracilis, assembly GCA_911649635.1. NCBI lineage: Eukaryota > Metazoa > Chordata > Actinopteri > Cyprinodontiformes > Poeciliidae > Poeciliopsis > Poeciliopsis gracilis. Next base: position 2,480,803 of record CAJVRI010000150.1, on the reverse strand, counting down.
GTGCCTGGAGGACCAGTCCTGCTGATGTCCTGGAGGCTGGGTGGGGGGGTCAGCAGCCTGGCTCTAACCGAGGTGAAGTCCTGGTTCTGTTCAGTAATGGGAGCCAGCTTGAGATATCATTGTTCCTCCTCGGTGCTACAGTCAATAATAAGCCCCCCCTCCCCTCCATCCCCTCCTCCCTCCCTCCCGTGTGTTCCTCCTCTCTTTCTGCCTTTGTGCTGCTGCTTCCTCTTGTTTTGACTCTGCTCACAGCCGCTCCTCTCCTCTGCCCAGCTGATGATGCACTTGTGGCTTTTATTTGCACTTCTGCTTTCTTGACGCGCTCGCAGCAGGAAGACCCGAGACGCCGCGTCTTCTTGCCAGTGAGTTTCGGTGGGGCGTCAAAAAGGCCTGCGATGAGATCAGTGTTGTTTTAATTACACGCGTTTTGATTCAAGTCAATCAGGAAACTTTATTATGAACGAAAACGTCCTGCGTCACGTGAACAGCTGATACACCGAGACCCGTTAATAATGACGACCTGACATTTAAAACAAACATGAAAATAAAAAGAAGATTTAAGAAACTGTTGGAGACGTTTTTAAAGCAGACATCTTATAAATGACTTTAGAGAGAGAAACCTTCCGTAGACAGTCTAAAATGGCCCTAATATGAGCTATAATTATGCTAAATACTGGTCGGTAGGCCCATATACCTGAATACAAGCCTCGAAATGTGTATAGTTTAATTTGGGTTCATAAAAATAACACAGTTCAAAAGTCACGCTTTTTTCACCCACTGAACAAAACAGTGAGTTTCATGACGTAGCCAAAGTGGCGTCATGTTTTACTCAAACTTTTCCCTGCTACAGCAGCGGGACCAAAACAGTTGCTGTGCTGTGGCGCCCTCTGGTGGCTGCAAAGCGAAGCCGAATAACTTGATGCTGCGTCGAGGTCAGCATCAAGTCTCCGACTCCAGTCCTGCAGTTTTTAGATGTGCCACAGGCACAAAACGCTGGAATGAAATGGCTTAATTACCTCCTCCTTGTGTAGATCAGTTCTCCAGAGCCTCCAGAGCCTTAATGACCTAATTGTTCTGTTCAGGTGTGGTGCAGCAGAGGCTCATCTAAAAGTTGCAGGGCACCGGCTCTCGAGGACTGGAGTTTGAGACCCCTGGTCTAGGTCTTTTGTAGATACAGAATATTTCTTTTATTTCCTAACACAACGTGGCGTTCACTGCCTTTAGCTTGTGAGGCTAATAGCAGCTCATTTTGTTGTTGGACGTTAGTGGTTTTGAATCCAAACATAGAGAATAATAATGTTGGGTTTGACGTTATTCTCTCACATCCCAAAACTTCAGAGGGAAATAGATAACAGGAAAAGTCTTCCTGGGTCATGACTTCAGTTAATGCTGGGAGTTTGCCAATATTTTCCAACTCCACTCTTGAGAACCTTTGAAGCAAAAAATCAAGACTCGAGTAGATGAAAACATGAGCCGAAGCAGTTCCTCTCTGTCGATAATGTGTTCACAATGGTATGCAGTAGTGCTAAGTGACAGAAATTTTGCTGCGGCTCCATTTTTTTCCTCAATAAATAGAGCACCCGCCCTCTTCCTTACCTGTAACTGATCTGAGGATGTGCTCATGTCTCGCTTGAATGGCAGCTTTAATCACTGTAATCAAATGAGTTAGAGGCCAATGAAGAGACAGCAGCCACTTTGTCTTCTCAATTGGGGTTGATTCGTCTTTAACGGGCTCTAGATGTGTCCTTAAAGACCTTTAAGAAGTTTTTTTATGGCCGATGGCCACAGGCCTGTGATTAATGTGTGCTGGTGAGTCACGGCCAGGTTACGTGTGATCAAAGCTGGGACACCAGAGGGCCTTCATGGTCACCTGATCCGGGATTCTCAAAACCGCCGGCTTTCTCACTCTTTGCCGTTTGATTGAGACACGTCTCTTGTCACTCATGAACGCATGTGGACAAACTTCTCACACATGGCTCCTTTCACAGCTTTTGTCCTTCTCTCTGCTCTCGGCCATTCTTTGCCCCTGGTTACCGGTCGTCATGGTTTCTGGATCCCCTACAGGCTCCAAAAAGGGAAGGAAAAAAAAAAAAAAAAGCCACTACGGAGGGGGTTGGCGGATTAAAGGCGGCCATTTTGGGGACAGCTGGACCAGGTTGGTCCCTGTTGCCCCCTGTCCCGTTTCCAGTCACTTTTTTTTTTTTTTGATGGGGGAGAGGGGGAGGCATTGTGAGAGGATTAGAGCTTCCTGTGTGTCAGCTCATTACATGGGGTGGGGAAGGAGGGGATGAGAGGGTGAATGCAGAGAGCGATGGAGGGAAATGAAAGAGAAAATGAAAGAGACTGCGTATGAAAGAGAGAATGACACGGGGAGAGGGAGGGAGGGAGGTGGCTGCCTCTCCAGCTGCACCCTCAATAACACTCATACAGGCTCTGATTATTCTTTTCACACACACACACACACATACACACAGTGCTGGGGAACTGAAACATATTATAAGACATTGAGGGCTTAAAAGACAGAATTAGGAGACAGCCAGCCCAGCTCCTCAAACAAAGGAGACCCCCTCAACCAGCTTCCCTCCTCCAATCCCGACACACAGAGAACTGGAACAAACAAGAGAAAACTGACCAACAGGGTGCATACAGGCTCACAGAGAACAAGAGTCATGCAACCAGAATGCTTAAACAGATAAATGAATTCACAGAGACAGAGGCTTAAACAGGAACATACACACACACACACACACACAAAAAAGCAACAAACCAGTCTCCACTTCACATTGCCATTGTTTTATTTACTTTTTTTTTTTTAACATCACATGGGAAGCGTGGGAACACGTTCTGTCATTGCTACAAGAAACAGAGAAGGCGGGGGGGGGGGTAGCAGGGAGAAGGCAACGCATACAAATACTAAACTGAGCAAAGCAGTGAATCCAGTGAGTGCATGCGATCTGCGGAGCAGTGAAGCACCCTCAAGTGCGCTGAGAGAGAGAGCAGCGGATCGAGTGGAGGGAGCAGTGAGAGGATGGGGGCTCGTCCTTGCTGGAAGGTTTCAGAACCGCAGATAGCACCACCAAAAAATAAAGACAGAGAAAGAAAGAAAAAAAAAAAAAAACGGGGAAGACATTCACCATCATCAGAAAGGTTTTACTGTAACCACCCGGAGTTGATAATACAATCATCATAGTTGCAGTCATTGCAGGGGTGAGTTTGTTCAGCAGATGTTTCGGCAGCGTGGGACACAGTGCAACTCACAGTGCAACTCAGTACATAAGAAAACACTCATGAAGCAGCATTAAAACAAAGGAAAGAAAACAGTAGCGATAAAAAAAAAAAAAGGCAACCGCAGTTTTTATGTACAGTTCAGTGGCCATTATAAACACGGCCTGTTTTGGTATGAAATTTCTGGACACTCCTTTTAAAAACAAACAAAAAAAAGAAAAAAAAAATCAACGTATACTTCTTGTAAGAAAGATATTATACAGTTCACGCTGAAATGTGTCAGCAAAGTACAAGTGGACAATGCGCTGAAGGGCGTAGGATAAGGCCTCACTGTGGTCTTTGAAGTACAAAAATAGACAGCAGAAATACTACATTCAACTTTTTTTTTGTTTTTGTCATAGTACTAAAAATAAACTATACCTATTTTTCTTTTTCAAATACTAATTATGAGTTAGAATTACAGACTCTACAAAACAATTCTCATTTCTATTAAAAATACATTCCCTTTGTCAGGATCTACTGACACACATCCTATGTTGTCGTGTCCACGGTGAAAGTGGTCGCATCAGAGCCACCGCTGGTCGGGAGCAGATCTGCGCTGTCGCCTTTCTCAGGGGCCAGTCCCTGCTTTTCCTCCTGCTGCGTGGAGATTTTATTTGAAGTGCCGCGGTCCTCTGAAGGGTCACTTTCATTGGTTTGAGCCTTGCTGGGGGTAGTCGTCAAAACTCCAGGATGCGTTTTCATGTGGCCCTGTTGATGAGGAGAAACACAACAACTAGTTACCAATAGGTTTGAATGTATGACTTTAAAGACATTTGAGCAAATGTTTAGCTTTACCTTAAGTCCACTTCGGCTGGCATACGCCTTTCCACAGTGGGAGCAGCTGTAGGGCTTGTCGGGTCGAGCAGGTTGGGCATGTGGTGTTGATGCCCCTGCAGGAGTCTCTGGGTTATCCGACAGCTTTTTTAGGGCAGCTGAATCCTCCTTCACTGGCGCTTCCTTACCCGCTTCTGGCTCAGACATGGAAAGAGACTCTCTGGATGTAGTAGCATCGCTTTTCCCTTTACCGCTGGAAGTGTTTCTCCCTCGCAGCTCCTGTTTAACACCACTACCAGTCTCCTCTGCCTCTAGGGTAGCCCCAGGGCTGGTGGGCGGTGAAAGTGAAGGCACAGGATCCGCAGATGGGGCGTCTGCAGCATGACCGGGACTCTGTGCATGCTCATTTGGGGAATGTTGTACATCACTGTTAACTAGTCTAGTTGTAGTATGATCAACACCAGGCTTTGAGACACATAGGGAGAGAGGAGCATCATCAGAAACAGATTCTACCTTGTCTACAACTGAATGAGAGCTCGGTAGGGGTGCTTTGAAAGGACTGGCAGAACCCAGATCAATCTGGGTTTTCTCCTCTGCGGGGCTTTCAGCTGAGGCAATTACTGCAAGCTGCAGAGTTTTATCAGCTCCTGCTGAGGGGGGATTACAGCTTAAAGGTGGACTAACACTTGGAATTGAACGCTCAGATTCCTCATTCTTGACAGAATCTGAATCAGTAGCTTTGGACTGCTTAAAACTGGATCCTGAGCTGAGAGCGTCCACTGGGGACTTGGACCCTGTTGTTAAGGCAAGTGGTAGGATTTGCACTTTTGATAGGGAGCTAATAGGCTCGCCGTGACTGTCCTTGAAGGCAGCGCCTTCTGCTTCTGCTCCATCGTCAGGAGGAATCTCCTCATCAGGCGGTATTTGCCCTCCGAGGTGCAAACGAATGTGGTGTTGTAGAACTAAGGCGTTGGTGAACTTGCGAGGACAGAGCGGGCAAGAATTCAGGGCACGAGCATTCGGGGGCCTGGCACGATGAGTGGCCAGGTGGGCCCTAAGGCTGCCCTTTGTGGAGAAAGAACGGCCGCAAAGCTTGCAAGGAAAGGGCCGCTCTCCCAGATGTGTGGCCTGGTGCAACCGAAGAGCTCTGGGGCAGCTGAGAACACGCATACACACTCCACACTGATTAGCAACTGGGGTTGTGGGCAGGGCTGACGTGGTAGTTGTCGGACCTGAACCTGAGATTCCCTGACCAGTCACTGCGGCACTGACACTAGGGCTCAGTCCGAGAGCAGCCAACATCTCTCTGCGGTAGGCACTTGAGGTGGTAGTCAGGTCACGTACATTTGTGTCACCATTAACATCAGCAGAGGCTTGTGAGGAGGTGGAAGGAGAGGAGGCGGAAGGGCAGGAGGAGGAGGCGCCGCCTTGTGGCTGCTTTTCTAGCTTCTGCACCAGCCGCTGCAACTTGGAAGTGTCTGAGGTCTGGGTGGAGGTGGTGGGAGAGGAGGAGGACGAGGGGGACGAGGTGGGCGGTTTTGGGAAAGGAGGGAATGGGAATGGCAGCTGATGAGATAAGGAGAGGTGGGAAGTGGATGGGTGACCTGGAGGCCTGAGAAGTGCAAGGTGGTGGGGGGATGCGCCTCCCGGAAAAAGTATCTTGGGGAGGTGGGCAAGTTGGGAGTACGGGGAAGTTGTGTGAAGAGTAGAGTGAGGAGGAGTGTTTTCATCAAATCGTTGTTGTTTAGCTCCTTTGTACTGACTAGAAGTAGACGAGGAAGATGGCGAGGAAGAAGGGAGAGCAGTGCTAGATGTGCTAGAAACAGCTGCTGATGCTCTGTTTAACTGTAACAGTGAATGGGCTGTGGACAGAAGAGCCATGTCCACCGAGGGAGGCAGAGGTAGAGAGGAAGGTGAGGGCCTAGTCGAACCACCAGACAGTAATCCCAAAGCCATGCTCTCTGTTATACTGGGAACACTTCCTTTCACTCCGTTGTATGCGTCGTCGTCATCGACCCGCCGTTTTCTTCTCCTTTGAACTGAACCCGGGGCTGATCCACTCTGTGTTTGCTCTGACAGCGCAGGGGGCAGCAGCGAAAGGGACAGCTCTGGGTTCTGCTCTCTGTGCCTCAGGAAATGGGCTTTGAGGTTTCCTCTGGTCGTAAAACGGCTCAGGCACACCGGACACTGATAGGGCCTTTCACCTGTGTGTGACCTCAGATGAATCTGGAGGGAGGAATCACTGCTCAAGACTTTCCCACAGAACCTGCAGACATGTTGAGGGCGTCCTGACGAGGAGGCAGAGATAAGAGACGAGCCTGACTGAATGTCTTGTGAGTGGCTGGTCGTGGGAAGGGAAGGAGTCTGGAAACTCATGCCATTGCTGTGACCAAACGAAGAGGTGTTGGATGATTTCTCATGGAGGTAGCGTGGCGACAGGCCCAGGGACAAGGACAGTGGGTGCAGGGAGGCAACCGATGAATTGATGCTGGAAGAAATAGCTAAGGAAGAGGATGATGAAAATGAGCTAGAAGTTGAGGAGGATTGGGGTCTATCTCCGTTGATTAGTGAAGTACCTGATTTGGAGATGGCTGGCTGAGGAAAGAGGGAAGAAGGAAGTCCACTCAACAGGGACGACGCTGTGGATACTGGAGTATTGGTTGAAGGATGTGTAGGTGATGAAGATGCTGTTCCAGTGGACTTCTGGTTGCAGTCTGCACCGCTGGCTTGTGCATTATCTTGGCCAAAGACGGCTCCTCCGAGCCTGAGGACGTGCCGACAGATCTCTTCCGTGATCTGCATCTGGTGGATTTGTCGCTGCTGCAGGACTCGCAGTTCTTCTAAAAGCACCGCCAGGGTCGGGGGCACCTGGATCTGCCCCTGCTCCCCTGACGAGGTGGAAGACTGCTGCTGGCCAGGACTGGAGCTGTCTGGTTGAGGTTGCTGAGAGGAGGAGGAAGAAGAGGACGAGGAAGAGGTAGTAGTGGTGGCAGAGCTGCCCATTGGGGGAGAGGTCATGATGGAGAGAGTGTTAACTTGGTGGTTCAGGCTGTGGCCACCAGTGGATTGATCCAGGGGAGGAGGTGAGTGTGTCTGGGAAGACAATGACGGGTGAGGAAAGTCAGGGGAGAGGGAGGAGTGGGTGTTGGGGAGGGAGGTGGTAAAGGGAGCAATGTGACTGGGCCAGTGGGGAGGAGGTGAGCTCTCACTGGGCAAGGAAGGCGCGTGGAGCCCTCCAGGAGACGGGCGAGTGGCCAGCGGCGGCTGGCAGTCTTGCAGTGAGGTGGGGGAGGAGGAGGAAGAACCTGATGAGGTTAGGTCTGATCCCAGAGATGTGGATGGTGACTTTAAGCTCAGGTGGTCATCTGAAGATCGGTTAGACAGAAACAAGACTTATTAAAAACCAGAAAACGGGGAAAAAGGAGCAACTGTGTGAAACTCTGTTCCAAATATCAACCCACGTATTCAGTTACGCTCCATGACTGTTTATCTCAGCGACTTTAGCTATTGTTTACAAAATGTAGTTTGCAAACTTGTCTACATACCGCAAGATACAGTTACAGCTTCAAAAGAAAACGCTCGCCTGGAAATGACCTCCAACAAGCAAATAAACAAGTGGAAGAAACTCACAGTCCGCCAGTCTTTGAAATGTCTTGTCTCAATCTGTGCTCCCTGGAGCAAAACTCTTCAAACATCTTGCGCACACAAAAAAAAAGCTCACAGACCACCTTGTTGCTATGGCAGCACATTTTAAAGGACAATGGACATCACCTAGACAACCCATAACCCCTCTTAACCCAGCCCCCCTCCCTGCGGCAGTTACGTCTTTCATCTCCTCATTCACCCTCCCCCCTTACGTCACAGTGGAGGTCGAGGGTCAGGCCATGCTAAGGGTTCTGGGTACTGTCCACATGCTCTGATTGGTCAACTAATCTGACCTCTGCCGCCCAGGGGTCAAATTCTTTCAGAATCTTGAGCACAGAGTGAGAAAGAGTAAAAAGGAAGAAAAAAAAGAAGGGGGAGGGTAACAACAAAGGAGAGACAAACTAACTACTCCCTCCTGGAGAGGTATAGTGATGGAATGAAAGACTGTACCTCGCAGAAATTCCCTCCTTGTTATTTAGAGACAGACCTGCACCTGCAGGAAAACCTACCACAAAACTATAAAACCAAACTTGCTCTTCTGATTTCCAAAGTTGTTTTTTTTTTTTACCTGCAAAGCATCGTGCGCGCACGATGCGTAAAGGGACGTCCTAAATTAACTTGGCAATAGTGCGTGAAACCTTTTCTTATCCATCTCAACTCCCCCCCCCCCCCCAGCTGTGCAGAAGTATACAGTCAATAGAGCTGGGAAAGAAAAGGGGAGGGAGGAGGCATTGTGAGGGCTGAAAATGGGGAAAGAGGGGTGCATGAGGAAGAAAAGTATAGATGGATTGCAAAGACTGAAGACAATTCAGGAGTGGAAGATTAATCTTTACCTCAAAAAAAAAAAAGGAAAAAAAAGCACTGCCTTCCCTTCCCCCTGACCACGCAGGTTATTGTGAGTGCTTCATGCTAATAAAAGAGCTCCAGCAGTCAGCCTGAAGCAGCCTGTTAGTTTCCTAAAGGATGGGCAGCTCGTGAAAATGACCACAGATGTATGTCGGCTAATCCTGCTCCATTCACTTCACACAGAGGAAATTTGTAGTCATCCACCCAAGTGACTCTGGCTTCTTTTAGAGGGAGTGGATGCACGGAACAATTAGATAGACAGTCTGCCTCATTTAACCCCAAGTCCTAGGTGTGAACTTTTCTTGCTCCATCAACTCAGATGCATTGTTTGCAATATGATCAACACCGGTGCCCTTCAGCTTCTCTCTAGTTTTGTTGCCATCCCTAAAGCAGAATTGCTCTCTCAGCTTCACTCTTTCTGAATTAAAACAGCATTTGAACGACAAAAGCAAGATAAAGGTAAGCCTCTCACCTTGCAGCAACTTCGGGCCCCCCGGATCTGAACTGACGAGTTGCTGGGGTCTCTTCTGTTTCCGGCGTGACATGATTCACGGCGAGTCAGACAGAGAGGGGGGCATCAGTCGCTCGAATGGCACCAGACGCTTTTTTTTTCTTCTTCTCTCTCTTCTTCTTCTTCTTCTTCTTCTTCCCCCTTTTGCGCACTTGAACGAACTCCTGCGCGCATTCAATCTCCCGAACGAGCACAGTGTAAGTCAAACCTCAAAGGAGAAAAAGGAGAAATCTCTGCAGCGCCGGATTTCATAGAAGAAAGTTAAAGACAACAACAACAATAACAAAAAAGAGTTGCTGTATGGAAATCCGCCTGGCCGCACCGTGTCATATGGAGCTGCGCTGCGGTGTGTGTGTGTGGCTGTTTTCTAAAGTCCCTTCTCTCTCTCTCTCTCTCTTCAAAAAGAAAAAAAAAAAAAAAAACTTGTCCAATTTGCGCCCCTCCTCTCCCACTGCTGCTGCTCCGCTGCACGCACACACACACACACACACACACACACACACACACACACTGAACCACTCCTTGTTCTATGATATTTGCATTTCAATAGCGTGTAACTCACAACCTCCCTGGGTTCTCTCTTCCCTTCCCTCTCAGCTTCATTTATTTATTTATTTATTATTGGATTTTTTTTTTTTTTTTCACACTCGCACCTAATCTATAAACTATAAATAAAAAGTGACGATAGGCGTTAAGGCTTCTGGACGTCCTAAAAGAAAAAAACAAAAAAATCTTAAGAGGACATAAGTGCTGACTTTTTAATTGGGGGGGGGGACTGTGATCACTCCATGATGGTGATTATCTAATATTTGATCAAACTGCAGTAATAAAGAGTGAAACAAATCTAACAGGTCCTCGGTTATTAAAGAAAGTGAATCCCGTTGTGAGCATTGGCAGGTTTGCCTCATAACCCGATCTCTATAAAACTCTGCCCCTGGCAGCGCCGTCAATATTCCTAACCTTTGGATTTCCATAGGGCCAATTATCAACAGCGGCGTTGTGCGCAAAGTGGGGCCATTCCACATCCACGTATGTAGTTCGTGTGTTATCAACGAGCCCATAATACAACCCCCCCACCATCACCACTAACACTACCCCTTCAACAACAAAAAAAAAAAAAAAAAAAAAGCCCGCATCTTACACTGGAGCTCTATTTAAAAGGAAGAGAATAGACGGGGAATCATCGACAATGGCGCGCTGGACACAGTTGAGTGAGCATCTCCCCTCTCTCACTATGAACCCCCGGATCCACTGCTGCACAGCACAATGCCCCTCTTTCACCCCCTGCCTTTACTCCTGTACCACGTGGAGGGATGGATAAAAAAGCTACAGAGGGGGGAGAGGGAGAGGGAGAGGAGGAGGTGCCATGTTTAAGTAACATTTAAAACACGCAGAGCAACTATTACAGTTTAACCTGGCCTTTATTCTTCACAACACAGCTGCTGATTTATTGATGTCATTCAGTTCCAAAAGGGAAATCCCTCTGAATTATCACCAGATAGTTACAGCATATGAGAGAAACAACAGGTCTTTCTCCATTAAACCAGACTAAACCTTTCATGTTTAGGTCTACTAGAATTGCCAGGTATTTATTTTCCCCCTGAATGCCATCAAAAGAGAGAGATTATTACTCTTCAAAGATCCCCATTTGGGAGACTGTAGATAATTATGCGAGCTTATCACTATCAGTTGAGTTAATTTGGAGACAGGTCTATGGATCTAGCGCGTGGAAACACGTTGCTGCCTTGAGTGACATCATGGAAAATCAAATTAAATCAGCCTATTTATCAAGAAGACGACTGTGAACCTCAGTGAGTTTTGTGACACCTTCCAGCATTTTGAACAATTGTGTGAATAAACATCATGGGAATGTCCAGCCATTATGCCGTTCGCCATCATGAACGGACTTTGGTGCAAAATGCGAAAATCAACCCCAGGACAAAAGCAAAAGACCTTGTGACGAATTTGGATGAAGCTGGTAAGAAATTGTCATTATCCACTCAGAGACGAAGAGGCAAAAGCAACATAGAAAAGTCTAACTAACTAACTAACTAACTAACTAACTAACTAACTAACTAACTAACTAACTAACTAACTAACTAACTAACTAACTAACTAACTAACTAACTAACTAACTAACTAACTTTCTTATATATTTATAGTTTAAACGTCTTGAGAGCAACGTTTTAACAATTTGAAATGTCCTGTGAGTGTACACAAACATGTCCAATAAAGTTGATATATAGTCATCCCAAGGTCATTTTCATTCTGTAAAAATGAAAATGACCCAGCTGCAGGTCAGTAACTTATACAAAGAGTTCCCAAACGTCCCCATGCCGTGACCAAACAACAAACAGCATTAGCTTCTGGGTGGAAACCCCCAATAGGCAAAATCACAGATAATGCTACAAAAATAAGTAAAAAAAAAAAAAACCCATCACATTGTAGATTTTTTTTCCTCACTTTCAATCACTGTTCAATAATTATTACTTTCATTTAGCACAAATGCTGCCTCATGCTTTCTGATTTTAGTTGGCCGTAAGTTCTTCAGTCTTTCTTGTCAGAAACGTGTCCATTTCACACTTGCTACATCAGCCTGAGGAGCAAAGAAGCTTAATAAATTTGACTGGCAGCCAATCAGAAAGATGAGCATGGTAGATAACGTTTCAATAAATTACTTTAATGTAGATTTTATTGATGATTAAAAAACATATTTAATTTTATGGTTTAAAAAATATGATTAAAAATGTATGGTTAGTAAATTTAACAGATAATTTTTTATTTTTTCGCTTTCATCTTTCCTTCAGCTTTCTCTGGTCCCCCTTACTCCACCTTGTGGCCCTCCAAGGGCCGCGGCATCCAGTTTGATTCACACCATTTAGGTCACATAGTCCGGCTTGCTTATGGTACTTTAGCTCAAAGTTAGTCGTTTGAACATAACTAATACTAATACATAACTAGGTATATTAGTTATGTTTATATGACTAATATATAACTAATATAACCTTTAGTATCAACAGTCAGAGTCAATCTTGATGCTAACAGCTGCTAGAGGAAGAATTAACTGGTAAGAGTTAGCCGTTGAATGATAAAAAAGCAAGTTTTACGCCTGTTTTATTTTTTTTATCTTAGTATTTTAATGTAAACCGCTGTAAGAGGTGGCGTTCAAAAAATGAATATTAAATAAATTATATAAAACGCTTTTTATTACCACAGACGCGACATGACAACAACCAACCCTAATTAGCTTTAGTTAGTGGGCATGCTAAACCACTATTAGCTCTCTGGCTAATTTTAGCATTTCATTTTAAATGTATAGATATCGCCATTTACTTTATAACAACACATTGTAAATTTATATTGTAGCTTTCCTGTCTTAGAAAATTACAAGTTGGTAAAAAAGAAGCATAAAATATAATAACTTAAATTAGTAAGCATTAGTAGCATTAGCAGCCAAAGTAGTAGTTGAAAAGCAGTCTAAACACTGAAGGGTCATTATTTGATGAGAAATACTGTGGAAAAATTACTTTATATGAGCATTTTTAGTACTTTATAAATTCCGTACTAACTTATAATAAATTATTTTCACTTTACTTTTTTTTTTATTTTGAAAGCAACAGACATTTGGGGGAATTGGCAGGGTTGTTATATTTTTTTAAAAACTGGTCAAAATTGAGACAAATCGTTTTTAAAAATACTTCTTTTGACATATCAAAAGAAAATATGTTGTTGAAATTAAGCTGTCAACTGTTTTATATTGCCCAGGATTTTTTTTTTTTTAGCTCACCTACTCTAGATGTATTTTGCCATCTTTTATTTGCCCTCCAAAAAAGTTTGCTCTTTTCCCCCCCCCCCCTCCAGAATGATGGCCATGTCTCTCGGTGACGACACACTGCTGTGCAATTACCCAAAGTGTCGGGGAAAGCTTTGCGGCTTCGCCTGGGTCACATCCTGCTCCCATGTGTTCTGTGATCAGCACGGGTCCGGTGAGTTCAGCCGCTCTCCTGCCATCTGCCCGGCGTGCTCCACTGCCCTGTCCGGGAAGCTGGACATTGTGAGGACAGAGCTGTCGCCCACTGAGGAGTATAAAGCCATGGTGCTGGCAGGTCTGCGACCAGACATAGTCCTGGACATCACTTCTCGTGCTCTTGCCTTTTGGAGCTACCAGGTCAAGTATCTCATTATTTGCACGTAAAACGTGGCTCTTGTTTTCTCCCGTAAAGCAAAGCCTAAGATGTTGAATTTCGTGAGTGCAGGTCCATCAGGAGCGTATGTACCAAGAATACAGTCTATCCCTCGCTGACAACCAGCTGAAGCAGATGGAGAAAGTTTTGAACCAGCAGAACCAGAGCAGAGAACTAGAACTCACCGCAATGAGGGGGGAGATCGCCTCGCTGAAGAAAGTAAGCTGCAAATCTCCTGGCTGCAGCTTCCTTTGAGAAACAAAGTCTTCATCACATCCTCCAATTTCTAATTGGAAAAAAAAAATCACTATTTGTGTGATGCAGTTTGCACGAAATGCTGAGAGATCAATAGAGATCGTAGTTACGTCTCCAACTCAGCTGTGAACTTTTGGAAATGATACGACTCTTTGGATTTTTTTTTTTTTTTCTCAGGTGATGGAGGAGTACAAGAGGAAGTACAGTGAGGTGTCAGAGAGGCTCATGGAGAGGAACAGGCAGTACCAGAAGCTACAGGGCTTGTACGACTCTCTGAGGCTGCGTAACATGGTGGTGGGAGGCGGGGAGCGAGACATGCCACTACTACACGGAAACCGAGACTTGAGCATCGGTATTGCAGACACACCGTCCTGTTTGTCATGTTTTTAAACCAGGTTCCCTAAATGACAGTTTGCAAGTGCCTGTGGGAGAAAAAAAAACTCCACAGATAGTAGTCACTATATCACCAGGTAAAACTGGTTAATTCACCCAAATCTTAAGTAATTCTGATGATTGAAGCCCTGTATTTTTTGTCCATTTAAAATGAGTAACAGAATGTTTTTAGCAGCTTTTGCTGTTTATTTATTTGAGCGATTTATTTATGCCTTTAGATGCAGGTCAGGATCTTTAACCAAAAGAAGCTATGACAAAATAAACTCACAATGCAAGACAGGGACGAGAAGACGCTTTTATAAACTCTTGTCGTTTAATCGAAGTCGTCTTCGTTCATCGGCGCAACAATAAATGCCACCCGTCTTATTTCCTGGGTTTCACTTAGCGACGGCCCGGCAGGCGACCCCTCAGAGAAGCCCCCAGTTCCTCTCGGCTGCCCCCCTCGGCGACTCTCGTTTCTTCTCCTGCCTGGAGGGCGACGGAGCCAAGACCTTCTTCCAGTTCAGCTCTCCGGCCAGGGACAAGAACCAGTCCTTCATCAACAAGCACTGAAAGCAAAATCTTTTTATGCTTGCTGTCATATTTACAGATGTTTTTCCAGGAGCGTTCTGGTGATTTATAAATACTGTAAGTGTATTTCTTTGCTTTGATTGACTATATTATATGTTCAAGATACAATAGGAGATTTTTCGGTTTTGGTAACTTTTATTTTTATCTGTGTAGATCATCTAGTTCACATTGACTAATATAACTCAGCAGTTATATTGATTTTTTTTTTTCTTATGTAACTGATCGACTTATTACAAAAGGTATAAACTGTAAACATGTTTACCAGTGGACCATAATAAACAACCAAAGCTGGTGGTTATGTGAAATCCATGGTGGGACTGAATGTTTGAGAATATTAAAGAATATTAAATAAAATGTTCTGGAAGTAGTTTTACAGAATGAAACATAAATTGCACTTAGTTTTATCATTTATTTACCTATTGAAAACTTGCAAATAGCTGTGCCACACGTAAAGCTGACTTTTAAGATGTCCGGCTTTACACTGATTCAAGATTTAAGATACCACACAAACAAAAACGTCACAGAAAAAAAATTTATTCTTTACAAGTAAAGTAAACAGAATTCAGGACTCCACATTACAAGCTTATTCATTTATAAAATAACCCTGTTAAGAGCATAAATATACACAACCAAAAAAAAAGTGAGGGCTATATACAGAAAAGAAGATGAAAAATCAGGCACAGAATTGGAAAATTCTAAAAACCTAACCAACCGACTCACTCCAGCCGAAGAGTTCAGTGGTAGCTGATAGAGACCGGGATCTGACTTTGGGCGTTCTGCAACTTCCCGTTGACGATGAGGAGCAGCGGAGAATCCACGCGTATGCTTTTAAAGTCGAACGACTGTCGCAAAGAAGACGTGAGGAGGTTAGACCCACAGGCCCTGAAGTGAAATCTGACAAAACGAAGCAGGAAATGCTGACCTTGTCTTTATGCGTGATGCTGTGACGCTTGACGTTGGGTTCGGGGATGACCACGGAGTCGCCGATCAGGACCCCCCAGTTGTCCGCCGTGTTGTAAACCATCACCACCAAACACGTCTCCTCACTGTCGACCATCCCAAACGTACTGCAGGGAACAAGCAAGGTGGTAACAAGAACCGGAATCTCACAAAGTGTAACAGCAGTGGTTCTCATTTCTAAGTACATGATGATTCGACAGCACTCAGGAAAGTATTGACTGAGAGATCAAACAAGAAAGCCTAAAGTTTTTTTTTTCATTCTGTGGTAAAGTTTGACTTACAAGGCCATGCAACCTTGAGAGGCCAGGCTGAACACCACCTTCCCCAGGGCGGCCACCCCGCCATTGTGGCCGTGCGTGAGGGAGGAAAGGGGCCGCGGCTCGAGGCTGCCCACTCGACCAGACGGAGCGCGGAACTGCGGGGACGAGCACGGCCCCAGAGCGGACGCGTTCAGGTTTGACAACATCGTCTTCAGCCGACGGGTTTTCACCTTGCCCTGCACACACACACACACACACACACACACACACACACACACACACACACACACACACACACACACACACACACACACACACACACACACACACACAAAACAAGCTTGGGCTAAGAAGGGACGAAAAAGAACCACAGCTGCACTTTGCTGCCACCTCGTGGTCATAAATAACTTCTTAATGTAAGCATTCTTAATGTACATTTTCATATAAAAACAATACAAGCGAACTAAAGAAGACAGGTTCAACTCACGATTTAATTACATCATTTATTAATGTTAATGTTTTATGGTTGCATTTCAACATATCACACTTTATTATGTTGTAGAAAACCCTCCAATAACCTGAAAAAACACTACAGAGCAACTTAAAACATTTTGTTGTAGAACTACTGAACTGTTCTTAAGAAACAACAACAATAAATCATAAGATGGTGTTGGGACAGAGCAGCATGTTTATCATACCTTGTTCTGGATGAGTTCTGTCATTTTCTCCAGATACTCCAGCACCTGCTTCTCCTTCTCCAGCGGCTCCTTCCAGTTTGGGTCCAGCGCCGCCGCGCGGCTGTAGCCTTCGAGCGCGCAGCCGAACATCTCCTCGTAGTAGAAGAGGTTGGCTCTGTTGAAGTGCAGATCCGGCATGCTGCTGGCAATCCTGTCCGCCGCCTTAATCACAAGGGAACCGTGTTAGCGAGTCTTTCGGTCCTAACAGCGGGAATGATGTGGGTGTCCTTGCGTGCACTCACAGATTTTGCGTAGGCACTTAGAGCTTGTTGGGAGAATTGTGGGTTCTGACCGCAGTTGAAAAACAGGGACAAGTAGGCGTTTCCAAGAATGCCTGAAAAAAGTGGAACAGTGAATCAAAAGTAAATTGTTTAAAGAAGCACCTGGAGATTACTTGCTAGTATTCGACTCACCCCATGAAGTCCCATCACTAGCATCCAGCTGCACCGCTTCCCGGGCCAGGTCCACACTCTCCAGAACATGCTTTCCGTGTTGATCTTTGTTGGGTGTTGGCAGCTGCCTCAGCACCATGGAGAGGTTGCGTAGCGATACCTTATTCTTCTCCTGCAATCAATAGAAAGATAAAGAAGCGATGAAGCGGAGCATTACAAAGAAAACAATCACTGCTGCTTGTCTTAGTGACGTACATGCTGCAGTGCGCCAGTGAAGCAGTTCTTGGATGCAACCAGGTCTCCCTTTTTCCAGTACTGGTCCCCCAGTATGTTCCAGGCCTCGACCAGAGAGGGATCCAGCTTCACCGCTCGGGACAAGCACTCCTCGGCCGCAGGGCTGAAGTCCGGGGTCACGTTCAGACACCTGCCTTTCTGCAGCAGAAACTCGGCGTTGTGTTTTAAGACGTCTGACGGAAGCAAAAAAAAAAAAAATCAATCAATCAATCAATAAAAACGAACTTGTGAATGATATTTTACAGTGTTAATGTCACGAACATTTCGATTATGAAAATCAAGAGCCACCTTCTTTCTCCTCCAGCCTCTTCAGCGTTTCCTCCATCTTCTCTTTGACGTCACCGTCTCTCCGACTGGCCTCCTCCACGCCGTGCGTCTCAAAGTAGCAATCTCTGAAGTTATGCAGTTCGTCCACCAGCTCCTGTGTCGGTAGAGGACAAGTGGTGAGAGGAATTCAGGCCACTGATGCAAAAAACACACAATGACAAAAAAAACCCCAAAAACCTTTGGATTACACAATTGCAGTAACCAATGTGACTAGAGACAGTCCATTAAATGCTGACTTTGTAACTGCCTTTATATGTCTGAGGAGGTCTGAGTGAATCTATATCCAGATTTCAGGCCTCATGTCTAGTTTATACATACAATAACAACATCTGATTTGTTGTTACTATTTGTTGTGGAGAAAACTGGCAACCATCTGCTCAACATTTGAACAGGTTCATAGTTACCTGGTGACATTGTCTCAAAAATCTCTTTACATCTTTTAACGCCAGTGACATAAAATGTGGGGAAAACGGCACGAAACAGAGCTTTAAATAGAGTGTGACTCACTAACTGATAAAACTGTCTGTTATGATGCCTTCAGAGTCCACTTTACATTTCCGCAATTAAAGAGTTTCTTGTTACTATTATTTAAGCGTGTATTTTAAGATGGCAATAGCGAGACAGTATAACAACTGACTGACTGAAAATGTCAAACTATGAGTCCATATCGTTGCTTACAAGGAACTGAGTGATGGTGATCCAGGATAACCTACCTTGATGTTCTGCAGCTCAGTTTTGGCGTCTCCAGCTCCACTACTCTCCTCTTTCTCCGCCATCTTTGCTAACAACTGGTTTCGCTTGAAAAACAGCTTCGGAGGAACCCAACGAGTAACGGAAAAAATAATTATAAATTCTCAGATGTTTTTTGAACAATTTCTACATTCAAACATAAAATCTGGCTGCATGAACAGCTATTAATGTTTCTTTTTCATTATAATTATTATTATTTTAATATTGCAGAGCAATTTTTCAACAAAGGAAAGGGGATTTTACTTTTAGGGACACCGGAAGTTGTCTTTGATAAGTTTCTTCTTCTCGCTTTGGGAGAACGCTTTTGGTGCATTACCGCCACCAACCGACAAGGAGTGTAAATCAGGACATGCAGCGTAAAAGTGTTTTTATTTTAAGCATAGCCGTTATATTTTTAATGAATGCTAAGAAAGAAAATTTATTCTTAAGATTACAAAATAACAACCCGTGCCTTTTTTGTCATAACCGTTCCGTTATGACAAAACGGAACTTTTTTTTTTGTTTCATTCCGGCGCTGTTTTCCCTGTGCACCGCGCATACTTCACTGTCTAGAGCGCGGATTATTTTCACCCTGTGTTTTGGTGCACTGTGACCAGTTTCTGCGATCGCACCGCTCAGGTGGTCGAGCTCACCATGTCGGACACATGGAGTAACATTCAGGCCCACAAGAAGCAGCTGGACTCGCTGCGGGAAAGGCTGAAGCGACGGCGGAAGGACCCGGCGCAGCTGTCCGGGACGGGTACGTGGAGTTCGGGATGTGCACGGCGGCGGGAGCGGGGTCTGCAGCTTGCGGACATCGTCGCTCTTCCGGTTATTACTGTGCTAAAACAATAGAAAGCTTGATTATTGAAAGCGTGATCATCGCTAGGGTCACTTGAAAGCATCGGATAATCAAAGAGCCTTTTATTATGTATCTGTTAAAAATAAAATATTTGTTACTAACTTATAATGAATCCTCTGATCAGCTGATCATCCACCAATCTACTATCCATCCATCTCCATCTCTACAAAATACCAACCCACAAAACACTGACCAACACAATAGGCAACAATTTACATTTAGATTCAAATATTTCCATTCAAACATTGCAAATAGTCATGCAATGAATCAGTAAACGTGAATCAAAGTTAAGGAATATTGACATGAAAAGTGTTCTCCCTCTGATTCCTTTCCTACAAATGGAAACACATATTGTCTCCATACAAATGCCATCAGTCTTGTTCTCCACTCAGACGGCGGGCTCAGCGCTGAGGGATCCACCGCCAGGAGCGACAGCCCAGCTCCATCAGCTCCCTCTACTTCTCAAGAGGAGACGGAGAAGCCGCCGGACCCCGAGCTGGAGAAGAGGCTGCTGGGATACCTCTCCGATCTGAGCCTCTCGCTGCCCACAGACTCGCTGGCCATCACAAATCAGCTCAACAGTGTGAGTCTCCCGACAGCGACGCAAGGCGATTTCACTGCATCTTTTGTCCCTTTATTTAGTGCGTCCATGTTGCGTTTGTCAACACAGGCAGAAGGTACGGTTACACACGGATGCATCCAGAGCCTGCTGCTCAAGTTCTCCGCCCAGGAGCTCATTGAGGTCCGGCAGCCCACCGCCATCTCCTCCTCTTCCACGACTTCCTCTCCGCCCACCACCGTCGTCGTAGCCGTGGACCACACGAAGCTGTGGGCCATGATCGGCTCTGTGTCTGGAGCCCAAAGAGCCGGGGTCAAGAGAAAAGCCGAAGACCAGGCCCTGGGCGGCTTTTCGCCTAAACTTCAGAGCTCCGCGTCTCCTCCTCACACGTCCTCCTCCTCCATTACGCCGGCTTCCTCCCTGCAGCTGGCGGGGTCTTCGGCGACAGGAAGCGGAGCCGAGAAGAAGGGCCGCAGCAGCAAGGGCCAGTCGTCTCACGTGGACATGGAGATCGAGAGTCTCCTGAACCAGCAGTCCACCAAGGAGCAGCAGAGCAAGAAGGTTAGGAGTTGTTTTAGATATTTCAGGAATAGGCAGGAGACCAGAGGAGAGTCTCATTCTCAGCGCTTTCATTTCATTTTTGTCTTAAAGATGAGCCAGGAGATCCTGGAGCTGCTCAATGCCAGCACGGCCAAGGAGCAGTCCATCGTGGAGAAGTTCAGGTCTCGCGGTCGAGCTCAGGTCCAGGAGTTCTGCGATCACGGGACAAAAGAGGAGTGCGTCCGCTCCGGAGACACACCGCAGCCCTGCACAAAGCTCCATTTCCGGTGGGTCGTTTACGCCTGCTGCTTAACAGACATTTTAGTTCAGTTATGGTTTTCAATTTGTTTTCATGGTTTTTATTCTGAATATATGGACTTTCTCTTGCAACATTTAGTACAAACATACACCGGTATATGCTTTCAAAAAGTATATGGAAATAAGAAATTAAACACCACGTCTTCACAGTACAATATAAATGCAAAATGTCCTTTTCAGCCAGAAGATGGCGCTGTGATTGCTCTTTAAATATATATTTATTCCACACCAGCATCAGAACGACCAGTGTACATTTTCACTCAGTTACTGAAGTAGGAGGACGTTTTTGCTGTCAAATATCTGTGTGAACAATCTTTAGCTGCTTAAAAATCTTCATTTGAAAAATGTTGTGGTTAAAAATAAATAAATTTAAAAAAAATGTGATATCAAAACAAACGCCAAAATAAAGCTTTTTTTGTGCTTTTATTTATTATTTGCTTCTTTATTGATGGAAACTCTGTAGAAGAATCTATAGTGAATCAGTGCTCAGCAAAGAAAATAATGCAGGAAAAACACGCCTCCCTCTCAGACAGTGTTGTGTTTTCTATGAGTTTACCTGCATGTAGGCAGTTGTGAGTAAGAAAATAGTTTTAATTTAAATTCTTAAAATGAGGCTCATTTTTAGAAAAAACAAAACTAATGAGAAACTAAACTAAAAATCATCATCAAAGGAAAAGGCTGATAGCTCAATTAAAAAAAAATGTTTGCCAGCATTTAAAATGATAATTTAAATACACATTTTTAAATATATGGCAAAGATTTACAGCACCAAGCGTTTTGTCAACTAGCTTCCGATTTCTGTCCTTCAGCCGCATCATCAACAAGCACACGGACGAGAGCCTCGGCGACTGCTCCTTCCTCAACACCTGTTTCCACATGGACACCTGCAAGTACGTGCACTACGAGATCGACAGCCCCCCCGAGGCCGAGGGGAGCCTGATGGGGCCCCAGTCGGGGACGCCGGAGATCGGGCTGCACGCCGAAGACGCCGACAGCAACGTGGGCAAACTCTTCCCGTCGCAGGTGAGCAACGGGAAAAAACCCCGCCGCCGAGAAGGACGAGGGGATTTCTCCTCCGCGGGTCGTAAAGCTGCTGTTTGGTTCCTCAGTGGATCTGCTGCGACATCCGCTACCTGGACATGTCCATCCTGGGGAAGTTCTCCGTGGTGATGGCCGACCCTCCCTGGGACATCCACATGGAGCTGCCGTACGGCACGCTGACCGACGACGAGATGAGGAAACTCAGCATTCCCGCCCTGCAGGATGATGGTTTCCTCTTTCTCTGGGTCACTGGGAGGTAAACGAAGTAGCCCTCTACACTCAGTTTACCAGTAAAACACACACACATCAGACTGCTCCTCCACTGATACACATCAACTGTGTATTTATTCTCAAATTTAGGCCAGTTAATTCACGCCAGATGTAACAGATGGCTCTTGTCCTTTCACAGGGCCATGGAGCTGGGCCGGGAGTGTCTCAGCCAATGGGGGTAAGGTGTTGCTGTTTGTCGCGTTACCCGCTCTTTATTTCTCCCCTCCTCACTGTTTCAACATGGCGTCCCCTCAGCTACGAGCGCGTCGACGAGATCATTTGGGTGAAAACCAACCAGCTGCAGCGAATCATTCGCACAGGCAGGACGGGCCACTGGCTGAACCACGGGAAGGAGCACTGCCTGGTAAACTTAAAGTCAGATCAGTCGTTCTTCCAGCCGCTGCAGAAAGCGAAACGCCTGAAAGCCACGTGGGCGTCGTGTTTGGTTGTCTTCAGGTGGGCGTGAAGGGAAGCACGCAGGGGTTCAACCGAGGTTTGGACTGCGACGTCATCGTGGCCGAAGTAAAGCACCGATCATCTTCCGACACGGGTTACTATTTCCAGTCCCTGTCAGCTCGTAATCGTCTGCGTCCTCTGACCTCAGGTCCGCTCCACCAGCCACAAACCAGATGAGATCTACGGCATGATCGAGCGGCTGTCGCCCGGCACCAGGAAGATCGAGCTCTTCGGACGACCTCACAACGTCCAGCCCAACTGGTAACTCTTTACTGGTTTAGGAGGAAACAGTTTATCTGAACATCCTCTTTGTCGCCGAGCGTCAAATTTTACACATTTGCTGCGATACAGACTGCTACAGCAGATCTTTATTGCCTCCTGCCATCACCATGTTGAATTAATATGAGTTACGTCAACACTGAGGTTCCCTGTGGGATCAATAAAGTGTTTTTTGAATTTGAATTTCTTGTTGCGTCACTTAACGGATTCCGAATCTGGAAAGAAATTTGATTCTATTTTTAGATTTATTCAAATCTTTCCTTTTTTTTTTTTCTTGGTTTGTTTGTTGAATTACCGTTAATTTTTATGTCTCGTTTCACTGATTTTTTTCATTTTACTGAAAGAATCTACAGATCAATGTAATCTTAAACCAGGGACATTTTACTATATGCTACCTTAAATCAGGGTTTAAATCAAAACATTAAAACTCTATGCTCACTTTTTATGAAAAGAAAAAAAAATGTCAAAAATGACTAACAATGCTGCAAAGAATCCTGAGATGTTTTAAATGTTAAAATAAATCTTATAAAAGTCAGTCCTGAGGCCTTAAAGGCGATGATTTAACGTCTCGCCGTTTCGCCTGATCAGACCGGAGTTTCGGCACTGCGCCGTGTCATGGTTCCTGGCAAATGTTTTCCACTCAAGAATGTCGAGAATGTTCCAAAAATATCTGGAAATGTGAGTGTGGAATTTTGAAACGTAAACCCGTTTTCAGGACTAAATGTTGGCCTCCTCACGCTCTGTCCAGGATAACCCTGGGGAACCAGCTGGACGGCATTCATCTCCTGGACCCGGAGGTCGTGGCCCGCTTTAAGGAGCGATACCCAGACGGAGTCATCTCCAAGCCACACACGCAGTGAGGACGTCACCGTGTGTGGAGTTTGATTCTGGACTGATTTCTGTTTTTTTCTTTTATAAATGTGAATACTCTTTTTAATAAATACTTCGGGACAAGATGCCTCGTCTGTGTTGTGTTTCAGATGAATGTGGAGAGAGGACTTTCTGCTGCTTGATTGGAAAATGTTTGTGCAACCCAAATATTTTACATTCATTTTGGCCATTTAATGACAGACTTGAGTCTGTTCTACGCCGCGGAACGATTTAACGATAAACATCTCTTCTAAAAGCAAGATTTGGAAGGACAAGTTTAAATTTATCTTGGATTTTTCTCTAATCCACACAAGGGGAAAGTGATCCACAAAAGCCCAAATGTATGCATACACACACTTTTAAGATGTGTTCATTTTTTCCTCACCAAATTACTCAGCAGTTTGCATCACTTGTATCCAACTATGATATTTTGTCTTATTTCTGTTTGGATCCTTCAACTCTCTGTGTGGCTTAATTTGTTGCTCTTTCCCAGGAGTTTATTTTCAGTTTTTCCATTTCCTTGTGCAGGTGAGAAACAGAGAAATTGATTTTGACCATTTTTTTTTTTAGTCAACTTCTTAATATTAAGTCCTCACTGGGAAAAAAAGACCCACAAATCAATTATATTATTGCCCTGGATGAGTGATTGTACATTTCTAACTGAGAATGTAAAATAAAGCAAAATGTCAAGAGTCTTGATATAAAAACAGGTTTTATTACAAATGTTGTTAGCAGACCTCTGCAGCTCAGAATATATTAATTTAGGTTGTCAGTGAGGAAACTGTCCCCACATATCTCATCATGTCAGTTCATTGTAGGAAAGCACATCAACGTACCGTTAAAACATTTCATATTTGAGAGTTTGGAAGTAGAAAAGTCTCAGTATGGCTCAGTTTACTTTGTCCTTTTCAAAACATTACATAAAACAGCTGGAGTGACATCCGCATGTGCGATTTCAGGGACCTTTTGACCCTTGTAACAAAAAAAAAAAAACATGAAAATTCATTTCTTACTTTTTTAGCAATTCACTACAAGCTTGTGAATTTAGAAAGTGAAATGTTAATGTTAGTTGTGTGCTTCAGATCCAGTTAGTATCTCTACAACTAAAAAAAAAACAAACGGTTAGTTTAAAATCAGCCGTAACGAGAAAACAGCCTCTTTTCTCTCTTTTTTTTTAAACTCACAAATATCAAAACACAAAAAGCAGAATAGAAAACTTGCACAATGATGATAATAATAATAATTAAAAAAAAAAAGTAATGCACTTGTCGGTGAAGAAAACTGTAAACGACCATCCTTTGCTTTCCCATCAGTTTCCATAACGAGTCATTTTTCTCTCTCTCTCTCTCTCTCTTGTTGTTTTTAGAGATGATCTGACACATCCAGTCTGTTTTCCTCTCGCTTAAAGCCTCCAAGAGTTCCCAGCATTTCAGGGGGGGAAAGCAAAAGACTCCCAACCCAGCAAGTCCCTTCGCCTCCCTTGCAGTTCTCCGCTGTGCTCAGTAGGTGGCGTCCACCGCGTTGATGTTGCTGTCCAGCTGGTGCCTGAAGGACAGGCGGGCCTTGGTGGAGAAGTAGAGCTGGGAGCCCCGGCTGAGGCTCCCCGCTCCCTCGCTCTCGCTGCCCCACGACGTCGTGGAGGAGAGACGAGGCTTCGCCTCCTCTGTGGGAACTGTGTGTGGGGAAAAAAAGCAAAACAATGAAGCTGACTTCACTCGTTTTTTTTTCTTAGTGTAAAAGAGAAAAAAACAAAATGAAGCAAATTTTAGACTCATTTTTGCTTTGTAGTGTTTTGGTTTGGATAATCTGCTTTAATTTTGTTGTTGTTTACATTTTGTCTTTTTTATTGTTTTGCACTGGAATTGTCCATGTATTATATATGTGACAAAACAAAAAATGCGGCAATGCTTTGAAACGATTCTATCAATGATTTGAAAAGCGTTGCTGATATTTTTATACTCTGTCTTACAGACTGAAACTTTTGCACATTCCTGGCCAAATAGCCGAAGCTCAGTCCAGCTGATTGGACAAGCGTCACTGTGATCATTTTTCAAATATTTTCACGTGTACATTTTTGACTCAGGTCTGAACTTTGACCGGCCCTTTTTAATCTATTCAAATGTTTTCAATGCCCACGCAAACCCCATTCTCTTTCTCAGCTAAAAAAAAAAAGTCTTTTGCTGCTTCTGATAGATCCATTCATCCTCCGCTCAACAATTTAGCAGTAAGTGGTATCCTCACAATTCCCTGAAAAAGTTGCAGGAAATAATTCTCATCTTCGTTTCTATGGTCACCACAAAATATCACGCTGAAACACGGAGTCCAGATCCTCGCCCCTACTTACTGCTGCTGCTGTTTAACTTGACATCCCAACAAAGAAGTTTGCATTAAACCTGACAAAGTGCGCACAGTTTTCCCCACCTGCTGCAGGGGGGGCCTCCCTGCTCTTGCAGCGCTCTTTGCACCGTCTGTAGAAAGGAAAACACTGCAGCATCTTCACACCCATGACCGACCGCGTCGTCTGAGGGCAGAGAGGAATGAAGAAGGAAAGTTAAGTGTACAAAATGAACGAGCAGAACCCAACAGTGACTTTCACTTCCTCTCCAGCTCCTGATACAAGCGGAGCGGGTTCATCTGCCTGCGGCTCGGCTCGCGGTTCCCCGTCTCGTCACCTGGTCACAGTTTAACGGGATTATGACGCTGCATGCGCTTCAGAGCCACGGCAGCTTTAACGCGGGCTGACAGTATCAGTGAATGGCAGTGTGGCCCAGCAACCCGCCGCTCAGTCGCTGTTTACTGTGCCATCACCGCCGCCGTCCCTCCCGCTCCCTAATCCCGGCGAAGGGACGTCAGCAGCTCTAATGCACTTCAAGGAACGGATCAGCTGCCGGGTAACAGTGGATTTACGCCGAGGTGACGCGATGCAAACGTGTCCCAGCTGAAACAGGCGGGCAGGCCCAGGTGTCTGCAGGGAAACAAATTTCTTCCCGACCAGTTTATTTTATTCATACGAGCTTTCTTTCTTCTTCTTCTTTTTTTTTCTTTCCAAAGTTTAGTTTTTGACCAGTCAGTCAGGATGGTTCCTTTTCCGGACCAAAACAAGTCAGACCAATTCTGGACATTTCATCGCACTGAAGATGATGGAGTCCTTCGCTTGGAGACAGACTGTGTCTTTTTTTAATTTCAGTCTAATTAGGTTAACAAATGGGTCATTAAAAATGGAGCACAGGGACGAGGGAGACTATTGCAGTTTCTTTTTACGGTCTGCAAGGACTGGATGATTGCCACACTTGTCAGTACTCCTCCAATAAATCACGTTAACTGTTGGATGATGGCAAATAAAAAAATCTGTAAGAACGTGTCATCCATAACTTAAACATAAACGGATCCAGTCTATATTTTTGGATTTATTTTTCTTGGAGTTTCTTCGAAGCATTTGTGCAAAAAAACGATTTCTTGCAGTTGTTTGTGATATTTATGAACAGTCTGCATCCCTAAAAAGCCCAGAGTACTGCAACATTTTTAACACTGGCAAAGCGCCTTGCCTAACAAACTCACCATCCCCGTTCAAAACACTCATTTTCTGCTGTCGCTTCAGTTTCTGAACAACAAGGAGGCCGATCCGAGTACAAGAGACATAACGTAACAAAAGCGTTGAGGACGTTGTGTAATTATGTCTTTTTGTAGCGTGAGGTTACGGGTTGCAAAAATCAAAAGGAAAAGTTCCTGAAGTTTTCTCATCAACTCCAACCTCAAACATCCAGCGAGGTCTCAACGTGCATAAGGCATAGAGAAAGAAACGTCTCTGAGGTTTGTTTGTGTTTCTGATGGTTTTTGTCTGATCTCATCTCTTTGCACTCGTCGTATTTTCCACATTTATTAACCGAGTCTTCTCTCTGACATTTTGCTGCCAACAATCTCATATTCTCCTGAGACGGTGCCCTTGGTCCCACTTTTTATCCTACTTCTTGTTCCACTGGCTCATAGTTTATCAGTCCAGCTGCTCCACCGACGAAGCTACTGCTGCTGTCGGCCATGTGGACACAGAAAGGTGTTCAATTTCTTCCTATTAAAAGGATGAAATTGCCTTTCTGTGGTTGCTCTGTATGAGGAATTGCTGCAAAGTCAAAGACTCCCTGCAATCAGCGAACTTTTACTCATTTCTCTGTACTGTCTAATTAACTCGGATCAATCTTAGAATTTCAATCTGTCTTCAAAATGATCGAGGGGGTTTTGCAAATGAAGCCTTCGCGACTTTTGAAAGTCACAAACAGGAAGCACAAAGGTGGATGCAGATGCCTGGAGGATGCATTTGAGCTCTCCCAGGCCTCCCTGAAACGAAACACCCACCTCGGCGCTGGTCTGTGGGAAAACCTTCGAGTGTGTTAAGCCCCATTGTTCACAGAGGCACAGATTTGGATATCTAATGACAAACACTAAAGTGTGATTGCAACATGAAGGAGAGCGGTGTGCTTTTTTTGTTGTTGTTGTTTTTGCTGGCGCTCGACTCAGTGAGGCGGTTCCATTGGAGACGTGACAGCCTACACAGACTCTGCTGCTGCTGCTGGGACATTACAAGCTTTTTTTTCCAATAAACTCGAGAAACTTATGTCATCGTCAGCTGTAAAAAGGTGCATTTCGTCTTTACTTTCTCGTCCCTCCTCTCTGTTTCACACAGGTGTGGCTCCGTAACGTTAGACGTCCTACAGACAGCGAGTTCTTTTTGTTTAGCTGCATTTATACATCCTGCCCGAGAAACAAGGGGCTCAGAAAGCATCGCACTTGTTTTAAAAGAGCAAAGGAAAAAAAAATAAAATGAAATAAAAGAGGTCGGGGCAATCCCCAGTTTGTATTTTTCTGCTCACAAACACCCAGAACATTAAGGCCCTGGTCAGTGGTGAGGAATTTTTGGGCACAGATCCGGATTGGCTGTCAGGGTCTGGCAGCAAACGCAGGAGCTTGGATGTTGGAGGGGAAAAACAACCTCAGTCGGCACACTGGCCACAGACGGGAAGGGGGGAAGAAAAAACACCAAACAGGCCAGTGGTAAAGGACCGGAGAGATTAGAGCGAAGAACATTGATGCTTAGGCTTAAAATGTGGCTTTAGGTTTTCATTGAGCAGCGGCGATGCTGGAGGCCTGACTGTGATCTGTTCCAATGTATCGTAACGGGTTTTCATCACTTTAACAACATGTTTATGCACGTCTGTGGAGGCATTCACCCGAGCAGTTCAGCCACTTTCAGTTCAACCTGTCTGCGACAATCACCGTCCAACCGTTTCAAAACGTCTGCAATTACACAAAAGTAGCTAAAATACTAATATTTGCATCAAGGCTTCCACTTGCATGTCGAGTTACAGTAACATATTCTGTGCAATGTAAAAAAAAAGTCGTGTAAAACCTAAATTTTGAATAAGACAGAAATGTTCCCCTATTGCTTCTGATAAAAACGGTTTGAAATCCAAACTATTTATGGTTCCTGAGATATCAACATTTGTTTGTAGCCATCGTTTACTAGGTGACTGCAAAAAAACATGCCACATGCAGCACGAAGAAAACAACGTCAAAAGCTCAAATTATTCCCAGGAGTTAAACACCATAAAAGCTGTCAAACTGCCCATTGGTTGACCATTGGTTGATTAATGCCAATCAACCATCCTGAAACTGATTGGCATTAATAGGCAGGACCTAAAACAAACAAAAATTGCCAAAATAAAAGGTTGTGTTTGCAGGTATCAGTGATCAGCAGCCCCAAAACAACTACAATGAGGAAACAGTCCACACTTTCAGATTCTTTTATGACTGTATTGCTCATAAAAGCAATAATAAACCTGTTGGTGGCACAAGTTACTGTTTTAATGTGTTTTTTTCATTTATTTATTTTTTTTACACCTTATTCATGCTGATCTGGGCAATTGCTCAAAAGTTGTTGCAAAATCCAGCACTGCGTGTAAATTTGAATACCGTTTTCACACGACTCCATGACAGACACACGCAAAAATAAATGATTGAACAACGTGAAAATAATTTGGACTGTCAACATCGCGTTTATATAAATATTTGCATGATAACAGCTGATTCATTTCTCAAGTTTTTAAAATGAGATTGTATTTGATGAATATATAATGACGCCTCGATGGAGCACACCTTTGTGACATAATCAAAAGCAGGAAATTCTTCCTCTTTCCAAATCTCTCCTTTCTAATCTGCATTCAGTTTCTTTTCGTAAGTACCGTACTTACTCACCGTGATGTAACACATTTACTCAATCGACACAAGTAAAACAGCAACACAGCGTCATCAGTCACGTCAAGAATCGGCGTTTCAAACATTTGAGATTGTCTTTGATGAAATCATTCGCCGTCTTCTGGTCCATTTTGGTGGAGTTTCAGAGGTTGTTCTCTGCTCTGGGTGAAAACTGGGAAAGCTGTTTCGGTAATCTCGTCATCTGCGTGAATAAACACGGCAATACGCGTCTGTGTTTGCATTTTCAGCTTTCATGCTTGCTGGTCTAAGAGAGGGAGGCCTAAACATGTGTGAAAAAGGTCAGCGTTGCCTGCGGACAGTTAACTGGAATAATAAGTGACTGATTCAGGCGTAAAGAATGAGGCTTGACAGGAGCGTTTTCGATGAAACAGTTACCGAGCGGCTCTCATTGTTAGATCAAAACCCGAAACATCTC
The DNA here is from genome assembly GCA_911649635.1 of Poeciliopsis gracilis. NCBI lineage: Eukaryota > Metazoa > Chordata > Actinopteri > Cyprinodontiformes > Poeciliidae > Poeciliopsis > Poeciliopsis gracilis. The sequence goes on along the minus strand of CAJVRI010000150.1, from coordinate 2,450,782 downwards.
CCTGACACGCCTCCTTCTTTCCTAGAAACTAATCAATGCATAACCTCATATTGCAGTTTTGTAACAATCAACGTCAAAACTATTGTACTTTTGTCACACTTAAAAGGTGATGCTGGTCAGAGTGTTTTTTAATTACAAATCCAAAGAAAGTTGCTTTTCTTACCTGGTCTGTTTAATGTGTGGAGGGGGGGAAAAAATGTAAGTATTTAGTGTGTTGTCCAGCTCTGATCAGTCAGTCCTTCTCCTCTGCCTTGCCTGTCGCTGCACACTCTAAATTAAAACCCCTCCAGAGCGTCAAGCGGCTGCGCCTCGTCCTGCACGTCCCGGGGTTCTGCCTCCCGTCCTCTGAGCGTGGGGGGAAGCTTCCGTGGCGCTGAACTTTAAATAGGCTGCTGTAATCCCCGGAGCATGTTGAATGGGCACGCCTGCTGCCTCCTCCCCTCCATTCAGCTTTCGCCTTGTCCCGCCGACCTGCATGCTTCCTCCCGCATGCTCCGCATTGTTTTGCCTCCATGTGATCTGAAATAGCATTATAAATAGCTGTTACTGTGTGAACTTTCCTATAGGTTTTTTTTATTTTCGTAAAAATCCAGACTTGTTGTTTCGAAGAGCTTGATGATCAGAGTTTAACCTTGTGATCATTTAGTGAGGTCAAAGGTCTAAATTAAGAGTAATAACTTGACCCTGATCAGGTTTTTATGTGTGGCAGCTCTGAAATAAACTGGGGCAGCAAAAAGGCGGATATTTAAACATTTTCACGAAGCTGAGAATAACGAAATATAAGAAGACGACGTCTGCAAGAATCAGTGGAAGCCCATCCTTGTTGGCATGAAGATTTTTTCTCTTCTTTTCTGTTTGACCACAAACAGAACGTCAGCGTGACCTTCATTGTAACATGGTGTGTGTCCATAACACGTATTGCGAATTATATATTCACAACCATCCTGTTGATTACAGGAGAACAAGGTTTCCGACTTTATAAGAACATATTTCTCGTCAGTGTGAAACTTACTGAAGTGGAGCCAGGAGGTTAGTCTGCCACTTATTGTTTCTTAAGCGGAAACTAGTTTTAAGTTTCACAAAAGAAAGTAGGAGCATGTTGCGAACGTTACGGTTTCAAGAGATGAAGTAGTCAGATCCTGCTTCTCTGAATATCGTCGGAACATCCCAGCAGGTCACTGCCGAGTGCAATCAGGAGGAGCTGTGAAATTCTGCAAACTGCCTCAACATCAACTTTCCGTGGATTTTCCTGAAGCTCCTGAATGTGGGCTGACGGATGCGGGTCATTTCGCGTCGTCTCTGTTCTGCGCTTCAGCAGGTTCTTCGTTTGCTTCCTGCCGAACTGTTTGGGGTCAGAAATGACAGAATTATTCAGTCCCGTTATGCATAATCTATTTAAAGTCGGCGAAAACGACTGTGAGATTCCAGCACGTAATGCAAATTATAAGAGTTGCACCGGTTTGTAAAGTTGCAGCGAAAGAAAATGTCAAACATTTTCAGAAAGTATTGCATAGTTAAAATGTACAAGAGATTTATTGAACTTGCACAGTAATTCTAATAACTGGAGTTATTAGAATTATAATATCTGTAGGAATCAAATGAAATAGATACAAAAACCCCAATTAGAGAAAGAAAAGCAAATCTTAATGTGTGTGAACAAGAGTTTAAATGATAAAGGAATCCAGGTGTTGAAGGAGAAGCATTTTAAGTAACCTGGCGTCGATCATCAAGAGGCAACAGCGAGGCGGAGAGGAGGCTGGCGTGTTTGGAGACGAGTGTCAGCAGACACAACTGATAAAAGCACGGCTGATATTGTGAATATTTCTGTCGTGATCATTCTTTGAAAGACCATAGAAACTATGAAGAGGCGCCAGACTCTGACCGTTTACCCAAACTGGAGTTGAACGTCAAGGCGTTCAGTTTTGATTCGCCTGCTGTTGTGGCCTCACAACACAAAGACAAATCTGTTTCTGTATCGATCTACGTCGACCAACACTAGAGTCACTGTCAGCCACAGCAAAGGGTCTGCAACCTGTGATAGCTTTATTAGAATTATAACAATTATTGCTAAATGACAGAAAACATCAGAACATATTTTATTATTATTATTATTTTTTTAATTTTCCACAAATTCTAAAGTTTACATACAGTCAGTATAACGGACTTTTAAACTTTATGACATTTTAACATTCAGGCCTGGATTCATAGATTAGGACAACAAGCTGCCTAATATCCACCATGATATATGTATATTTGCCCATTTTTTGTTGTCTAATATTCACATATTTTAAACGAAACAGAATATTTTTCTTAAACACTGCAATCTTATACTGCTCTACATCTACATGTGAGGTTACAATAAATGACAATGTCATGAAGTGCATTATATTAGATTTCTATGTGAATGAAATCTAATATAATGAATCAAATTCAAACAACAGCACAGTCTTAGTTATTGTGTACCAAAACTTTTCAGTGAAATCTTTTTCACTTTTTCACATGTTTTTTTCCAATAATGTGAAAAAAGATCAAATCACCAGCAGAAGCTCATCTCTACAGCACTGGGCAGAACAATCAGTGGTCTCAGCTCAAGGGTTAACATTTGATTGAAGCCTATTGATCTCTTCAAAAAAAAAAAAAAAGTTTCTACTGTTAAAGGAAACCCTAATGTCATTCTGCTGTTGCTGATTGGTTTTTTTTGTTAGTTTTAAAAGATTTTTTTGCATCTGTTGAGTCTTTCTGTGGGAAGCACAGAAAGCCCTGTGGCCTGTATTAGAGAAATATTGAGGGGAGGTGAGTTAGTAGTTCAGGCCAGTGGAAATTTACCCGAACGATGTCTGAGACCGAGTCCGATCCCGCTGGTCTGAAATCAAAGGGATCGATTTGAGAGAAAGCAGGCGCGGCTCAGAAAGCCGCTGCTGCACCGTGACCTGAAAACGCTTTTAATCCGCGTGTGGACGTTCATTTTCACAGCTTTGTTCTCCCCGATCCAAACATGGACATTATGTAATTACAACAAGAACTCTTATTAAAGCAGTGTGATGAGAGCCTGTTTCAACAAAGAGCTTTTATTGTCAAAATCACAAAGACGCTTAAAAAAAATGCTTTTGTTTATTTGCTCAACATTTGTGCTGGTTTATTGTCTTGTGTATGATTGTAGTCGAGTGTTTTTAAACAAAACTTAGTCTAAAAATAACAGTATTAAGGCAGGAATTTGACAGATTTAAAGTACATTAACTGAGACACAAAAACTAAATCTGTAATTTGGGAAAACAGCGATGCAGTGCCTCGCTAAATTGTTTACGTTTCATGAAACCTTTTTCACGTGTTTTGACGTTAAATCCAAAAGCTTCAACACATTTAATAAGGATTTGATGTGCTGGAACAACACATAGATCTGAGCTTTGACTAGGACATTCTAACACAGATCCATCCTTCCTCTTTTTGACTCTGAACCTTTTGGGTGAATTGGATTTTGCTGAAACAACGTGTCTCTTTTCCCTCACGTCACAATCATTTCTATCACATAAAATCCCTCTAAATATGCAGAAATGTCACTTTTATGTGAGGACATATCAAAAAGGCGCACGTTGTGTTTCGAGGTCATGGTGAACGTGTTTTATTGATCACTCATTGTGTCTCCAGATCGATGTTTCACCTCTTTGTGCTCCCCACACTCCAGGTCTGCAGCTGTGGATGTGGGTGAAGGACTGGCGTGCTTCAGTGGAATATTGTGTCTAATTTTAAATCTGCTGTCTGATGATTAACTGCAGGTCGGTCAGGATTCAAATGAGCTTACCTCATCATGACCTCTAAAAAAAAAAAAGCTAAAATTATTAGACATTCTCAAACGAATGCTTAGATTACTAACTAAAATCAAGGATTTTCTCTTCTTCTTCTGTTCACTCGTCGACGTTCACATTTTCACAAAGATTTTTGCCAAGTGACGGCGTAGTAATTTTGCTGCCTTGATGCATTCATGCAGCTCCTTCCTGTCCTTCTAAGGCGACGGTGCTGCTGCCGGTCTGCCGGAGGCTGAAACATCGCTATGAGGCAACAGCATGTAGCTTCACGTGAGTCGTAAGTTCAGGTATCAGGATCTAATAAAACCTGACCCACTGGCCTCAAGCGGCCTTGTGATATCAGACACTGTGAGCTAAAAGTGGAAACTAGCATTGTCACATTTCTGGACCCACAACCTGAGGGAGTTATTGGCCCTCTGCTCATTAAACGTCCGTGGCTCCTGCTCAGCTGGAATGTAAGACAAAAGTTTAAACATCCATCAAAACAACTCATGCAAAGATGGAACAATTGAGGCAAATGGAATATTTAGTAGTTATAACCCTTATGCTTACCTTTTTATGCACTAAATGCACATGTCAGTTTTGGACAAAAACGTTTGATTTAATTATGAAATAATAATCGGTCACCTCTACTGTTGTTTGTGCAGGTACAGGTGTTCCCCAGGGATCAGTTCTGGGGTCTTAATATGTGCTAGTTTCCATCTTTATGCTGACGATACTGTTAGATCCAGTCCTTATGCTTCAACAGCTCCAGTATTTTGATAATGTTCAGCAGACTTGGTGCTATTCTAAGCTAGTTTTGGATGCTGGACAGCAAAAATAATGCTGTTTTTAAAGTCAAATCAAAACTGGTGCTTCAGAGATTGAGTTAGTGTTTACATAGAAATAGGAACAACCAGTGAGCAACTGGTAGGAAGACACTGGAGCTCAATTTATCGATTATATTTGATCTTATCTTTATTTTGTGGCTCATTACAGTGACTTTTATGACTTTGCTTGGATCCCGATTTGTGATTTATATGAATACCTTTTTATAGCGCTTAAATACATCTCAGTGACGTCTATTATAGAGCTTGAAGATTTATCAAAAAGTTCAAACTAAATCCTGACTGCATGCTTTAATCCAACAGAGTGATCTGCTTGGTTTGAGTAACGATTGAACCACTTTATGAAGCCATTCTTGACTTTTGACCTTCATATCTAACATAAAAAACAACATAAACTTACACAGTGTGCTAATGCCACCCGCTCATATTAAGGGAAGTGGATACAAACATTTAAATATTCTTGAAATTGGCACCGAAATCAGATAAATCTGAAGGATCTTGCCCTATCGGGCGAGTTTAAGCCTGTTTTAGACATTTCAGCATCTGGATTTAAACGTTTTGATTGATGATTTTTGCTCAGACGTTGGTTAACCACTGACTATTCAGGTTTATTCCTTACACTGTCAGTCGCCCTTTCTGTTTTTCACTGTGTGTGTGTGTATCTGTGTCGGTGTCAGGTGACTGTCGTCATTTAGATTTTAACCTTGTTATATAAGGCTGACATTTTAAAAAGACTAAATAGAACATTTAGTGAACATGCAGCCACCCTGTGAGTTTGAATTCAGATCAGAAATAAATTAAAATGTCACTCAGATGAGGTATTTGTTGAGGATCAGGATGAGACCGGTCTTTTCTGCCTGCAGCCATACGTCTCTCCCTCCTCCGCTCAGTTTGTTCCCACACTCGCAGCCTGCTGTTGTTCAGGCTCCAAGAAGCTGGGACGAACTGGTTGAGGTCGCTCACTGCTGGTTCCCTTTCTGTCTCCTCCCTCAATACATTGTCTCTCCGCCGTCAAATATCTGGAACGCGGCGTGCTTTAGCTGCCTGCTTATGTAATTATTACTGATTTCATCAATCAAAAAAACCGTGACTGACAGCCTAGTTTTTATGTTCTGTGTATTTTCACCACATAAATGGCCGGAGAGATCTGTATATCTCATTTTCATTTCTCAGATACTTTTGAATCCAAATAGTTTGGGATTTATTGGGCGATTAGCTTTCAGCTTCTGCAACGTGTTTTGGTCACACAGAAACATTGAACTTCCTTTAACGTAATCGTTTTTTGTTGTTTTAATGTTTTCCTCCAACAGTTGAAATTTCACAGCTGCTGAGTGTCTAACTGTAGTTGCATAGGTATTGCACATAATAAAGAAAACAAAGGAGAGATGGAGCAGGTTGCTACTGTGTCAGCAATCTTTCAAAAGAACAACCTTTTACTATTATACTGATATTTAGTTATTCTTTGCACAATTTGTCAAACAGTGACAAATTATAAATAACATTTTCAGTAAGCGTTATTTTTTCTTTAGTTGCCGGTCAGGATAAGGCCGATGTGGCTGTTTTAGACTTTCAAGAAATATGAAAGTCTACAGATTAAAATCACCACCAAAGAAAGAAAAAAATAATAGTTAACAGATTATAACACATTGCTATTATTGTTCCTTTAATGGACTGTGTGACGCAGAGTCAGCTACATAGTTTGTTTGGTGGCCTGCTGCTCTCCTACCGAATCAACCTTCAACTTTATGAAGTCAACAAAGAGGCTGATGTAATAGTGATGAATTTTTCAGACGTGAGTACCGATAAAAATAAAAGTGAACTGATTTGACGTGTCAATAAATCTGTGACAAGTACATTTGTCATGTATCCTTCAGGTGTTCAGTTTCTCCTGCAGCTGCGTTGTGCAACTACAAACTGGTGTTCTTTAAAATACTGAAGAGTTTTTAACCAACAAGTCTGATCCGTTATGTATGACTTTATGATCAAAATGGTCTGAGGACAAAGTCACACAACAATAAAGACTGAAGAACTGGAAGAAAATCCTACTTTGTTAGAGCAAATCAATCTTTCAGTCCAACCGGTCTTAAAATCAAGTACGGTCTGAAAATGTGCATTTAAAACAAAACTTTTATATTTTGTCTCGGTGAGATGCAGACAGACTATTCCTCACGTCAGTATCGACATCCATGGAGAACAAAGTTGGTCATCTTTGTCCACGGTAAGTTGTTTCACACTTTCTCCGCATCTTAACATCTAAACAAAACAAAAGAAAAAAGTGCAAACCATCCATTTCAGTGTGCGCTAATTCACACTTTGGCCAAACGCTTGCATACTCTGAGACCGAATGAATTTGTTTTGGTCATCGGGTCGCTTTGCGGCTCAAGTCTGAGTCACTCGGCGCGAGGCTGAAAACTAATTACTGGGTGTTTGACGCCGCTGAGCCATCAGATGTGAGTGTTTTGGTCAAAATGTGAGTGAAGCTGCAGGTGACTGAGCCGCGCGATTTCATCCAAAACACAAAGAAAATGGGAACAGCGCAGAACTTCATGAGCATCAGGTGAATTAAAGTTCATATCATCCTTTTTGAAGTCGTCCAGGCCAAATGTTTCGTTTTTACTTCGGTTCTTCACTGGCTTGTTATTCAGGCCAGAAAACAAACCCCGTCCCCATTTCAGCCTCTTTTGTCCCACTGTTCTTTCATGCCAGATTCTTCACACTTCCTCCTTCCTCGCTTTGAGCGGCACATTATATAAGACGACTGCACAGCACTGGCTGATCAGCAAGAAAAACCGATCACACTGTTTAACAGGACACAACATGACGTTTTTCCTTTTTCCCCCCTTTAAAATGTGACCTGCTATTACTGAGGCTGCATGTATTTGCAGCATGTGAACCTGTATGCATCATTTAGACTCCTTTTGGATAAGTTCATCCAAACACGTGCACCTGTTTCTTGCATTTGTTTCTCAGATGTTTCCCTCCACTTTGCCTTTTCAAACTCAGTAATATCGGATAATCTTTTTTCCTTAACCATTCCAACACACATGCGTCTCGTTTTGATCAAATCTGTCTTAAAGACATAATTCGAAAGCAATTTCTGTGAAGCAGTCCCAGGCTGAGGGAAGCGTTCATCTAGGCGTCTCCTACTTTCTGAAAGCTTTGGGTTATTTGGCCTCTCGGCAGACCCGGTCTATATTTACCTCGGCTTTATAACAGGGTTTTAACTTGAAAGTTAGGTAACAATTACCAAGAAGCGGCACCATGGCAACAAAAGATTATGAGCTTAACCTGCACCTAAACTAACAGGAACTGCCTGTGCAGAGACAGCGTCAGCTGCAGCGCTCACAGGGGCCACAGGAGGCGCTCTGACCTTTTGACCCCGTCCCGATCGGTAATCCTGTTAGAGCCGGCTCGTCTAACTGCAGGGGCCACATGGAGGGGGGAGGGGGAGAGCAATTGACAGAGATTCCTCTGCGTGAAGGAGCAGAACGTCCCAGACGGGATAATCACAGCGAGGGGACGGAACAGACGATTCATAGCTGCATCAATGATTGTGTTCACAAACGTGCGTGTGTGTGCGTGTGCGTGTGTGTGCGTGTGTGTGTGTGCGCGCGCACGTTTGTCCTGGCACAATGTCACGTGGACTAATCTGCGCACGATGCACGCAGCCAGGTCCAAACCCAATTAATGGAGCTTGGAGAAAAAGAATGGGTCAAAAAAAAAAAAAAAAGTGGATTAAATTTAGCAACATTTGACAAATGCAGTGTTTTTATTTTAATTCTCTGTTTCAGCGTTTTTGACGTTTAGCAAATATTAAGCATGTTTTTGTAAAACTGGACGTTTTTCATGACAGTGAGAGAAAAATAGGTGAGCAAACGTTTTATACGGCGTGTGTATAAATATCTGGTTTCTGCGGTAACCAGCCGCTAAAAATAGACTGATAAACTATGGTTTAGTACCGCTGACTTAAGAGGAGGAAATTGTTGTTTATAGCTACGAAGTGACACCAGAGTGTTAAGTTAGCAGCCCGTCAGGTATGAATTTTCAGGAAAAAACAAAAGCTTCATACAGAACCAAACGAGGCCGAAGTTCATTAAATGAAGAGGAAATGTTCAGGTTGATGATGACAACAAGTCAGATTTCACGAAAGTGTCTCAAACTGAACAGGTTGTTCTTTAAAGTCGATGAATAGTTTAAAACTTGCTTTTTCAAGCAATCAGTGGATCTGAAGGCAACAACGCTAAACCTGAAGACGTCCTGAATAAAAGAAACAAAATCTTCTCAGAAAGGCTCAAGACGAGTCGGTTTTGCACCTGAATACCTACCTGCCATGTGCAAAGGTTTAATTTAGGATAATTTTTGTGAACTTCGCAGAGCCGGAGCTTCAATTAAAATGTGACCCAGAGTTCATTTTAAAAACTGTATTTTTATTTTAGTTTGGTTCGGGTTTCTTGCCTTGCTGGTCCCGACGTCTCAGACTGACCTTTATTGTGTTTGAACACAACAACTGTTTTGTCTGCATCAGTAAACACAACGTGACCTTCTGACACCACCAGGCTACAAACCGACATAGTTTTGGATTCTTTGACCCCAACAGCTCGGTTTGGGTTCCTGCTTTGGGTTCTGAGGCATTTAAAAAAAAAAAAAAACCTAATGAAGACTGAGTGTGTTTAGAAACCATAAAATGACTCAGTTCAGATTTAAACTTTTCTTTTAGAAATAGTGAGTTGGAGATCCCCAAAAAAACAACAACCCAGAAACAGGATTTAAGTTTTCTTAGCTCAGTTTGGAATCAGTGGCTCAGAATATTGTATTTTTGGTCAATTACCTGTGATCAGGTTGAAATCGACGTCATCATGTATGTATCGTCCTGCTTGAGTAAAGACTTGGTGTATCTCATGGTTCTGTTTGCTAATTTAGCTTCACTAAATATTTGTTTTGATTGAATATCGTCCCAAACGTTTAGACAAGTTTCACTGGATTTTGTCCTTGCTGTTTAATGTCTGCCTACATTATGCATTACAGATCCATCAGCAGGACGATCGAATGAAACGTCTAAAAAGTTTATGGCTTTTCATTTGGTGAGGAATTATTTCAGCACTTGCACTAATTTGTTCCACAACATCTAATTTGGAAATTATAGGATGATCACAAACAATGAAGTTATTACAGACTTCTTTCTCCCTAAACAATTTACAGCTTTGGGGGAAAAAAATTAATAGACCACTGCAAAACGATCAGTTCTCTGATTTTGGTAAATGTTTGAGTGAAATGAACATTGTTCCTTTATTCTATGAACTACTGACAACGTGTCTCTGAAGTTACAAGCAAAAAGTTGGCATTTGTTTTGCAGAAAATGAGGAAATGGTCAAAATAACGAAACAGATGGCGCGCTCCAGACCTCAAATAATGCAAAGAAAACAAGTTGATACTCATTTAGAAACAGCAATACTAATGTTTGAACTCGGTTCAGAGATCAATGTTTGGTGGAACAACCAGGAGGCTCAGTGGATGGTCTCTTCATGTTTTCCAGAGCTGTATGTTATATTTTCCAAAATTTGTTCGTTTATTTATTTACAAAAACCCAGACAGACGAAGCAGCGACTCACTGGCAAATTGAAGAGAGCTAATTTCAATCTTTTGTTGGCTAAATGTCTTAAAATATAGCTTATCTTTTGGAGAAAAAGAGAAATCTGAATTTCTCATTCATGATCTAAATGAGTCTTGTGAGGTTTCAAGCATTTTCAGTCATTTTCAGCTGATAAACATTGAGGTATGAAGTTAAACACATCCTAACATGTGAAGTTTTTATTGGGCTCAGTACCTGCCACCAGAACACATGAGCAAAATAAAAAGTACAAAATGGAGTCAAAGGGTGGACATTTTTGCAAAGTGAAACAAATTAAAAGAAAATAAACATTTTACGGGTTATTCAGCAAAACATTTGAACCAGGAGTCACATTGCCAGGGGCGATGGATGGTGGATGGTCTGTGCAGGATTCTCTTCTTCTTTCCCTTTATAGTCCACTTTCACTCTGCAACGGCACAAAAGTCACATGTTTATATATTTTTCTTTCCACTGACAGGCAGTTCAGCTTGTGAGCTGTTAATAAGTGTGAGCTCGGTGTTAATGTGTGCCATTTTTGACGGCGCAGTTCACTCATGAATGTTTTGACGTGTAGCCACTGCCGGACGTCTCCACGTGACGTTTTAGACACTAATGTCGGATCTGAAGGGTAACCGTTAATCTCGGAGCGGCGCAGACAGGTTCCTCTCAATATTTGACTCGTGAGGAAAGAAATCCTTCTGGAATGCTTATTTTTGTCAGCATTTAAAGTCCCATGAATTGAAATTGGACAATTTGCGTTTCAAAAATGACCGACACATATGAAAGATGTGTCTTTTCACAATATTTTGCAACTTCAGACATATTCGTTTCTGTTTTATTGCACACAGGAAGAACTCCTTCAGCAAAAGCACCGTTTTTAAATCCTGATACCTTTTGTCAAGGTTTATTTCTTACACAAAACGCAAACCTCTTCTTTCCCGTGTACTTATTAATTAATTTCTCTTTGTAATTAGGTCATTTTGATGAATTCGGGGATAAATGATCATAATAAATATCATTGATATTGATGACATGAGATTTTTTTATCACTCGATATTTTGAATTTTGTTGGTTCTGATCCTTTATGGACCGGTTGATTGTAGGAGTTGCGGTGGTTTGCGCAATTGCTTTCTGCAACAATGTGCATGCATTGTGCACAATTACAGACAAGAGCACAATAGATCAATTATGTTGTCATCAAACAATTACATGCATTTAAATTTCAGTCCAGGAGTGATTTAGAATCATGCAGACATGCCTGAAAATAAAACTGGACACAAATATGAGACATTTCTTGCCTGCTTAACGTTTGATTTGGTTTGCTTTTACTGAAATTTGCAACTAATTGATTTGTTGACACGGATTGTTTTTCATGGAACTCACCTGACAGGATGAAGCATGCTTTCAAAGCTCCATAATGTTTTTTTCATTATTATTTTTCCTGTGTAAAATATGGCAATAAATGAGAGCATGTCACTAAACTGCTTCCTGTTTAGTGGAACGATTCCCGCCAACTCACACACACAGAGGTAAGACTGAATCAAAACTCAGACGCCCATTTTTTCCTCCGTCTTGTTTCCCCTGATAAGAACTAAAAGCTGTGATAACACCACCACCTCTAACACTCAGACATGTTCTCGGTAAAGAACTCGTTCCCATTCTTCCAAACCGATCCGGATGTTTTATTGGACTCACATCGCTGTCGCCTCGGCAGTCGCCGCAGATGCATCCAATGCAGCCGTTGATCACCTGGACGCCACAGAGCACAAGCTGCAGCAAGCCCATCCCCAGCAGTATGGAGAACAACACGATGTGCCACAGAACTATGTTTTCAGGCTTCTGGCAATCTGACCACATGGTCTGGTCCCAAAGATAGCTGCCATTACCCCTGAGGAAGAGAAGTGAGGAGGATCGTTCAGGATGCACAACACTGACGCAAATACTGTATGCTCAACGGGTAAGAGGTGGGAATCTTTTGGCCTTTTTTCTCCTTTTGCCAGAGGAAAAAGAGGGAAATGATTGAGTTGGAGACCAAAAAAGGAAAAGTAAGAAACTAGCATTGCATAAATTGCTGCAATCTAATTTAAAGTGCCGTTTTCTGTGACACTTAAAAAGACTTTAAGATGACAACTTCTTCCTGTGTTTTCCATCTTGACCACATCATTGGAAAATAATTTATGTTGAAGAATATTTTAAGAGAGATGTATCAAAATGTTTTGGGGTTTTTTTGTATTTAGAGTGAAATCCTCATCCTGTGACATGTTATTGGTTTATTCAGCCAAATTATTTGACTCCATGTTGAAACCTCTTGATTCTGTGACAAGCATTGAAATTCTCGTAAAAAGTATAATTATTTGACTGGCAGCGCCGAGTGTTACTGTAGAAAACAATACATTAGAGTTTAAGTGGAGGCTCGTTGCTCAGTTTAGATGCATATTCAACAGGATCCTTAGATAGTAACGATCAAAAGGGCTTCATGTAAAGATAAAGTCAATACAAATGTTATCACTTTAAGATACAATCATGTGTAATCTAGTTATGAGTGCAGGGGTGATGTTTTTTTCTTCATAGTCATCCTCATGCACGACCCACCTGGAGTGTCTGCTGCCAAGAGGCTCAGTGGGATTGGACCAAAGCACATTCAGTGTTCACTAGTTTTTCTGTTGGAAGGAAATTCGACCAAAATTTGTGGATCTTTTTGTGCAATGCATCCAAATATTCTAAAGAAAAACACGCTTGAGAAGCTGAGACACTGAGGCACAATGCTGTTTGCAAAGAAGTCAATCCAGTAAGGCCATTTTTCTTTTTCTAATCGCCGATTTGCTCCGATCCACCTGTAGATGTTAGATAACATTGGTCAACATCTATTTGCCTAGTAAAGTTTATGATTGTAGGACTTAAAAGACTTTTTTTTATATATATATACTCCTCCTAAGCAACCAGTTTGCATTCAGATGACATCTGATGGTTGTTTTGGAGGCTCTTTTGTAAATGTTGAACTTTGGCCATTTTTCACCCTCTCCTGATGTTGATAAACTTGTTCCTCCTTGCCCAGCATTGTCACAGGTCCAACTCCTTAATTATTGCTCTGGTTTCTACATGTGGTCAACTTTGTGCACGCAGCGATTTCTGTTTAGTCATTTCCCGACTCGTGAAGATCAACACAAAGTCATTTTACTTGAATGGCATGTTTTCTTCGCCATGAGGTATTGAAAAGTTGTCTGAAAATAACTAATGACCCTAATGATCAGTAAGACGTTATGCACACTGCAAAACATACTTTGGTTCCATCTGTTTTGTATCAGCGATTCTGGTCAAATTTGTCATTTATGTTGTTTAATTTTATTCCCCACTGAATAAATGCACTGAAATTACAGGTTATATTTTTGCAAGAATTTCACCGTCAGATTATGCTGCTGAATTAAAACATAAATTTGGCACACACACAATGTTGCCAAAAAACGTGGAGAGTCTCCAAAGTTAAACTACTCCAGTCATCGGTGCAAACAAACGATTATATCTTGTGATGAGAAGGACTCAGTTCTCGTTTTTCCACGTTGTCCTTTTTGGTTTGAGGGAAGCAAAGGGTCACTGTGAGTTCTGCCGAGGATCCTGCGCTGGCTAAACCAAAAAACAAAGAAAGAGGAAACTGGGGTTTTTCTGGAGGAAGCACAAGTGCAGGCTGAATTATTACACCCTTCCATAAATTACGTAATAGAAAGGTCCCTCCCTGTAAACAGTGGTGGCTTTTAAACAGCCAGCAGGCTCCGTTCATATTTATTGCAGTCATTTTTGCTTGATAGCGTTAATCTCCAGATCAGGTGTGTTAAATCATATCTGCTGTGAAATTAACCACTGATGCCAATGACGTTGTTACTGGGTGGATCTTGCATGAACTCATTCTTTATTGGCCGCCAGGGTCGCAAAGATAAACAGTATTAACATTATATCTTTTTCATTTCATATTTGCGGATGTAATGAGCGCAGCGCGCGCATTTAAATGCTGTTTGTTTCGGGTTTTGAGCGCGTCTCAAATAGAAGTTGACTTAGAAAAGAAATCATTGGCTCTGCGCGCCTCCTGCTGGATGTTAAAGGCATTGCATTTATAACTTTTTCCAAGAAGAACTCAAACTGTCCTTTGTCTGATAAGAGTTATATAACCGATCAGACCACTGAGATAGCAGAACAATGAGTAACCGCACATGGAAATGTGCAGCTATCGCCTCTCAAGTTTCCAAAGTTGCAGCAGTTATTGTCGTCAGTGGAAATGACACAGCAGGATGGGAGGAACACTCACGTGCCCAAGTCCTCAAAGGGGTATTGCCATTTGCCTTCAACCTCACACTTTGGCCCCACCGCCAACGCAGCCGTGGCCACACTGGTGCAGTAGATCGCCCCAATCAGACCGAAGGCAGAAGAAAAGACTGAGTTCAGCATCTGAAAGAGACATGAGATATTCATGGAAACAATATTTATGATTTGAAAGATGTTTTCTATTCTATTCTATTCTACTCTAATCTTGATAAATAAGAAGTGGTGTAAAAATGAACGAAGCAGTATCAGTTCTTGAACAAAATACTTAGAAAAAGAGGATACCTGAAGAGAATGATGTGAAAAGTGAAGGCAACGTATTCCTCTAAGGATGTTTCTTGGTTGTAAACATGCTGCATAATTTTGCCGTTATCAGACCAGTCCCCACAACAACACCCACTGTGCTTATTTCTCAGACGACTCCACTCACCCTGCAGCGATTGCCACAGCAGCCTTGTCCACAGCAACCCTTGCCCCCGGCCCTGATAGCTGAGCAGCTCGGGCACAGCATCTATAAGTGCACAAAAACAAACGATCGTCAGTGCTCTTTAACTGAAGATGGGATTCATAACAAAAAAAAGACAAAAAAAAAAACAACTGTTCAGTGTGTCCTGCAATACGGATGTTGCCTCCTAAATGCGAGTCTCTACGCTTTCAAGCTTCTGTTTTATGATTGAAACACGTCTTTATGATGTTCACTCGTGATGACAAAAGCTTAAACTACGATATTAAATGTTATACCAACATCAAATAGGCCCCAGTAAATGCATGAGACTGTGTTCTTATCTGCTTGGGCAAATATTTGTGAATCCTGAAGCCGGTTGTGTCCAACTGGGCCCAACATTCACAGTTAGAGGTAGGAAGGGAAAAGGGATCGAACTTCCTGGTCTTTGTCTCACATGTTTCTATCATGTGGAAAAAAACAGCAGCCGGAGGCGGCACTCATTGCTTTACCAGATTAAATATTTATGAATTATCTACAGTAGACAATCTCTGAATGTTGAGATAAAGTCCATAAACATTCACAGATTGATGCTTTTGTGTGGGAATTGTTGGTGTTTTCTAAAAGCAGATTCATTGACAACACTGACTTTCAACAAGTTCATAATAAATCAACTTTATGTTCAAAACTCAAAACAACTGAAGTTTTCAAAGTGGCATCAGAAGAAACTTCTGGGAGAATTTGTGGACTGTTGAGACCAGAGTGAGGCGACCAGTGTTATTTATTTAATGCAAGGTTTCATTATATTATATTATATTATATTATATTATATTATATTATATTATATTATATTATATTATATTATATTATATTATGTTTTCTGTTATTTAATGTTGCTTGTTACATGCTTGTTGTTGATTTTTTTTACTGAAAATTTGCTGTGGGTTTTGGTCCAAGAATTTTAGAAAGACTTGTAATGTTTTCTGCATCTTTTCTGTCATGACACTCAGAGATTTAACTTTTGTTAACAGATAAGTATGGCAAAATAAATATAAGAATGTTGATACTCAGACATTGTTAAACTATGATCGATTCTTCATACGGGAAAGGTTTTCCTCTTTGATTAAGGTTTGGCTTGCTTAATGATCTTGTTTTAAAAAAAATTTTTCGATTTAATTTTCCAACAATGAAACCTAAATGTGGCAACAATCAAAAAGGTTTTAAAAGAAAAAAAATGACCACAAATTACAAAAAAACAGAAAACAGGATTAAGGGACTGAAATGGTCGTCCACTTAGAGGAATAATGCCTCATTATTCTATCAGTAAAACTCCATAAAAGCAGGACGTTTGAATTTACAAGTTTACACAAGAACACTTTAAAGAGCCAATAAAAAAAAGTTAACAACTGTATAAAACAGAAAACTCACAAAGAGGCCTCCGCCGATGATGCCCCCCATGAGCCAGACCTGCAGGGTGATCTGGTCACTTTCCAGCTTTTCCCCGTTGGGGAAGAAAAGGAGCAAGTTGGAGATCATGCAGATGACGGCCGTCGGCAGCAGAATCAGGCCCACCAGGCGGGCACACTTTCCAGTACAACACATCCTGTCAGAGTTATCCTCCGTCTGCTCCTCAGCCGAACCAGCTGTGCTCTCTCTCTCTCTTTCTCAAGCTGAATGCGAGCGGACGAGAGGTGATTTGGAACTTGAAAGGCTGCGAACGAGGCAGGAGATCGCCTCCAACTCTGACGAGGCGAAAGTCAAACACAGGCGAGTGACGGTTACAGCAGGAAGGGAACAAAGGCCAAGAGTCAGTGCAGCCACCCCAATCTAATCAGATACGTTCACCTGCCCGATAGTTGATAACGCAAAAATAAACATGAAAACACTCAGGTGTTCGATCTGTGTGTCGGTGCACAGCCACATGTGGGTTTGGTGCCTTAATAAGTGATTGTTTTCTAAAGACGGTAGCTAAAAAAAAACCCAAAACCAAGCTTTTCAATAAAGAAGTGTAAAATATTTCCTTAATGAAGACTTTGGATGCAAACATTTAGTCAGGAAAGCAACAAGGTGATCATGACTGATTTAAAACTCAATGTGTGACTTTAAAGGAAGTTGTTAATTGTTCATCAGTGGTTCTGTTGATGTGCTGCTCTAGAAATCAGCTCTATGCTCTTTGGCCTGCAGCCACTTATATGATCTTGTGCTATTTTTGCTCTTCAAAAAGGTCAAATCTTCAGCTCTGTTGGGATATATCACATATTTATGGCTTTTATACCTTTTTAGGATATTAAGCTTTTTCTAAATGTTACATTTTCCAATAAACATACATGGAGAAATCGATAGCTTTAAAAGCCACGATCTTCCCTCGTTTTCAAATGATGACGAACATCAAACGGATAATGATTTATGCGCAGTAAGCGAGTTTAAGGTCCAGATATTTTGACCTTCTGCCGGCTAACGCCTGTCGTTGTGGCGTCTCCTCCCAGAGGGACGGGTCCAGGTGAGACGATCAGGGAGAGTCCTGATCCGATGCCAGAATCACCTCAACTGACTCGTTTCTAGAGTTAAAGAGTTTGGCCAAAAATAGTACTGGAGTAAGAACTTCAACAAATTTTTACTCAAGTAAAAGTAAAAGTAAAAAGTAGTCATCCAAGGAATTATTATTATCATTAACCATTTAATGTTTAAAAATTACTTTGTCAGACAAAGCAAAATATAAAGTTTTGTGAAAATGTTGGTACTTTAGAGCCCAAAATGAAAATAACTCTTATAAATACAATTTCAAAATAATAAAATCAGGAAAAAGACACAAAAAAAATCCAAATCAATTTATTTCAATATAAAACTTATGAAACTTTAACCAAAACTGTTTGGAGATTTTTTGGGGTGAAGTTCCTCACGGTGCTTAAAGTCTCCAGACATTTTACTCAGGTAAGAATAGCAATACTGAATCATAAAATCACTCAAGTAAAAGTAAAAAAATAATACAGCGCAGTAGACATACTGCTTGCACATTTTCCCCCAAAAAGTTTCTGAAGTAAATAACAGGTTTCAACCCGACTGCGACTTTCGAAGTGAGAAGCAGTGGCTCCAGTTCAAGGTCCAGAGGAAGCTTTGGTCTCTTGTATCTCTGATACAGAACAGTAGAGCCAACCCCATATAACTTTAGCAGCTAAACTGGCCTCTCAATAAATCTCTATTCGCTAATCAGGATGTGTCTGAACTGTTTGAGGCATTTATTTATTCCCCGACCAAAGAAAGCAGTGCCTCCCTTTCTCCCATTGAGGACCATTGCCTTAGACCTGGAGTTGGTGCCAGTGTCTGCAGAGACCCTCAATGTAACTAGTTATTCTGTCTACAGAGATCTTGAACAGAATTGGAGCTAATCAGAGCTCAAGTCACTGAGAATTAATCTCTTATTACCGTAAAGCCAGGATGGGGAACCAAACTTTCTCTCTGACCAAACAGCTTCTTGTCAAGGCCTCAAAGCAGCGAGGCACAACAATACAGTCTATTTGTTTACTTAACGAATGACGTCTGTGCAAATGTTGAACGTTCTTTTACTTTTACTTTCCCTTTTTTTCCCTTTTGTTGTTTGCCAGCCTATCGAAAGCGAAATAAAACCAAGCAGAAAAACAAACAAACAAAAAAAAACAGCTGGTGGAGGAAATCCCCATTTGTCCTTGACAGCTTTTATGCGTATAACGTAAATCATCTGATCCGTCTGACTCAGAGGAAGGACGCGTTGTCGGAGCAAATGGCAGGTAAGGGAAATATTCAAACATATCGAACAGATTCAGCATATTTAGCCAGGAGGAATCCTGACAGAGGAATCATTCCTTCAGGACTGAACACGACCTGAACATGTTTGATGGGTAAATGTTTTTCAGATAAGGTAAAACTGAGATCTATAGAGAGAGCATTACCGTAGTTTCTGCATTCTTGTGCAGTTTATCGTGTTTCACTTTATTCTGTGTCAGAATGTTGCATTATACTCAAGAACCCGGAAAAACAATGCAAGTCTTGCTATTTAATAAAATCAGGACCCCCTTACAACTGTGAATACGTCCATCCTTAGCGCCATCTACAGGCCATCCGGTGACAGTAACTGTTGGAACCGCGTGGAGGCTTCAGCTGGTCCGTCCACCACCAACACCCCCAAGACTGTCAGGTGAGCAGAGCATCACAGTTTATGAGCCAAGCCTTCAGAAACTGTATATATATCCCTACATTCATATATATTTATATACATATAAGAATTCATAAATCCCTTTATAAATTCTGCTTTCATAAAGGGGATTTTTTGGACACATTTTTGTCCATTTCTAGTTAGTGTGTCCAGTAACCTCTGCATACTGGAAATAATCTGGCTATGAACACAAATGAAGCTGCTTTCACTTCACGGAAGGCAGTGCATCCGAAAAAGGTTGAAAATTTGTTTTATCCGACCAAGAAGTCTGTTTAAAAGACAATTTAATTCAGTTGAATTTTGAAAAGCAAGAATGATGTTCACATTCAGAAATGGCATGTTTAAAATCATTTCTACCTTCCTCGATCTTTATTTGCATCACTGCCATCAAACCATCCACAGTGACGAGCTTTTTGCATTTCTTCCTGGTATTTTGACAACTCTAAAGATGCAAATATTATTCCAGTTCAACAGAAATACCTTATCCAAATTTGTAGATTGCTTGTTCCTTTACTTATTTTTCCATTATTTCTGTTATTAACAGTATGGTTATAGTTTTATCTCCAACTAAGTGAAAATGAATGTTCTGCCTCTTACAGTTACAGCAGCAGTGATACGGGTCGTCCTCACCGTGGCTCGAGTGACCATCGGTCGGTAAACTCCTTCTGCAGCGTTCAGTCTTGACAGTCACTTTCTGAACTCACCACCTGCCCACAGGTCTTGTGTATTTCCAGGACTGTCCTCAGCAGCCAAACATCCCTAAATATCTTTTGGGGTTAGCTCTGTTCCCCCTGCTGGCTGCGCTTCTGACGAAAGATGCTGCCCGACCACACGAGCATCCCAGTTGCCTCAACGCCTGCTTGCGGTGCTTCCTGTGCCTCTTTATGTTTGCATGGCTCGTATTAGGTACTGAGAAAAACCATAGAAATGTTTCTTAAACACTTTACAGTCTGTTTTGCTCTGGGGTGTCATGACACGTTGAGGTCTGGTTGAATGTGGAGTTCCTCAGGGAGCCATATCACCTCCGTCCTGATCTTATATCACATGTTGCTCCTTGGAGTCGTTCCGTAATGAACATCGGGTTTCATTTTATGTCTGTACAAATGGCATGCAAATACATCTGGGATTAAAAATGAGTTCTGAAATAAACAAATCAAATTTGTAGTACTTGCTCATTGTGTAGAAAGTGATCCATCTAATACTATTTGTTTTCTACTTTTGTTTTTTTTTTTACTATTTTGGTCCAACTTGTCTAATTTACAAAGGTGTTGTGTGGATACAATGAACCTGACACGTTACTGGATCTAACGTTCTGGTTTTGTTTCATGTACCCACCTCTAGGTGCCGTGTGGGTTTTCGCCGTCTACCAGCCAAACTACGACCCCTCCGCTGCTGATGGCCTGTACTGTAATAAAACGCTGTACACGTTTGCTTTCTGGAACGCCGTACTGGATACTTTTGGGTTTGTCGTCATCCTGGCTAAACTCTGCAAAGGACTGGTGTGTTATGTGAACTTGAGTCCAGTGGACGCAGATTTTTACAGGAATGTCTGAGGTTCTGTTTCACCGCCTGCAATGAAACTGGAAAATGTTATTGATATATATATAAAAAAAGAGTCTAAAATATGCTTAAGTAAAAATGGTTGTATAACTTTGACAAAGAAAAAAAATGTTCTTACTTTTAGTCTTTTGTGATGATTATATCCATCCATCCATCCATCCATCCATCCATCCATCCATCCATCCAGCCATCTCTGTCTGTCTTGCAACTGATACAATAAGTGATAATTCGTGCTATTACACGAGGCACATTATCCTCTATCAAAATTTTAAGTCATATTCAATATTTTGAATAATTTTAACATGAAATGTTTTCTTCAATAGCTTCCAAATCATGGCCCCATTAATTCAAAATCAGTGTGAAATTGTTCTACTGTACACTCACACACTCATCTTTGTTACATTTGGCCCCTTCTTTATTTTTTAACTAATTTTATATTTTAAAAATATGTTCATAAAACATGTTACCTCAGATGATCGTCACATTTGTTACCTGTAATGTTCAACTGCATAAAATTCTAGGCCAGGATCTATTCCATTACATATTCACTTCTTACCTGAAATATGTTAAATATTGTACAACAAATATTTACTAAAAGTGTGATTTTTTTTAAATTTAATTACACATTCAATATTTAAAGATGGACTCTTGTTTGCATTAAATGTTTTCTGCAAAATGTCTTGATTCAATAATTGTTTACTTTAATCACATAAAATGTCAATTTAAAAATATAGTCTTTCATTACATATATGTTTATTACATGAAATATTTTAGATGTCAAATTTTTACCTAAAATATGATTAATTTCATCACCTGTTTACATGCAACTTGAAATGCTTGACTCAAACGTTTCATGAATGTTCACCATATTAAATTATGAGATGAGAGAAAACAGACACTTCCACATATTTCAACATAAATGGTTCATGTTCCTCTTCAGAGTGTGCAGCCTTGCTGAGCTCCTCTGCTGGGGTTTCCTCCTCGGCCTCTTGCTCCTCTTCTATAGCGACTATAGCGACTGTGTTTTATCATGAAAACAGTCTCTGTAACTTGCTCCCCCACTTGTTGTTCCAACATGGTCTTGCTGTATCGCATTGGTCACAGTGACCCAGATTCAGCGCTGGAACCTAGTCTGGATTGAGCTAATCTAGTCTGGATTGAGCTAATCCATTTCATACGTCGAATTGCCTTGAAGAGGAGATATCGGAACACACATCAGTATTAATACTGTCAATATGATAACACTAGTAAAATAGTTGACTTCACAATATTGGAATAAACTCTATGTCCACTGACAAAACTTGGACTATGCTACATAAAAAAATATAAGCCGGGCCTAACCAAGGTAGATCCACTTAAATGAACTCAACATAATTGAACATAAGTAACCCGGACATAACATGATGACCAAACACCAACAAAGCGAATTTAGACACTCACCAAGCCTGGAGAAAACTTGTAGATATCTTGGGATGTTGGAGAACGTAATATCAGGACGTCTCACCGCTGATTCCTGGGACATTCATCTCCTAACTTCTGATTCAGATCTGACTCCTTGAATGTTCTTACTACAAATGTGTCTCAATCTAATATAGGCTCTTGTTTCAGTAAAGATTAATCCTGTAAGCTTTGCTTAGGTAAAGTGACTGAAATCACTTTAGCAACCTGTTCAAACATGTGGGAGTGTTTCTGGAAACACATATACTAGTTTTCAGAATATACGTGCCATAAAATATCAAGCAAAACTAAATATTTGTCCACATTCATTTCATGTGGTCTATAAAGTTTTAGGTCTATATGTTTTGTGGAGGAAAATTGTTTTACTAAATGTGTAAATGAGCTTCCGTACGGTAGTTATTGGCTTTGTAGGAAAGACATCTGAGTAAATATTCAACCTCTCTATAAAACTGCAGGCTCAGAGAGCATTGTTTTGGTTTTACTTTCTATTTTAATGCCTTCTCAACGTGTTGAAGATACCTCTTCTTCTTCTTTTTTTTTTTTCCCAAACTGGCTCGTCAAGTTACAGTAAACAAACACAAGCAGCTCATCGAAGAATTCCCCTTTGGTTCTTGACGGGAATCAAGCGCAGCTTAAACTTTCTGATTTGGAGACAGGAAGTCCTCTCCATGTAAATGGCAGGTAAGTGGATCATTTTACAGTTTTGTAAAAATATGTTGAAATGTGATGCATCTGTAGTGGGAGTGGTATTTGGTACAAGCATTGATTAGTAGTGTTGTAGTTGTTAGCTTGTACTGTTAAAAATGACACAAGGTATTTTCTTTAAAGCCAAGAGTCTCTGTGGATAGAAATCCAACAACGGACATGTTTGCATAGCTGTCCTGTGTCTAAATGTCAATTATTTTTACACTAGATTCCCACCCAGTTACTAGAATCACTAGAATTGAGTAGCGTAGAAAAAAAGCTTAGCTTCACGCTTTATTTATTTGGGTAGAGACAGTGTTCTCCATATACTTTTTTGATGATTTTTAATTCAACTGAACATTAATACGAAAAAAAAAAAAAAACAATAACTGTTGTTTAGCCCCATCTGCAGGCCGTCCAGTGACAGTAACTGTTGGAACCGTTTGGAAGCTTCAGTTGAACCCGTCACCGCCAACACCCATCAGCCTGACAGGTGATCGATTATCAGTTATCAATCCAACCTCCCCAGGGTAGTTCAATACAGCAGCTGCACATTTACACGTCTCTTTTTAAAGCCGTAAAAGCATGTGACACTGCGTAGCTACTGTATCCATCAATCAATGTTCAGAGGCTACTTATCAATGCAGAGTCCCGGTGGGTGGGGTGCGCCAGTGAACCACCGGGTCTCCAGTGGGTAGTAGATGGTTGTACCTCAGACAGGTGGCCAGTCTGTTATTTGATCTCTGCAAAAAAATCCAAACCTTAAAGCTGTCATTAACAGAGAAAACCCATCTGCTGACTTAAGCTAAACTACTGTCAATATCAACACACCGAGCTCATAAACTCTTTTAGTCACAACGACACAAACGTCTTAAGTAGAGCTTATTTGGGTGAGTGAAGCTAACTGTGAAGCATTCCTGTTTTTTGACGATTGCAGTCGGAGCTGTAATCACCTGGACTTGCCTCACTGTGGCTCGAGTGACCTTTGGTTGGTAAACTCCTTTTTTTTTTTTTTTTTTTTTCAGCAACATTTTGTCTTGCTGTCTTTGAACAATACATCCTGAACTCCCCATCTGTCAACAGGCGTTGTGTATTTCAGAGACTGCCCTCAGCAGCCGAACATTCCCAACTATCTGCTGGGGTTGGCTTTGATTCCCCTGCTCATGATTCCCTTTGTGTCTCTGCCCTGTGAGAGCTACGCCGCTCAGCGACGAGAACCTCCCAGAGGTTTCAGCGCATGCGTGCAGCCTGTTATTGGCCTGTTTATCTTCGGATGGTCTCTGTTAGGTGAGGACGGAAGAATTGGTGAAAATCCTACCAAATATTGGATCCAAGCAGCTCTTTGTGATTGTGTTGTTGTTGCACATAATTACACTGTGCAGGTTTATTTATGAATGAACAAAAAACTGACAGTGTTTGTCTCCCGTGTGCTCTCTAGGTGATGTGTGGGTTTTCTCGGTCTATCAACCAAACTACGACCCCTCTGCTGCTGACGGCCTGTACTGTAATAAAACCCTGTACACGTTCGCCTTCTGGAACGCCGTATTTGAGACGTTTGGATTTGGAGTCCTCCTGGCCAAGTTCTGCAAAGGAATGTTGTGCTATGTGCATCTGACTCCGGTAGACAGAGATTTTTATAGGAATGTCTGAAGTATTTAAAGTATAGTGTATGATTTTATTTATGTAAAAAAAGTATAAGAATCTGGTGACTTTGTGTTTTGTATCCGAGAAACTAACATATTTTATCATCTCTTGATTGTCTATTCAGATATATAAACATGAATAAAACAAGTTTTTAATGAACTAAGAAGGTGACAAGTACTTGGTGAGAACAAAAGTAGATTATAAATGTCACAAATATACACACTGAACACAAATTAAACTGCAAATGTGAGGCTCCCAGATTGGATTTCACAAAGAGTCCGTGGGAGGATTTGATTGTTCCATTGCCAGACCAAGATGTTTCTATTTAAAAACGTTTCCCGAGGGTTAAAACCACCGCTACTGCTTCGGGAACGAGTCCTCCATCTGATCCTATCAGAAACATGCGCTGATCACCCAATCAGGTGGAAGGCAGTGCAGCCGTGCACATGAAAACCAGCTCGGGTCAGCAACCCAGAAAAAAAAAAAAATCTCTAAAACATTAACAGTTCATTCGTCCGTCACGTGGGTGTTCAGCTGCGATCGGAGAAACTGTCCTGTCCATCTAACAAAGTGAGAGACCAATCTGCCGCTATGACAGGTACGTCCATCGAGTCTCACCTCTTTAAAAAAAAAAAAAAAAACTCTCTTATTAGCCACGTGGCTCTCTTTAGATGCAGTATTTGTTTCGTTAAAGGCTAATCCCGTATTTTCCGCTCAGATAAAGTGACAGAGCTGATCTCGAAGTGCCTGCAGGCCCGGGACCTGGCTTACTGTCCCTACAGCCGCTTCCCTGTCGGTGCTGCCCTCTTAACAGCAGATGGCGCCATTGTCACAGGTAAGAAGCAAACAGGTGACTCCAGCAGAAAATCGCGCGAATCCACTGTTCAACCTGCTCTTATGTGGTTATAATAAATTATAACCACATAAGAACAACATTAAATTAAATTAAATTAAATTAAATTAAATTAAATTAAATTAAATTAAATTAAATTAAATTAAATTAAATTAATCACTTGGGTAAAGGCAACAAGAGAGTTGTAAAGTTTGACTGGTGGGGGAAAAAAATGGCAGATTTGCATTTATACACTAAGAAAGAAAACTTTTTTTTATATATATATATAAATACAGAAATAACTTTCAGCTTATTTGTACAAATCAGGTCAAATCAATTGTAATCAAACAGATTACAATTGATTACAATTACAACAGATTACAACTCCAACTGCAGTTTAGTTTATAAAAATCAAACTAGGTGGGTAGAAATTATGCAGCACTTTAAAAAAAAAAAAAAAACAGCTCTACATGTTTTGTTGTTCCCAGGTTGTAATGTGGAGAACGCCTCCTACGGTCTGACCGTGTGTGCCGAGAGGACGGCCGTCCAGAGGGCTGTAGCTGAGGGACATAGACGGTTCACCGCCATCGCTGTAACATGGTGAGACACTCAGAACTTCACGCCGGTCAAAATTCAAACAATTTTGTGATCATTGATTCGTCTGTCTTTCCACCCAGTGATGTCAAAGACCATTTTGTTGGACCGTGTGGAGCATGCAGACAGGTTCTCATGGAGGTGAAGTCATCCGGAGAGCTGATCTGTGTTTTCATATGTCGTGCGCAGAGTTTAAACATCTGCACGACAGCAGGAGGTGCTTAGAAAAGTTGAACCATTCAAAGGGTCGTGTCGATGATTTGTGAGACAGAATTCACTGGAAATGAGGAAAAAATGTCTCTTTGTTTCATAAAAGATGCTTATGTTTATTTTTTTGTTTGTTTCTGGTATTCTTCCACTTAAATAATTTTGGGATGACCTGAACTTCATCAGTGACCCAAAAGTTACACCTTTATTCCTATTCTGTCTCTCATATGTAACGTTGACAATAGAGCCGCATGTAATGTTTAACTTATTAGACCTGAGGACGTTTCAGATCAAATAGTGAAACTTCAGGGGGAGTTTGGTGTGTCAGAGCACCAGAGGACAATCTGTTCTGATAAGATTCGGGAAATAGTTCCTGAGTTAGTCAGAAATTAAATTGCCCTGTTAATAACGGTGATGGCAGTTCTTCTTACGTCACTGTTTATCTCCTGTTTCTCCTCCCCACAGTTTGGATCGAACTGGACTGTGTATTTGACTAAGCCGGATGGAACTTACAAAGAAACTGAGCTTCGTGAACTGCTGCCTTTCGCATTTTCCCCTGAACACCTCGCAAAGAGCTGAAAACGTTTCCACTGCACTTCTGGATGGCCTTAGGCTCGCTGGTTTTATTCCGACTGGCTTAGAAAAAAACAGTGAATATGAAAACCTGTTGTAGACCTACTACAAACATGTAACCATGCAGTTGATGTAGTAAAAACAAAAGAAAAGAAAAAAAAACAACTCTATATCAAATTAGAAGAAAGAAATGAGCAATATCATATAAAATTGATATAAAATATTAACATTATAGAATAATATGCATAATAATAATGTATAATAACTATAACAGTGATAAGAACAATAAGAATTTGTTAGTAGCTTAACGTACAATAAAAAATTATTATTACTATGATTGTCGTTGGTGTTGTTATTGTTGTTGTGGTAGGCTCCTTAAACAGCTCTATTCTTTTATCTTCATTTTGTTTCCATCAACAAGACAAACATATTTGTCTGTCAGAGGTATAATAAGGAGCAGGAAAGAAATTGTCCTCATCGAATAACAGATTACAAAGATAAATTCACATTAAGTAACTTGAACCAAAATGTTTTTTATTGCCAGTTTTGTTGTTTCGTCGTGGTGACCACTTCTAAGAAGTCCCTGTGGTGGCATAGAAGAAGAAGAAATTAAATAGTGGGTACGACTTTTCATTCATTCATTCATTCATTCATTCATTCATTCATTCATCTCTCATGCCACCTCGTGAGTGTGACATGCAGAAAAAGTTGGGAGTTGAACGAAGTCGGGAAGAAAGTTCTACGGGGGCGAAAACGAAAACATTACGTCAGCGTTGTTGTGTCATGTGATTGGACGTGGGCGTGTCCTCGCTGATTCCGGAAACATGGAGGCTGTTCTGAGTGATGTTGTAGCTCCTGAGGACCTCAAAGTAAGTTTTACATTATTAACCCTCTTACCTGGTCACACAGCGAACGTAGAGGCCAATTAGTAACCAGCACAGATGTCCTCTTGCCTTCACTTGTCTCGGTAAAAGCTGACACTGTGGGAAAACACCCCACGTCGACACGTCTGTCGCGTCACGTAGCATGCTAATGCTAATGTCCAATGTTGTGGGTTAAGGCTGATAGTCTAATTCACGTTAATAAAACCACTGTTGCACCCGGTGCCAACAGTGGTTTTACATTTATATGTGGTTACGTGAAATTTCACGCAGTGGAACAATTAATGTAAATCTTTCACAACAGACGCTAAAAGTCGATACTTTTTACTGACATGTTGAGTGAAGCAGCGCGGCTCCTGTTAGCTGGATTTGTCATTTTTAAGCTCTTTTTGTGAAACTTATTTATGTTTTTTTTTTTTTCTGCTGCAGAAATTCGAGAAGAAGTACCACAACGAGCAGGCCAAGGGATCCGTTTCCAAGGAAACAAAGTTTGAGTATGCTTGGTGTTTAATCAGGAGTAAATACACCGATGATATCAAGAAGGGAGTGTTGCTCCTAGAGGGTAAATAAGTGTTCATTATTTAAATTGTTCATGTCATTTTCTTTTGTTTCTTTTACGCAAACCTGTAGGAAATCAGTCACATTCTTTCTGTGGACCGCTTTAGCACACATGTATGTTTTGTTTTTTTTTGTTTTTGTCTTGCAGAACTTGTTCACAAGTCGTCAAAGGATGACTCCCGGGACTTTCTCTTCTACCTTGCAGTGGCCAACTACAGGCTCAAAGTCAGTCATCTTTCCAAATACGATATGAATCTTGTATTTTCTTTCAGAACGTGCTCAAAAATACTCTCTTCTGTGTGAATGGTCTGAGCTTAACAGACGCGGTTTCTCCTATACCCTCACCTCACTATTTATAAACAGGCTTACTTCTGTTTAAATGTGCAATATAAACCACACTTGGCAGGCATAAACTAGATTAAAAATGCAAAGTATAAATGGGGTGGAAAAAGTAAAGAAAAGCAAGAAAAAGAGACGCGTTTGAATGTTTAATGAATGACTCCATTACCCATAACTCTTAGTCCCTTCCCTTGATACAAACGCAGATGTGTAAGTGAGTGACTTCCAGAACAATAAGGCCGTGTCTGCTGATTCGAGCATTGTTGCCGGTGATGCAGCTAGATGTCACTGTGAGTCTGGAAAGTTAATACTTTGAGATTTTCTTGTGGCTTCAGTACATTTGAAATTAAACTATTTTTATATGTACATTTAACCGTTACTTTTTCACTTTTTCCTTTTGATTGTTTCATGTTCAGTCGCAGATCCATTCTTTTTGTGTGACTGAGATGAAACGTTACTTTAATTTAAAAAATTCTTTCTTTTCAGGCTGATAATAACCCTTAAGTATTTTGACTTTTGCGATTTCAAATATTTTCACAAATTATTGTAGATTTTCTGTTATGTCTGATTTTCTCAACTTGTATTCCTCACTCATATTTGGTTAAACTCCTAAACCAAATTTCAAGAGTTTTCACCTCAGTTTTGAAGCCGTCGAGGAACGTCTGGTGCAACGTTTGATCATTTTGTCATTTCAGTACCTTCGTATCCGTCTGCTTTCTCCATCCTGCAGTCTGTTTAGATGTGTGTCTGAAATCACTGTCCATATTTGAGTTTAAGTTTCATCCACCTGGTTGCTGAATTGAAGTAAAATCGAACAATTCTGAGATGGTCTTAATTTATTTTATCCACTCTGTTCAATGCACAGTGGCTACAAAACGTATCCTGAGCATGACGCTGCCCCTCCCTGACTGTAGGTCCAGTGAAGTGCACACATTCGGTCAAATATGTGCACGTTCTCCTCTTGTCTTTAGCAATATATATATATATATATATATATATATATATATATATATATATATATATATATATATATATATATATATATATTAGAGTTTTGGGGAAGGTCAGCTGTGGTTTTGTTGAGTAAAGAGGAAAATGTGCAGAGAAAATGATGAGATCATTTGGTTTTTCAGACAGCTTGTTCTCAGAGTATCTAATATGTGTTTGTGGGGGGGTGCCTCACCTGCATTCTGGTACGGCAGTGTGCCTGTCTCTGCTCTATCCTCTGAAGATAACTAATCAGGGCTTTATGGTCTGCAGGTCATAATGATCTCTCTCTCTCTCTCTCTCTCTCTGCTTTTAAGCTGTAATCTCTCCAATTATATACCTCACGTGCCTCGTTCACCTCACGTCTGATCTGCATCTTTGATCGTGGCAGATTTGATTTGTTTTCATAATCTTAGGTGACTTCTCTTTTCTCCCGCCCAGGAATACGAAAAAGCCTTGAAGTACATCCGGACTCTGCTGAGGAACGAGCCGGGGAACAAGCAGGCTCTGGAGCTGGAGAAGCTCATCGACAAGGCTTTGAAGAAAGGTAAGCGTGTGGAAAAACAACGTTCTGAAAACGCTTTTATGAATCCACACTCTCACGCCCGCTTCTTGTTGTCCAGACGGCTTGGTCGGCATGGCGATAGTCGGGGGAATCGGACTGGGCGTGGCAGGCTTGGCGGGTCTGATCGGCTTGGCGGTATCGAAGGGAGCAGCGAAATCCTAACCTGGATAGGAAATGTGTTCTGGACTTGAACGCTGACCTCCATTGAAACAAAAACAAAACAATAACCAAGTGCTAAAAAGAGGATGGTTTGAAGTTGAATTTGCGCTGCGACGCGTTTACAGCAAACGATGGTTGGAAAAAAAAAAAGTTTCATACTTTAACAGGGTTGAAAATCACATTTTCTTCTGTTCACATATTAAAGCATGTCAGTTTCTAGCTACTTACTTTAATTGAATGAGTTGCCATTTTCTTTCTGTATGTACAGGCTTGTTTCATTGTTTATGGATAAAGGAAAGTGTTACTGATGCTGCATAACATGCAGATAGACTAACTTAATGTCTGCAGAGAAGACCAGCTGAAAGCAGCGAACATTTAATTCAGACATGCTCTTTTTTTGTTTATTCAGAATAAAAACTAATAGAACTTACACATTTACTCGTGTTAAAAGCTTTCCTTACATTTACTATATTTAATTATTTTACATCTTGGTAAATAAAATGACTACAAGAATATTTATGACTGTTTTTTTTTTGTTTTTTGTTTTTTACTGCAAATCATAAAGACTGATAAATTGATTTTTAAAACTTGGGGCGACAAAATATTGGTGAAATGGTGAAATTGAACCTTTTTATTTAAGTCATCAGTATTTTTATTTTTTGCGATATTGTACCTGCAGGCTGGTTGTATTTTGGCTTTTACAACAAAGCAGAGCAGCAGAGAACCATGAGAGATGTTCAATCTATTCCTGTGCTAAAGATTTACTTGTTTCACTCTCCATTATGTAAAAATCACAATTAAAAAAAAAAAAAAATAGTTCTCCAGTATTTCAACATTTCAGCAACTATTGAAGAAAATACAATTATAAGAACATTTCAAGTTTAGTTTGGTTAAGATTAAAATCTAGATGCTGAATTCACCAAACTATAATAAATATTCCTTCAAATAATTTAAATATTCTTTAGGTAGTGACTGCTGACCAGAGTCAAGGTTTATGGAAATAATATTGTGTCAAAACGTCTTTAAAATATATACTTTTTTTTCAATCAGTTGGTGAGAGGAGAAGTTTGTGCTGGTCGAGTCATAATTCACAACAAGCAAAAGTTTCTTACGTTTGATATTTTACAGTTACATAAAACAACCCGTGTTAAAGAGCAATAACTTCAACATCTCTGCATGCACCTAATTTGTACAGCGCCCTCTACAGTTATTGGCACATTATTGCACCACAAATCTGAAGTGTGAAGGTTGGTCAGCAAAGCTACTAAAAATTGAACCAAAAATGTTTTCAAAACAGCTCATGAGACTTAATGAAGATATAAAGGTTGAGCTGCAGAACCAAATTCATCAGATCACACTGCGTTAAAAATAAATATATTTTAGTTCTTTTTTATTTTATTTTATTTTTTTTACTTTTTCTCTGTGGCACCTTCTTGTTACTCCGCCGACAATTATCTTGGAAACCAGAATCTGCTGCAAACTTCGATTTCAAAAAGGTGCGTATAAGAGAATATTATACATTAACTGGACATGAAATTGGCCTGAAATCCAAATGTGCCGCTCCATTGTGTTGGTGGGTCGGTGTCAAACAATAAAGTGCTGTTGCGATGGATTACACAATAACCTCAATTACAGCGTGATGGGGGCATGCACATTGTTCCCGGTTGCATTTCTACATGTTGATTACACATTAATATCCTGCAGCGCTCACAGATGAACGTTGGCCCGGTAACTCCAACTCACTGGAGCGGGTCTGAGTTAGCACTGCTCTGATAAATCATTGCAGGGTAAAAACGTGTTTTCAGCCCCAGTTTTCCTCTCATATTTTCCCGTTTCTCTTTTCCTGTCAGGGATCACTTTCCCTGACAGGTCTGGGGAGTTTCGGTGTCGTCAGGCGGGTTAATGAGTTACCCCCCTGGTGAAGTTGATAACAGCGCACACAGCTGATAGCCTTCCTGTTGTACAACCTGAATCTTTCTGGAGTCTGAGCCATGGAGTCTGACAGAACGTCCGAGAACCCGAGCGGCGTGTTCCTATCCAAACCCCGTCTCAGTGAGGGCCGTTAAATGCTTCCGGGTGTCTGACCACCTCCATTTTTTTTTTTAATTAGGCCAATAAAAGACGTCAATTAGGCTGGAGCTGCGACGGACTTCAGCCTCATTATGAGTCTAATGACGGACATTAATTAATGAGTAGCGGCGGGTTCAGGGTGACTGGAAAATTTTCCGCTCTTCAAAACGGAACCAAGATCCAGCCCTCGAGCATGCAGGCGCATGAACTTACGCAAAGTTCAGGTATTTCGTAAATAACGACTCCTCCCATTTACGTAACTCGGCTAAAATCGTTTTCCCTCGCATTAGTTTTCGCAAACATTCTCCAAATAGAGTGATTCACAATTTCTTTAGTAAGGAAGCAAGAAAGTCCTTTAAAAATCAATTCTTATGGCGACCAAGAGGCCACATTTTGCTGCTGTTTTTAAACTTCAAAAGTCCCACTAATGTCCTCCATGCAAGCTTTTTTGGAGTCAGTCCCAGATGTTTCAGACTTTTTTTTTTTTTTTACAAACATCGCTCTGACAGTAGAAAGGAGTTATTTCAGTAAGTAGCCGTTTCCTGGTCCAGATCAGCACATCTCTGCCTGTCCCGTCTCCCCCATTGTGAAGAGTTTTGAATGGGATTTCTTCTTAAAGATTTGATTTAAAAAAATAAATAAATTCTTGTCAAAAAACTGCAGTCTAATTATCATATCCAAATGAGAGAATGAGTGAAAATCCTGCTGTGTTTCGGTCTGAATGGTAAAGCTGCAACCAACTATGGTGCAAAATAAAAGCAAGAGGATTAAAGAGAATCGTTAAATTAACTAGAAACGATTGGATTGTGGTCAGCAGAAGCCATTCGAGACGTCGCTGAACGTTTTCAACAAGACAGACTAAAAAGTAAACTGAGCTTATTTTTGCCCAGAACATCTCACATTTACAGGCCCGTTCAATAAATTAAAACTTCATTGAAGTAAAGGTTCATTTACTTCAGCAATTTAATTCACTAAATGAAACAGTGAAACACATTTTCAAGCTGTTTCTTTTGCATGTAAATTTCTGCTGATAGCCAATGTAAACCTGACATGTAAGTTATGAAAGACTTGACTGAAGTTTCACCAGGAAGTGGCCTTGACTTCTTGCACGCCTCCAGAGGGAACATCACCCAGACGGCTTTCTCTCGCCTCAGAGACGTGATATACAATCTGTGGAGATGCGGTTCTTATCAATAGAGAAGCTCCCAGATTTATGTTTTTTTACGATAAGTAACCACTCTGTCACTCTGTCAGAGATATCGTTGAGGAAAAGCTTTTAATAACCAAAACTAAAATGTATTTTAGAATAGATCTCAGGGTTATTATGGTTTCCATGGAAGAGCCTTTATTCATCAAGCTCCTCTCATGTGAAACCAGCTGCTTTGCTCACCATACAGATCAGATTATAGATCAGCCCACTGAAATACTTAATATTAAGACTTCTAGAAAATTTGTTTCTATAATTTGGTATTATTTAAATCAATCGGGGTCAAGTGCAGCGTCTGGAAAGTGTCCATCAACTGGAATCCACATTTTGTGGGAGTGGTTGGTCAAACCTGACGGTTGCCTGGCAACGGCCTGTCAATTATTGTTGCGGTTTGACTGTTGCTCGAATCTGATTGGTGGAGAGAATGTAGAATCTTTTCTGTTTTTTTTGTTGTTTTTTTAATTGCTGCCTTTGGATCCTCCCACTGAAATGAATTGCTTGACATGACACATATAATCTGCCACATCCAAAACTACTAATGTTTTTATTTTCGATGTTCTTCCTCCACGGCTTCGGTCTATGTCGAATGTTAAACATTACGTGTCATTAAAGAAAAGGGATTCTCAAAATAGGTGAAAGCTGGTGCAATAATTATTAAGCGGTTCAGAGAAGAGTTTGTTTAAACATTTATCTGTGCGCTCTTCCATGATGCGCCTCATCATCGCATGTTCATCCCATGTCCCTTTGCGTGGCCTGTTCCTGGAAAGCCAATTAAAAAACTCACAGCTTTTCCAGGTATCGCTTCACTAGTTACATAAAGTGTTGTTCTTCAAAGCTAAAGCCTCTGCGAAATCTGCTTTCGAACTTATAAACCCCCAGCAGCCAGTCATGCAGTCGGAGGAGCTGTAAAACATGCTTCGCAAACAGTCTGGTTGTAAAACGGGCCGTTTATGGTGGAGCAGGACCCACGTTTTAGAGCGGCCCAGGTGTCGGTGACATGGGTGAGGTTGTTTTATTTGTTTGGCTTTAACAAGGATGTAAATTTCTAAGCTTGGCATGTTGATCAGGATGCAGAGCTACAAGTGATCCCCCGTCATTTATACCTGCAGCGTTCTCCATTGCATTGTTAGGTGTGTTGTTTACTTGCCAGTTTCATACGAAGCCAAAGCTTTGTGTTTGTACTCTGAAGCATGATGCAGCGTTCCGCTAACGCGTTAACGTTCTCACCTTTCGTCACACTTCTACCACAGCCTCAGTGCGTTATTAATTTGGCTTTATTGCGATGGACCAACATTAAGTATTGCACGATCAGACCGAGGAAGCCAAAGGGCAAATGGTCGCCTCAGTGTTCCGGTTTGTGCCACCGGCTCTCAAGTTTATGTAGGTCTGGACTTTGACTAGGTCATTCCAAAGCAGCAACATGTTTTGATCTAAAAACGTGACGGCTGTACGGTAAGGCTCTTTTTTCCTGTTGAGAGGTGAAATCTAATCTCAAATCTTATGTTTGAAAACCTCCATTGTGTGAGGATTTGAGTTTTTCTTCGTGTTTATTTTAGGTTTCTGTGTCTATTGAGTCTCCATGTTGTCCTCTCTACCCCTTGATTGTTCCCAGCTGTGGGAACAATGTAGAGAGGGGGCAGCCCGCCCACCCTGGTTGGGTTGTTTTTTGTTTTTTTCTGTGGACTCTTGCCCTCCGTCCAGCGGCCCTCTGCCCGCCCCGGTTGGGTTGTATTTTTCGTGTTTTTTTCTTACATAAGTTCTTCTGACTGATTCTGCATTCCAGCGATTTCTAAAAGTGACTAAAATGGACGTGAACAATTTTCATTTTTAATTCATACATTTAGTTAAGACTTTGAAAAATGCTTCTTTTTAAAATACATTTAAAGGCAGTAAATATGTTTCATCCCCAAATGTGAGGGAAAGCTGAAACATCAAGCAAAAGACGAAAAAGTATCCATAGAGCAAGTCCAGAAAACTCTTGAAACCCATTTGTTTATGAATGAATCTTGAATCTTGAACATCCTGTCAGTTTTAAACAGGATCAGTTATACAAAGCCATGTACATTTGATTGTAAGATTGTTTTCTTCTTTAATGACAAAAAAAGAATAATTAAAAACTGTGTTTTGTGCTTTCTTGTGTTTTCTTATATTTTGAAATTGGGTTGATGGTCTGAAATGCTCAAGGGTGACGAACATGCAAAATGTTGGGAAATCAGGAAACACTTTTCCACGCCACTGTAAATAAATATCAATATCTTTTCACACCGATCTCATTTGGAAGCATACAGATAAAAACTGTTTTGATATGATTTGATTTAGTGACAGGAGAGAATTACTGTGGAGGTAATTTCATGACCCAGAGTCCAAATCTTTCTGAAACAGAAACACACACATGGACTTAGCTTAAAATTGAGTATCTAACCTTCATAAATAACCGTTCACATCAATTATTTTATAAATGTCTCCTGAAGGTTACTTGATGTTTTCTGCACAGAACTATTTTTATCTCTAATTATTTAACTATATGTTGGGTGTTTTCTATTTTTTTCTAATAATCTGGAGTTATTTTATTTGCTTGAAGTGTAAACCTTTTATTTTGTGAAACAAACACTATGAAAATCCATATTTAGGGTGTAAATATGGATGCAATTGGAAAGAATATTATCCATTTAATTTATGTGTTTTTAAAGAATTTCATCACAAATTTTTAATGGAAATAAAAAAAAAAATAAACTAAAAAAAAAAAAACAACAACACACTCCACAAAATCACTTTAACTCAGATGACTGAGGTAAAGTGATTTTAGAAACCTGTGTGTGTTCCTGGCTCTGTGTGTTTTGTTATGTACTCTTTGTTATTCTCTTTTATCTTTTACTCTTTTTATTCACTCGTTGAATTCCCAGAACCTCTTGTCCTGAGCAGGAACGATAATTATCAGACATTTCTAGGAACGGTCAGTTGTTTGATTTTTTTTTTTTTTTTTAATCACGTTACATTTGTGACTTCAAACATGCTCTGGAGATTTCTGAAAAGAAAAAAAAAAAAAAAAATGAAATTCTTCCCTGAAACTTGGCCTGGAAAAAGCAGAGCTCCGGTTTATTGTTGGCCTATTTCTAGATCTTTATTGTTGACCTTTAAACTTCTCCCTTCTACCAGATTAACAGCTCGGTCTCAACTGCAGGCTAAGATTAATCTACTATTATCAGCTGGGCCGACTTGAAGCATTCAGAGGATTTGTCAGCGCTGACCCAGCGGCCCTCACTGGGGGTTATTAATGGGGTCCAACAAACACAGAAACTTTGAGATAAACTGGAGAACTGTGAACCTTTTGTCTCTGCATGGCTGCTTGTTAACCTTTGAGATTGTCAGGTTCGATGCTGACATTGTCGCCCTGCGTTCTGGGGTTTTTTTGGGAGAGATCGTCTCGAATAACCAAGAAAACAGAGTTCAGCTCATCAGTGCAATTTATTAGAGCCAAATAAGTGATAACATTGTTTAAGATCAATAGAGAAATAGTTTACCGTTACAGCGCTGGTCCACTGCTATACGTCCTTAAGGGACGACACAGAATGGACCCGGACAATTGGCTTTTGAATCCTTTTAGCTCTCAGATAAGCTACGCCCTAATGACAGCGTTCCCCTGTGATGCAATTTCCTTACGCGTACATGTGTGCGTGTGTGCATGCGAGCATCAACCGGCTAACGGAGACAGAGGAAAAACACAGAATCATTTATCCATAACAACATTGTTCCAAAGAGCTGGGCGTGACACTTGGTGAACGCGTGTTCATGTTCCGTGGCCTTCAGATGTTCGACTCAAAACAATAAAACCAGCCAAGAAAAATCTTCAAGCACAGCTCATCGTGAAACTTGCGTTCGGCCACATTCAGGCTCAGTAACTGGGTTCCTACATGAAGAGAAACCCTCAGCATGTCAACTTTAAATTGATTCTTTGACGAAGTTGTTCAAAATTCTGACCATGTCTTTGAAAAATCTATATATTTTCAGCACATGCAATAATCTAAATGTGATGTGTGAAAATTTTTGAGGCATGCGTGAAAAAGCATTAAGGACGACCGATGACCATTGGACCTTGAGAGTGAGCCGATAAACACCTGTTCAGTTTCAGGGGTGTAAAATAAAAAAAAAGCAGATAGTGTGTATGTGGGTGTGCATGTTGGTGTGTGCGTGTGTGTGTGTGTGTGTGTGTGTGTGTGTGTGTGTGTGTGTGTGTGTGTGTGTGTGTGTGTGGGACAGAGGGAGAGAGTGAGAATGAGGGTGGTGGGAGGAGAAACCGCCAGTCATAAATGATTATACATATCTGAGGATCCAGGCACATTTCACAGAGGTTATCGTCAACTCAACGGAGGGTCTCGCTTTCGGAGCTAATTTTTTTCCAAATTAACCAAAAAGAGAGAGAGAGACAGACAGAGAGAGAGAGAAAACAGATTTGGATCTGGGTATTCTATTATTTTCTTTTTGATTATCTGAGAGTTGGACTGAAGAAACGGTCATGGATCCGATCGTGGAAGTCGTGGCTTTGATTCTGGGGTTCATCGGATGGGTGATGGTCGGGGTCGCGCTGCCCAATCGTTACTGGAAGGTGTCCACCGTGGACGGGAGTGTCATCACCACCTCCACCATCTACGAAAACCTGTGGATGTCCTGCGCCTCGGATTCAACCGGGGTCCATAACTGCAGGGAGTTCCCGTCGCTGCTTGCTTTGAATGGTAGGTTTGAAAAAAAATTCTACAACAAAAGATGTGACAACTTTATATATAAATAAATATTTACTCTACCAACTCAAATTACCAGTGACTTTACCTTGAAGGATCTATAAAACAGATTTTATACAACGAGATGTGGAGGTTAAATGATAAGAAGAAGATTTTATAGTTCTGAGGAGACAGTAAACTTTCCTCCGCCGCCACAGATAAGGGCTTTAATTTGCGCTTTTTTTTCCTGGTTTATTCCTCCAGGTTATATCCAGGCTTCCCGTGCCCTGATGATTGCATCCATAATGTTGGGCACCTTCGGCCTGGTGGGGGCCCTGGTCGGGATCCAGTGTTCTAAAGCGGGGGGAGAAAACTATGTCCTCAAAGGGAGGATTGCAGGCACCGCCGGGGTTCTCTTCATCCTGCAAGGTAAGGAAACAGTTTCAAGAACGTCCGTCGGGCTGATATTTACGACTTGCTGATGCGCTGCTCTATAAAAAGATAAAGAAACTTCTCTAAAGGGACAATAAATCACGCCATGGTTTTATTGTGCACTTAAATTATTCCTCCATAAAGTTTTCACTGGGTTCCTTAAAGAACCGGGCTAAACGGACTGGCAGCTTTCAAGCATTTTTATTTCTGTCGAAAGGTCTTTGCACCATGGTCTCGGTGTCGTGGTACGCCTTCAACATCACCCAGGACTTCTTTGACCCCTTCTATCCGGGAACCAAGTAAGACGCAGCAGCAACGCTGCTCAAAGTTGCACAGCAGAGCTTTAGGTAAGACGTCAGCTGACCGTTTGTCTCTCCGCCTCAGGTTTGAAATAGGAGAAGGACTTTACA
The DNA here is from genome assembly GCA_911649635.1 of Poeciliopsis gracilis. Classification (NCBI taxonomy): domain Eukaryota; kingdom Metazoa; phylum Chordata; class Actinopteri; order Cyprinodontiformes; family Poeciliidae; genus Poeciliopsis; species Poeciliopsis gracilis. Next base: position 2,411,727 of record CAJVRI010000150.1, on the reverse strand, counting down.
TCGGCTGGTGCTCGGCCGTGCTCGCCATCGCCGGAGGAGTCTGTCTCTCCTGCTCCTGCAGAGCCGCCACGAAGGAAAAATAGTGAGTTCCCATCCATGCTGTGTTTGATATTCAGAGAGCCACAAAAAAGGTGTCCGCCGAATGGACAGTTACAGTTTGACGGGGCCACGTTGTTGATTAACTACAATTAATCAAAGTCTTTAGCACGCCGCACACTGAGAGGCGTGGTTCGGATGGCCGTGAACCGGCGGAAACATTATAAATACTGCAAGAGTGAAAACAAAAATGAGATTCAATCAGAGCTCATTCTGGAAACCCTGTGGACTGATTTTGTCTTGAGGCGGAAACACCAGCTGGAGGTCAGGGGTCAGCAACTTGTTTGGTCCATTTGGGATCAATTTGTAACATTGATCCCACCGGAGCTGCAAATCCTCCTTGACCCTTAAGAAAAAGATCATTAATCTCGCTCTAAAAAAAAAAAAAATGCAAATTTTAAAAAATGTGTTCACTGATGGAAAAAAAACCCTACACTTTTTATACGAGAATAAAGCTAAATAAATCACGTAGATTTCATCTGAGTGACTTTAAAGGACTTGCCAAAAAACATTATTTTGACCATTAGTGCCATCTGCAAGGGAAGTTTTACACAAATTATTAAATCAGACACACGGACTGATTAATTTAGCATTTAATGTAACCTCGTTATTTAAAAGAAGAGGGCTAATTTCTTATAATTTTTGGTGAAGTTTGTGAGGTGGAAAAAGAGCCATTAGTAGCTCTCGACTCCTGGTTTAGGCGAAAAACAAAGATTCCAGCATGCACTTGGTTTTAAACAGTTCCACTTTAGCGCCACCTAGTGTTGCAATAAGAACAGAGCGAAAGCCAGCCTGCATGCATCGCACATGATAAAGTGTTTACAAAAACAGCAGCAGAAGAAATCCAAAGAATTTATGTTGTTGGTCACTTTATCAGCATATTGTTATAAATACATTAAAAAGCAGAAATTTTGTCCTGATGTATGAAAATGCATCAACATATAACATAAAAACTGAGAGTGAACCTTTTGACACGACTGACTCTGATATCAAAAGACAGAACCAGTGTGTAAATGTATTTTTATTCCAGTGCATTACTCTCAACTTTCAGCTGGGTTTTTTGTTGTTGTTGTTGTTTTGCAGTCCCTTGCATTATCATGACAGAGGAACAGCGTACTCTGGAGCTGCACCAAGCAGAAGCGCCGCAGCCAGCACTTATGGACGAAACGCTTACGTCTGAGCAGGATGGCATTTTTCTCATTTTTTATTCTTGTACATAAATCGTTCTGTTTTTGTTTTTTTGTTTTTGTTTTTTTTACTCTTTCTGCTGGCCTTGTTGTCTGTGAACTTGCACCGTTTGCTTACTATTGGCAGGAACTGTATGTATATAGTCACAATTTCTGATGAATTTCCTGTATAAATCATTACCAAGGCCGACGATATAAGCACTGTACAGAGCTGTTTTGCTTTTCTCTCTGCCACAACACAAACTGAGTCGTTTTACCATTTCTGTTTGTGTTTCACTGATGAAATCAACATGTGGGCATTTACCAAAACTATAAATCATGCCGTGATCTTCATAAACAGGGACAGATATTTATGCGGTCAAAATAGAGATGATTCAGGTTTTATTTGTGTTGTTTTGTACAGTTTTGTAATGTACCGTTAGGAGAGGGTGGAGAACAATTGTTTTGTTTCAATTGTATTTTTTTTTTTACTATTGAAGACAATAAAATATGTGTCAAAATGAAAACTGGAGTTTGACTTGATGTTTTTGTAATCACAAAATGTTGCGATTCTAATACTTTTTTAATACAAATATTTTCCCGTATATTTCCCATCATTGGGATCTGTCCTTAGTGCCGAATGTACCAATTCCTGCTTTGATCCAAGCTCACCTGACTTCATTCTCAGAGAATTTATGGAGTATCATTAAGAGAATGAAATGAAACACCAAACTTCTTCAGCAGATCATTGCATTCATTCAGTACTTATGTAAAAGGAGCCTCAACCAAGTATTAGTCAGTACTTCCACTCACTTTTTCAGTAGATGGACATTTCTATATGAAATGTCCTTTGTTGGTTGGGTTTTGAAATGCTGAGATAAGTTAACTTTATTTAAATGTATTCAAATGGACCTGTAAGGACACTGGATATTGGGAAAGGGCCATTTTCCCCATCTCTGTCAGGCAGACATAAGTTCTGTAGGGCGACAGCTCCTCCAGCAGCGGCTTGAGACATACTAGGAGTGCCACCAGCGTTAAAATAGGCTGTCCAATCAGAGCGGCCCACGTTTAAAGGCGAACCCGGATGGAAGCCATGTGGACCAATCAGAACAATGTGGGCCAGAAAGGGAAAGCGAAGCCGAGAGCAGTCTGAAAGGTGTCGCTTGCAAACTACACAGAGTGTCAGTGGTTTGATTTCACCGTCCTCTGGTTAGAAGGACCTGATTCACTTGCAAGTAAAGTCTTGTGGCTGTCGGTTGGAGCTGCTGTCAAACGTCTGTCTTCGGCTCAGGAACCTTCCAGAGGCTCTGCTCTGTTCCGCCCGGAGGACTGTGGGGGACGGGACCGTAAATACACCTTAGGAGCAGTTAGTTCCTCGGTCTGTCAGAACGGACTCAGTCCTTCTCAATGAGCCAGAGGAGCAGCTTGAGCCCCAGCTGAGCCGTGAAGTCCGTCTGTCCCGGCGTCCCGGAGTGAGCAGACCCTGACATGGAGCGGTGTTGGCGGACAGGAGGAGCCAGCGGGCTGCTGTGCTCCCTGTCTCTACTCTGTGTCCTCTTGGACATCCAGCTGGACGGTAAGACCGCTGTCAGAGCTACAAACAGATGGATTACTACTACTACTAATAATAATAATAATAAAAAAACACGCTGACAGATACAAACACGGTAGGTTTATGGAGGCTGCAGTCTTATTACCGCATGACAAAGTCAAGTCTCCAAAGTTCACGTCTCTTCCGCAGAGGGACGTTTTGTCCTGACGCTGGAAGACGCCTCCCAATGTTCAGTGGCTTTTAATAATAATTTACCACCTGACAGTTATGTATTGTATTGCATGAGATGAAACGTTAGCAGCTCATATTATGGCAGAGACTCTTTGTCCGGCGGCCGCAAACGCAACTGAGCCTTAAAACGAAACCAAACGTCTGAAAAACACAAGGAAATGAAAACCTAACTAATGCATAACAAGATAAACAGAACAAAAAAAAAAGGGTTTCTAGGATATGATTTGTTGCATATGCTGATCTAATGATGTATTTTCTCTTTAGCTTTTAATTCAAAACCACAGTTTCTACCAAAAGACTCTGCAGCTCATTATTACGTCTGTTTTGATTCTTTCACTCATTATGTCACAAAAACAACTGGAATTGCTCAGGATCTGTAAAATAAAACATTTTTTGTATTTGAATTGAGAAAAAAATCAGTTTGTCTTGATCAAGATATTTTCCCAAATTCCCTAAATATTTTGGAAATTGTGCAACATAAAAAATAAACTTTATAGAGGTGTTCTATAGGCACACTGGTATCAAAATATACCAAGATTTTATTTTTTTTAGAAAGTTACAACTTGAAAATCGCATGAATTTTCCCACACACTGTTCAAAGCTTTCCTTGATGTGCCTTAGTGGCTAGTAACCAGACTGTGTAGTGCTGCACACTGCCGGTCAGCTGGTGCAAAGAAGGCTACTGCATGTTTTTCTAACTTACAAGCAAGACACATTTGGATGTTGGATAATAAATCTGCTCATAAAAAAAAACAAAACATAGAAGTTATGGTTTGAAAACTAAAAAAGCGCCATCTATTGCTCTTGTTAAGCAAACGCTTTAAATTTAATAGGCGTTTGTAATAACTTCGGTTTAAGTCTGTGTGAAAATAATCACGTTATTTTCACTGTAAGAATTGATGGATTGTATCATTTTAGAAATATGTGTTTGGATCAATAGATTTTTATTTTTTGTATTAAAATGTGCAAATACTGTGAAATGTTTTTCTCTCTATTTGGCTGGAAAGTTTACATTTTCAGTTTCGGTTAAGTTATTTGCCCCTGGACTTGAAGCCGTGCTGGCTCAACAGGTGGCACTCGGTCACTTAGTCATCAGAGAAGTGTGAGAACAGGTGAAAATCCTCTAAACCAACATGTTAAGCTGCAACACAAGCAGCCTCCGTCTGATTGGCTGCGGTTCCAAGTGGGATTTTGAGCTCCCGTTTTGTGTTACAGGCGTCCTGGGCGCGAGTCACGCCGAGATCGAGCACCACTTGGAGATGGGTCGCAAACTTCTGGCGGCCGGTCAGCTCGCTGAAGCCTTGTCCCACTACCACTCAGCCGTGGGTAAGGTTATCCCAACACTTTCCCACATTCATCCCAGCGTCTGCTCTGTTCTGACCTGGTTTTCTAATACGAAGGAACAAAATTACCCGTACAAACTTTTTTTTTTTCTCTCTTTTTTTTTTCTTTCTTTTTGTGGTTTGAATCTCGCATGACTTTCTAGTCTCACATTTGACCCTGCTGTAAATGAGTTCCCCTGATGTTTTCCCAGAGGGAGACTCTGAGAACTACCTGACCTACTATAAGAGGGCTGCTGTGTTCCTGGCCATGGGAAGATCCAAGTCCGCTCTGCCCGATCTGACCCGGGCCATCCAGCTGAAGCCCGACTTCTTGCCAGTAAGTCGTTAAAGGACCTCAGCGAAAGCTTTTTAAAAATGCCGTTGCACTGTTCCTTCTCCCACCGTCTTGACTTCTGCTTCAGGCCCGTTTGCAGCGAGGAAACATCCTCCTGAAGCAGGGCAACAGTCAGGAGGCCAGAGAGGACTTTAGAATGGTGGTATGTTTAATGTTTATGCTCCTATTTGGTTCATTTTTAAAAGTAAAAAATAAAATGTTTCCAGAAACGTATTTCATTTAACCACCTTTTAAGAAAAACATGTAATTTTAAGGGGTGGGGGAAAAAAAAAAGTTACTTAATTCGGTGAAATGCTCAAGCTTAGGTTTGACCAAGAATCTAGAAATAAATGGTACAGTCGTACACTTTTATTTGGTGCCAGGAATTAGTGAAAATGTTGCACCTTTTTTATACATTTCTGCTATTTAAATCGCAAATTGTGGATTCCGCAAATGACTTGCATTACTTTGAACAATATTCTCACCAGGACTGAAACGATCAATCAGATTAGTCGCGATAATTCGGTTATAGAAGCAATCGTAAACTAATTTGGTAATTGATTAATCGCTAACTGGAGCATACAGACTCCACCCAACCATTTGTGGAATTTAAATCATTTCCTTTTTTATACCGATTGATGGTCAGAATATTTGATTCACTAAAATAATCATGTGTTGCCTCCTTACGTCTCTCAAACTTTGGCAAAAACAGGAACTCGCATAGCTAAGCTAATGACATCTAGGTTCAGTTTGACATTTTCGGTCAATGTTTGTACTAAAACACGACGTATTAAATAGAACACTGTGGGAAATAGTTTTATCAGAGGAAAATGGGATCCCATTGTTGTTGTTTATTTTCGTTCCCCCAGCTGCAGCGCTCTGCAGACCACAAAGAAGCCCAGGAGCAGCTGATGAAAGTGAGCGATCTGGAGGACTTCCAGGAAGAAGCCCAATCCGCGTACCACCGGGGCGACTACAGCGGCACCATCAGCGCGTTGGAGAGGGTCATAGAGGTTCGTTGGACTGCATCGTCCGTCGAACGTCATTGTATGTTGGCACCAATTCTTGGCAGTGGAAGTCCACAAAGATACAGGCAGCAGTAGCTCCATCAACATGTTCAAAAATAGGATTTGAAGTCCTTCAGGTTTTGGGTTCCTTGTTGTTTTTGTCAAAGTTGCTGATGTCCGTTTCTGCCTCAGATCTCTCCCTGGGATCCGGAGTCGAGGGAGCTCCGTGCAGATTGCTACTTGCGAATGGGGGATCCTCAGAAAGCCATCCAGGATCTCACGCCCGCAGCCCGGCTTCGCAACGACAACCGCGCAGCCTTCCTGAAGCTCAGCAGGCTGCTGTACAACCTGGGAGAGCATCACGACTCCCTCAAGTGAGCGCCGCGCCGTCTGCCAAGCAAACGGAGCGATTTCCTTTTTTTTTTTTCTGATAATTCGTTTGGCCTTCCTGTTCCTTCACTCCCATCTGTCGCTCTGATTCTCTCCAGCCACATCAGGGAATGTCTGAAGCTCGACCAGGACGACAAGGAGTGTTTCAGCCACTACAAGCAGGTGAAGAAGCTCAGCAAGCAGCTGGATTCTGCAGAGGAGCTGATCCAGGGGGAAAGGTCAGTGCCCTTCGCGATTCCTTTAAAACATTTATGAAACAGTATCGACCCTTTGTGGAATATTTAAAAGCTGAAGATTCACACCTTGTTAGAGATTTTCAGCTGAGATTTCACGCATTCTTTAAAAGTCTGGAATTTGCTCTCAACGTTTTCCAGAACTGGATTTGTGGGTACAAGTAAAGATGAGTTTGACAAAAAATGTTTTTCCTTCTTCCGTTTCCCAAAAGAAGAAAATCTAACCGATATTATTCAGACAAGTTAAGGAAGCAACCGAACTCACATCAGCTCAAGTTCTCCATCTTCTCCACGATCAGGTTTCAAGAAGCGATTGAGAAATATGAATCGGTGATGAAGACGGAGCCGAACATCGAGTTCTACACCAACCTGGCAAAAGAGAGGATCTGCTTCTGTCTCGTGAAGGTGAGAAAGAAAATGCCTCCACGCCTTTAGGACTGTAATAACTTGAGAGACGGCCAGTTTCATCTCGGGGGTTTTTGTCTCGATTTCTTGTCGCTGTTGTAGCTCCAGCTCGCACCTGAAGCCATAGACGTCTGCTCAGAGGCTCACCAGAGAGACCCTCGCAATGCCAACATCCTCAAAGACCGAGCGGAGGCCTACATCCTCAACCAGGACTACGAGAAAGGTAAACAAGACGACGGCACTGCTGCAGTGGGAGGATTCGTTTCACTTGATCCACTGTTTCGTCTAAAAGAACCCAGAGTAACATCCGGTTCCAGTCAGACATGAGCGTGACTGCTCATGTTCAGCAAAAGAACGTCGGTGAATTTCTGGCAAGAATTAAGCGCACGAGTTTCACACAAGCTCAAATATATATACACACAGCCCACTAATATTTGCATAAATGTTGCTTTTCCAACTCGACGGTGACGGCAAACGCATTAAAACCAGAATGGATTAAGCAAATTGCCCATGGAATGGATGGAAACTCTGAGTTTGCTTTTGGAATTGACTGATGTTGACGGTTGTTTCAATAACCCACCCAGAAAAAAAAAAAAAGCGTCAGCAAAACAGCAAATGAATGAGGCTCCCGTGTAAAGTTGTGACAAACACGAGGGCTGTGGAAAATGTTCCAGTTACTGAACGCCGTCGCCGCTGTGCAACAGGGTCTTATGAGAGTCGGGCAGAGATCTAATCACACAACCACGTTACAAACGCACACAATGTCTTCTTTGAGAATCGATTCGTTGCCTAATTCATCTTCATTCAGGCGGGATCATTTCTGCTTGTTCTGTTGTTGGTGGGGAAACTGCAGCTTTTTTGTTTTACCTCAGATTAATCTCTTTTTTTCCTTTTTTTTTTTTTTATTTTAGCTGTTGAAGACTACCAGGAGGCGAGGGAGTTCGACGGCGACAGCAACGCCATCAGAGAGGGTCTGGAACGAGCGCAGAAGCTGCTCAAACTCTCTCGGAAAAGAGATTACTACAAGATCCTGGGAGTTGGCAGGTGATGCTTCCATCTGGATCCATTCTGCTCAGTTTGATCCAGCTCTTTTCTTTTTTTTTTTTCTTTTTGTAGTCAAAATTGACTGTACAGCTCTTTTTAATAAAAACAAACCATCTGTGCTTCCTGTCCTCAGGAACGCTAATAAGCAGGAGATCATCAAGGCGTACAGGAAGTTGGCACAGCAGTGGCACCCTGACAACTTCCAGTCCGAAGCCGACAAGAAAGAGGCGGAGAAGAAGTTTATCGACATCGCCTCGGCTAAAGAGGTCCTTACCGACCCAGGTCAGAAACCCATTTCACACACTCCACACTTGTGTGTGTGTGTGTGTGTGTGTGTGTGTGTGTGTGTGTGTGTGTGTGTAGGAACAGGAAGCAGCTTGAAATAAGGAGGGGAAAAACAGAAACAATCGAGCTAATCCGGTTTCCTTTAAACACTGTACACAGCTTTGTGAAGCAACAATTCATTTTGTTGTTAATTACATAGCAACAAAAGACAAAGGAGGCTGACAAGTGAAATCCACAGCGAGGATCTCTAACTGCTGGTTTAGCGTCGCCGCTTGAATCCGGCCGTTCTGCCGAGATCTTCTCTAACGAACGTCTGAGGCCTTCAGAGGACAGCTGGGTTTGCTCTGAGGTGAATGAACAGCATCAGGCCCAGTTGAGAAAATGTAGAGAGGTTTTAAAATGATCCTCTTCGTCCACTCTCACTGAACTCCCGTCTGTTTTGCAAAGTAAAACAGGCAAAGACTTACATCTCCACATATGCAAAAAAGAAAACAAGTGTCACCTTGAGGAAATTGCCTTCTGTGATTTTACGACAACAATTATCCAAAAAATTAAATCTTCAAAAGCCAAAATGTCATTAGATGATAAAATTGATTTCTTGCGCAGCCCCAAGTCGAGGTGAATATAGTGCATGCCACACTTTTCAGATAATTTTTTTTTGGAGGGTGGGGGGTTAAAAGTCTAGTTTATTTTTCTACTTCTAACTCCTCCTTCTCAGGACTCTTCCTGACTTCATTCTGATGTCTTTCCAGAAATGAGGCAGAAGTTCGACGCAGGCGAGGATCCCCTGGACCCGGAGAGCCAGCAGGGCGGCGGCGGCGGACAGAGGGCCTGGCCGTTCCACTTTAACCCCTTCGAGTCCGGCGGCAACTTCCACTTCAAGTTCGAGTACAACTAGAGAGCAGGACTCCAGACAGACGCGTTGCCGGATCTTTCACTGGATTTGTACATCAGCCTGGACGCTGTTTATTCAGAGACATTAACTTGTGTTGTTTGTTTTTTTTTTTCAAAAAGGAACCACAAGAGAACTTAACTGTGGTTGAAGAAAGTGAAAGGTTTTTTTTTTTTCAAAAAAAAAAATCTTTTTTTTTAGAAACTGAAAGGTGCTGGGTGAAAGCTGTGGATGTTTCTGCTCCTTTCTCTTTCTTGGTGCCAACCTTTGAACACCACGTGGTGGCGGAGGATGAACATCGATGTGCCGCTTTTTATTCTGGCTTGCAGTATTCTTCATAGGAATCCCAGCTTTACTAACTCCAGCCAATAATCTTGACTGCAGAAGCATCTCCACACCCCGAGAATCAAAGACGTTTTTTCTAGCTTCTGAAATCAGACAGCTTTTCGTTGAGCTCTTGGATTAACGGTGAAACACACTGAAATCCTGTGGATCTTCTACCAGTGTGTTTTTGATGTAATCTGAAATTGGTTTCTAAAGGTTATTTAGAGGAAAAATATGTGTGTGTATATATATATACATATATACAGCAGCAAAAAAGATGAATGAAAGCAGTAGCTGATCTGGTATTTCTCTTTGCCTTTCTGCTTTTTTTCCCTTTCTTTATGGAGATTTTACACTTTATTTGAGGGAAAACTAACACTCCACAGCTTCTCCTCTCTTGAAATGTTACTGCTCTGTTTTAGCCTTTCATAGAGAATGCATCTTCAGTGACTGAGAGCCTCATTTATAAATAGCTACTGTACAGCTAAAGCTTGAATTTCAGTATCTTAACCAGATTATTTGGATAATATTTATCTAAAACATACAACTAAATTGTTGCAGGAATTGTTTGTATTTAAGGCTCTGGTGTTGAAAGACGTACATAGTAGTTTTGCCTTTTTTTTTTCTTTTTTTTTGCACAAACTTAAGTTATTTTCTTACCGACATCTTGAAGACAGAGTGACTGTAACTGCTTATTTTGTGAACCAAAATGTGACGGAGCTCTTTGTATTTAAAGACGAGAAGGAACATTTAAATTTTTAGGGTTTCTGGTTGTGGCGTAACTTTCTCTTCCTGCTGCCAAATTGACTCGGTGGACATGCTGACGTGTATTAAAGGATGAAAACCATCCACACTGAACTCGTGATTCCTCCTGCTTTTGGGTACAATTCAGATCTCTGTGGCAAATACATTTTGCTCAACCGGTGATTCGCAGACAAACTCAATTTTAGAGCATTTTTCACATTAAAATGCTAATTTCACAAACTGCAGCATTTAGGATCAGAAACAAAAGATCTAATAGATCAATTTATTTTAAAAACACTAACAACATAAACTTGAATCCGTATATTTGCACGGAACATGTCAGAAACGCGATCGCCCCGCTTGCTTCTAACGGCTTTCGTTCATTCTCAGAGGAAATGGATAAATCCAGAGCGCTGGCACTGAGGTTCCGCTTCAGCCGCAAAAACAGCTGAAACTCTTCCGAGAACAGTTCGATCTTTTCTTTTCCAGACACAGGCCTCGACAGGAAACAGTCACATGAATGTCGAGTAAACACAAACGAAAGAAATGGACAGCTCTTCCGTCAGTGGTTGGCTCCAAACCCGTCTGCGTCGTCCAGGCTGTCGGCCTCCACCTCGATGGATACCACGTGGTGACCGGGGATCATGGCCAGGCCCAGGACTCTGGGTTCACCCTGGGAGAAAGTGTCTGAAGGCAGAAAACACACATGAAACCAGGACTCGGTTCCATCAAAGCAGGAAAAACGGCAACGATCAGGTGTGTGGTCTGCCAAGCTTGACCGATGCATGACTGGATCGGTTCTAAACATTAACTATTAAGGTGAACTTGATCAAATTCCCCCCAAAACAATGAGAAATGACAGAAATTCCATTTCATATTAAAATTCAATTGTTTTGTGTGAAGTTGATCTTTAACTTTTGCAGTTTGCTTTGGGATTTTGAGATTTTTCTGCATCAAACTTAAACTTCTAAATATGGACCCCTGTTTCACATGAATAGTAGCTCTTCGAAGTGTAAATAAGTGTAAAAGACTTTAAAAAAAAGTCTGCTCTTTTTTGGATGTGAGAACACGACTGAATGCTGCACAGTATAAAAGTCAAAATAACTATAAAGGCTGATTATGCAAAAAAATAAATAAATAAAATTCCAGCTGCCTTATTAATATTTTATGTCATTATTTCCTATTTCTACATTTTGAAGTGAACTCGTGAATATGAGATGAGAAAATGTGAAGTTGAAAATTAAACATTAGTTTAATGTTCAAAAGCTTCCCTACCTGAGGATTTGAGGAACTCCTGAGCCGAGCCCAGGATCACATTGCAGTCCCGATCCGTGCAGAGGAAGAGACCCACCAGTGTCCGTCCGTCTGTCATGCGGATCCTCATGTTCTTGTTTAGGAGCCCCTCAAGTTTCTGTCTGGCCTGGGAAGAGGAGGACACTTCAGGCTGCTCCTGGAGAAGAGGAGACAAAGGAAGAACTGATTCTGTGTGACATCATTTGAATCCATACAGATGTTCATTTCCCCCTACAGTGATTAAGACAATACAAATCATTTGTATCTCCTCATTATGACACATCTTGTGACAACAAATCAAAAATAAACGATGCCATCCCATTATTATAAGATACTATTCTACAATGACAGCATCTCAGGATCATAAAGTAATCATTCGATGATATCTACTAGTTATGAATACGGCGAAAGATATATAACACTAATGAATAATTATGACATACTATCATGTTTCTAATTTACTACTTTATTGTGAGACACAGGGTTGTAATTATGGGACGTAAGAAAGTCTCCCAAAATTATTAGACAGTTAAGTGGAAAATACACAATACTAGCTCTTCTTTGAGACACTATCACATACACAATAGTTGATCATAAGTATGGCTTACATGTCTCATTTATGGTGTACAAAATGTATTTCTTCCATTACAGTGTCAGAAAAGGGCTTTAAACTAAGTTCATAATTAACACAAACAAATTAGATATCTTCAGTGTTTACATTCAGCAGGAACATGTCGAGATCAGAAATACTTTACAGGAATCATTGTGACACTTGGTATATTTTGCTGCAATTTCAATAAATCTAAACATTAAAAAATATATATATAACTGAGAAAACGTAAGCTAACCTGTTAGTCACAAGCTAACGTTTAGCTTCACTTCAAGCCCTTATAAAGCTGCATTTATTTAATATAGAAGCTTTAGTCTCTCATTTGACACAGCAGCTTCATAAGATAAAACTGCTGAATGTTAAAGAAAATGTTCTAGATGTACATACATGTGCCGAAGGACCATTTTCCTCAATCATTGTGTCCAATTTTCCGTACGCTGTTGCTCAGGGAGCAATTCTGGGGGCGGACAAGCGGAACCGGAAATCGTAGCAGCGTTTAGCATTTTTTCAGAATAAAGTTTACAAGTTCGGTTTTTATGACCGTGTGTCAGGCAATAAAACCTTCAAAAACAAACAGCTAAAAAAGAAACAGAAATCAATTATGTATCAATGTATCAATTCCACACTTTTCCAGACTCTTAAACGAAATAGCTTTGCTTTCAAAGGTATTTGCTTTGAAAAAAAGGTCTTTTTAACTGCTAAAAATGAGTTATGATGACAATCAGAGTGTTATTTGTTCTGTTTGTTTGCACTCGAAATATGCAAACAACTGAGCTCATGGTCACACCTGGCTGTTTGACAGGAAATGAAGCTTTGTCAGGAGAGCCGTCAGCTGAAACAACATGGATTTTCTTCAGGATTAACTCGCAGGGAAGTCAAACAAAATCATCACTGTCATTCAGACAGGAAAAACAAGAGGGCTCACACGAGAAGTCATTTACTGACGTTTCTTAATCACAATTGTATACATAGCTATTGATTTATTAAAGCAAATCTCTTAGATTTCTTTACAAAAATAAAACGGTATGATGAATATCCCTGTTCCAGAGATTCCTGTAGGGGGCGCACTAATGCAACTAACGTTATTGAAACGTATTGAGTCAGAATGGAGATGGACAAGTTCGTTTTTAAAACACCCGACATTTTTTTCAGGCTAGATCAAATCAAATCACATCACATCCAATTTTATTTGTATGGCACATTTCAGCAATAAGGCATTTCAAAGTGCCTTACATCATAACAAACAAACACAGGCTAAAAACAAAAAACACTGTGGATGTACAAATAATACAAATAAACAACCTTTATTAAAGTTACACCACTAAGCCTAGAAGTCCTCACTGCAGGAAAATCCTTCTTGCACAGTTTGATTCTGCACCGTTTGCACAACAAAAGCTGACAAGTAGAAGTTTCGTTTAAATATTATAGTGTTGCTAAAATGAGTTATGATGACAATCATATTATTATTTATTCAGTTTCAAAAAAATATTCCTTACGTTTAAAGCCATTTCGATCCATAAATATTGCTTTCTTCCAGAAAAATACCATTTACCAGTCACCTCAGTGACATGAACGAAACAAAAGCAAAAATCACTTTGACAAACATCACAAATATCAGTTTGTTTTGAAGTCTTTGTTTATTATTAATAGAGTCAAACTCTAACATTTAATCAGATTTCTGTATTAGGTCAGTCAAGAGTAACACAATTATTTTTATTTGCCAAATAAATTCTGAATATTTTATGACTCTCTTTGAAGTTAAAAATTTACATACACCACGAATACTGTCTACCAATGATGATGTAATGGCGTTGCAAGCTTCTGATGGAATAATTCACCCAATCTGAGTTCAGTGGAGGAACATTGTGTGAATTCAAATCAGCCTTTGTTTCAAACAAACAAACAATAAAAAAATCAACAGACATTAGGAAGAGAACTATGGTCCTAATCGAGTCTGGTTTGTCTGGATCTCTGAAGGATGGGAATTTCCAGCCATCAGCTTGTGTGTCACGGATATATAAACGTGTTTTAACATGAAATGCATCAACCCCAGAATGAAAAGATAATATCTTGTAAAAATACAAAGTGAAAGTATTAGTATCCACAAGGAAATGAGTCATGTAACTGCATGAGCTAACGGGCCGCTCAGAGAGAAAGAAGCCATTATTCCAAAAAGCAACATTTAAAAAAAAAATAAAAATACAGTTTGCAAATGGACTCAGGGACAAATGCCATAACATATGGAAAGTTGTCAATTTGTCTAATGAACTGAACGTGAAACGTGTCGACTGTGAAGGTGTGGCAGCGTCACCGCATGGGGTGTTTGGCTGATGTCTATATTGCTGGTGCGCGCGAAGCAGACGGCATGATGGGTAACAAACATCGCATGGAAACATGGCAGCAACATTTCGAGATGCTAACCTGGAAGTTAAAGCCACCAGGGCACAAACGAATGGAAAGCCAGACAATTACAAAGTAGCTTAAGAACACTGTTTTGAAGGGCCCTTCATAAAGCTTGATTTCAGTCATTTTGGCAATTTGTGTGCAGAGCTGAGAAGGTGCGCGGCGAGCGAGGCGGCCCACAAACCTGACCCACTTACAGCGGTTCTGACAGCAGGAATGGGCCTCAATTCTAACACCTAAAATTATTAAACCAAGTCCTACAGTTTAATAATAGCAAATAGTAAGGGAAGATATGGAAAGTAAGAAAAAATGATCTAAACAAATGTAATATTTTCAGTTAAAGTTAACGCTGGCACAGTCATAACTTTATCAGTGATAAGGCACAAATCTGTGCCACAGAGTGAAGCACAGATTTAACTTCTTCTAAATCTCTTAAAAGACTTGACAAGAAAAAAAAAACAAAACAACTAACAAACTGGCTATAATTTGGAAGAAGTCCTATTACGTAAACCTTTGTCGAGAGTGGGACTTGCCTCACCGAAACGAATTCGGGCAATAATGGGCTCCTCTCTGGGCTCCTGCTCTGACTTGCTCTGCCTGGCTCTTAGTTAAGCTGTTGCAGCTCGCGGGGCCGCCCGGGTTCAGACAGCCAGCTCTGAGCGCGGCGCAGGAGCCCGTGTCTTCCTCTGTGTCACACTGCATAAAATCTGGGTTAGCTGGAGCACAGCACCCAGGGGAGGCACTTTCTCTCTCTTATCCCTGACACGTCTGCCTGCCAAACGGACACGGGAGGCTTTGGGGGTGAGGAGGAGGAGGGAGGGAGGCTACTGGGTAATCTCGGCGCAGCAGTCCAAATTCTGTCTGGGAGGGAGGCAGGTGGGGTGGGAGGTTGGAGAGGGGAGCTTCCTGGCTGGCTTCACTCCCCCCTTCTTTTCATCTAGCAGTCACACACTGAGACACACGCACAGTTATGACTGCAGATAATGTGGGTGAGGGCGTACAAGCTGCACAGTAAGCGAGGTCGTCTCGCCAGCCTCTCAGCCTGGCACCCGCTCACACCTCGGCGGCCAGGGCCTCGGCGTGTGAGGCAGCGGGGGAGGGGTGAGGGTGGGCTCCAGACACACGATCTTCCTCGTCGCACGCGCGCCGTCTCTACCGGCGTCTCTCTCGCCCGCGCGCCGTCTCTCGCCGCCTTGGCAGATGTTGGGGTTTGGATCGGGGCACTGAAAAATTCCTCCTCTCTCACTCGCAGCGGCTCAGGCACCTGTTGCGGCAGTCGAGGCTGGAAGTGATCGGCGGGTTGCCTCGGCCGCCGACTTGGGAAGAGGAGCGAAGGACGCGAGAAAGGTCAACAAACGGGGTCACCGCCTCTGTGTTGTTTTACTCGTTTAGACGAGCTGGCCTCTTCTTTTGCGAAGTGTAAATAGCCTGACCCTATGGTGACCTTTGAAGCCTCCCACTGCTGTGATTTTTGCTATGGAACACTGCAATGAGGTCTAGTCCAAACATTCACCTGGAAACAAACACGATTCAATCAAATTCAGGAAAGATCTCCTGTAGCCACCTGTATCACAGCATACAGGACGAAGCCCCTGACTGAAGACACAGTTATTGTTTTTCAGTTCTTCTTTTTCTTTTAAAACAACAGAAAAAGCCACATTCTCACCTATGCATATTTAGCAGGAGTTCCTCATTTACAAGTGGTGTACTAACCCCAATTAAATGCACGCCACACTTTTCAAATATTTCTCCACAAGCGGTTATTTTGTGTTGCAAGGAATGTTTCGTTTCATTCCCTTCTTTGTTTTGGTGTCGTAAAATCGCAGCGAAACCCAACGCGCTTCATGTGAGAGGTTAAAGAGACGTTTCACATCCAAATGTGCTTTTTGTTTTCATTCTGACTGCGCTTGAGTTCACAAGGGCGGTCAAAAAAATAATCATTTAGTCAAAAAAGGAAAAAAAAAAAAAAAAGTGCCCTGAGCAGCAGCAGCAGCAGTCGCCACTGAGGGGGGCTGTCTGGGGAGGGATTCCCATGGCCTTACTGCCATCCGGCTGACACATCCCGCTGCTAATGAGCGCTCAGATTTACAGCTCAGAAACCGTCTCTGCGCCTGTTTCAGACCTCTGCACGGCTTGCACGCTCACGTTCCGGCGCTCTGCCGCGCTCGCTGCGGCCGCGCGTCGGAGTGGAAGCGTAGTTTTGCATTTCACCAAAACACTTCAATCCCCACCACAAGTAGTTAATTTTTAAGCAATACAATCTGATGTAAGGCTGGGCATGGCTGCGGCAGATTTTTTCCCAACCCCCCCGGACACCCCTACCCCCCCTCTCTCTTTCTCTCCCCTCTCTCTCTCTCTCTCTCTCTGGATCCCTCCCCAGCACTCACTCACAGACTCGTGAGCGCGCACACGCACAAACACCGCTGCTCCAAAGTATATTTTATTATATCCAGCGGTGGTAAGGGGGATGTGGTGGTGGTGGTGGGGGCTCAGGAGAATATACTTGATATATTTGTGTCGGGCTCTGCATTGCAGACGGTGTGTGTGATCTTGGCAGTGACACTGACAGATCCGGATTCGTGACTGATCCGGACTTGGGAGGGAGAAAAGAGAGGGAGAAAAAACTGGGGGAGGGGGGCAAAAGGGGGAGGGGGGGGGGAGCAGACCCGAGAAGAAACAAACAAGTAACAATGTAACTTACATGCACTCACACACCCCTTTTTTCCTTGTAACAATGTGTACGTTTTTAACGAGGGAGGGGGGCGCGCACAGGGAGAGAGACTGAGAGAGAGAAAGAGAGAGCGAGAGAGAGAGAGAGAAAAAAAAAGGGAGGGGGTGCGTTCTGAAATAATATAGTCAGCCATTTTTTATGTAAGGGGATTTTTTTTTTTTTTCTTATTGGGGGGGTTGTTAAAAAATAAATATAAGAGGGCGGCCATCTTTGTTGCTCAGCCTTAGTGTAAAATATTCCAAAACGCCCCCCTACTTTTCTCCCGTGCCGATTTGAATATTAAATAAATAACACTGCATCCGCTGCAAGAATTACAGCTACGTGGTTTTGTGTTGTATTTTTTTTTTATTTTTTATTTTTGTATTTTTTTTTTAAAACACTGAACACAAGGACGGAGCCGCCAATGACAGCAGGAATATAATAATGTCCTCTCCTCTCCGCTCCTGCGAGGAAGACGAGGGCATGGTGGTTAATTCCGAGGGAGGAGATTTTGATGAAGAAGACGACGAGGACGACGGAGAGCTGGACGAGAACGCAAGCGACATAAACTCGCCGGCGGCGCCTCGGGAAACTGCAACGCCACCAGCCGCGCCAGGTACGGTAGACTAGCTGCTAAAAAACGAGAAAAGAAGAAGAAGACGAAGAAGAAGAAGAAGAAAAAAAGGGAGGAAAAAAAAAAGACAGGCAGGACAGGTCGCGGTCGGGAACGCGCGAAAAACATCACACGAAATAATAAAACTTACTTTAATGGCTGGAGATAGTTTTTTTTATGATTATTATTGTTTTGTTTACAGAAGTAGCCTTGTTATCTGAGCTATCTCTATCCATGTCCTGGGCTGTACAGTAGAGTAGCTCGGGTGCGCGCGCACACACACACGCGCAAACACACACAAAAAAAGACGCAACACGAAATAGTTTGCAGAACCTAAATGTGAATTGGGGTGCCATGTTTGCAGCTAAATATAAAATAGAAGGGACGACAAACCACCCCCCACCCCCGGTTCGCTCCCTCCACTTCCTCCTTCTCACCTCTTCACCTCCCTGCAAAGTTTAGCCAAACTCGCCACAGCGAGCCCGCAGAGCCATCCTCCAGAAAGTTGCAGTTAAATCCCCCCCACCACCACCACCACCTCTTTGCTGTGACAGCAGCTCCCTGACATGACAGGGGGACACATGCAAATGAAGACGCCGGGCTGCCGCAGGGTAATAAGGTCGCCCCGAAGGTGTAGAAATGCTGCTTCAAAAGCAAAACAAACATGGACTCCCCCGCCGGAGGCTACACGTATTTGATACCCGAGGAGCTGGTTTCGCAGTGCAGACAAACGAGGCAGAAACTGCCCCACAGTATTGGTGTCGGTATCGACACAGGTCGGAACGAGGCTTCCTTGTAAATGCCTGTCCGGTTCTGTTTAACACAACTTATCGGCGACTTCATTAGACGTTAGATTGAACCACAGTGTGGCTTCAGCTGCTGTGATTGACTAGCTGAACGTGGTTTTTCTGGAAGTTTCTCCTGGCTGTGAACTTGCACTTTGCGCCGAACGTGAACTAACGGTCGGCCGGTCCAGCCTGTAACGGTAAAGGGAACAAAGATGCATATTTGCTTTAAATAATTAATTAAGGTGAGCTAACTGTTAAACTTCGTATGAAAACGAGTATATGTTCTGTACTAACACGTTGAAAAACGTCTTTTGTTAAAAAAAGAAAAAAAAAAAAAAAGAAAAAATGTTGCCGTTTTGGCAAGCTAGGATGGTTCGAATTTCATGAATGAACATAACGGAGCAGTCCTCCATTGCTTTGTCTCTATCGTCGCTGAACCGTGCCAGACGGATAAATGAGTGTTTGTGTCGAGGACTTTAACCCGCTGACGACCTCTCTCAGTGGCCACAGCGGTGGTCTCGGTCCCCTCTCCCTCACCACCGCTACCCCCACGCCTCCATTGGGAATGGCAGGAGTCGTTCCAGTTCATTACACTGGTGGGCCTCTCTGAATCACCGAGCCCTGCGTGCGTGCAGCGGCCGCCCCCCGGCGTTTCGTAGGCGGACCGCACTGCTGCACGGCTAGGCGGGAATCACGGAGGCTCCTGAGTGAGGAGGAGGGGTATGGAGGGAGGCTGGCTGTTGTTGCCGCTGCGCACTAACAAAGGCGGGCACACAATAAAATCTGACAGACCTAGCTTATCAAGCAGCCAGTATTTTGGCTGCGCTTTAACGCTTTGCTTGTTTCTTTTTTTAAATAGAGGCAGCTATCTCCCCCTGCCTATCTGTGGCTCTCCTCGCTGCAGAAACCCAGGTCAGATTGCAGGTTAAATGGTAAAACTGAGAGTGGGAGAACAGTCAGACACAGTCACATCATTTATTCATTGAAAGGGAAACAGATTTATTTAGTGCCACCCTGTCTTCACAGTTTTCAGATTTCCTTCTTTTAAAAGTTTTATGGTTTCCCAGATTTTGTCAGATTTTCTTTTTACCAATCACATGAATATAAGTCAAAACAAAACACCAAACAGTGTCTTGCAAAAGTGACTTTAATTTACACTCTGTCATGTTACAACCATGAACTTTACAGGCTTAAATATTTTTAATAGGATTTTATATGGCAGACCAGTATAAAGTATTGCATTGACCTTTTGCTGCAATTCCACCTGCAGATCCTCAGGGTTATCTCCGCCGGCTTTTGCACATATAGACTGAATCGTTTGTCGTTCTTCTTGCCAAAACAGCCCAAGCGCAGTCAGAAAATGTCCGTGAACCGCAGTCAGTCTTGGCACAGACGCCTCTTTTGGATTCAACTGAGTTATTCTATCATATGACTATAATTTGATTTAAGTCATTATAGTTATTGCACTCCTGAAAACTGAACCTCCACCCAGACTCATTTTTTTTGCAGCCTCCCTAAAACATAGCTGTTCAATAAAGGTCAGATGTGCCTGCTCAATGATTAGTTGACTTCTCCAGAAAGTTGGAGATTCACTCAAACAAAAGTTGTATGCTTTTTCTGCCACTTTACAATTTCATGTTCTTTTAGCTATGTCGATAAAATAGATTTAATTTAGTGGTTATGACCTGACAATATCTTCACAAGGTTCTGTCGGTAATCATTGCTAAGTGTATTGGCGTAAACCAATAACCCCTGACTTGTAGCGTCTGGTACCAGTTGTCAGATCTCCTTGGAACGGTGACAATTCACCAATTGTCACCGTTCAGATGAGGTCAAAGGTCGCTCAGACCTCTGCAGCTTTGTCATCCAGTCTTTTGTCGGGGGCAATTATAATCAGCAGGGATTAGTTGGTTTACTGGGAAGTGTTTTGACAAGATTATTCAGCTCGGTTTGTTGGCCTTTGTTCATTCTGTGCTCTCTTGAACCCAGACGAAGACCCAGCGATATCGGACCGAGAGGTCCCGTGCAAGAAGAAAGGCCGGCCCAAGAAGAAGAAGGACACAAAGAAGAAGGAGAAAGAGGGGAAACCTGCCAAAACAAAGAAACGCAAGAAGATTGTGAGTTTAACGGGTTACACGCGTGGGTTTTTGTCACTATTCAGTATTCTAACTGAAAAATAAAAAAAATAAAACTCCCACCTACCCCTCAGGACAGCGATGTAGAGCGAATCTCAGACAGAGAAAGAGACTATGGCGAAAACTCAGACAGCATCGCCAGCGATTACGGCTCTGGCGAGAAGAAGAAAAAGAAGAAACACAAAGAAAGGAAGGAGAAGAAAACCAAGAAAAAGAAAAAAGACGACGGGGACCGAGACAGTAGCCAGGAGGAAACAACGAAAGTAAAGAGCCCCGATTTGCTTCTCTTGCATAGTAGCAGTAAACCAGCGTGGGGGGGAAAAAACAAAAAAAAAGTCATTTCTTTGTTCGATTGGTGGTTTCTTCTCAGCAGCCAATAGAGCAGAAGACGTCTGCCCAGCTGGCAAAGGAGTGGGGCCTGGAGGATGTTGATCATACCTTCACAGAAGACGACTACAGGGAGCTCACAAATTACAAAGCCTTCAGCCAGTTTATGAGGTATGGATTGTTGTCTGCTTGCCGAGGATTAACACTGAGCTTGTGGTTACTAGTGTGGGCGACATCAAGACCGGCTACTGTGCTCTGAGTGAGTTATACTCGGTATGCTCTCTCAGTCATGTTGGTTGAACAATCAAAATGCTTAAACCTCAACACCTCCAACTGTTAGTCCTAAAAAAAAAAAAAAAGTCCCCAACATTCTTGACAACGCTATTGCATTGCTTTCATTGCAAATTCTTGCCTGAATCAGCGTCTACGTATTTATCAGTTTAATAATGATGAGTTGTAAAGATTTCCTTCAATATTATATTGACTCTTCAGCTCTATTTTAAGCAAAGAAAGACTCCAAAAGCTGATTGGTTCCGTTCTTTGAAAGCTTTGTGCCTTTGTGTCGCCATCATTTTTAAGACAGTGTCGAAAAACTGTGTCTCCCTTGTGGTGAAGGATGAATGCAGTTATTCATTACCGCAGTTGAAACTTCCTGCTAAAAAAAATAAAACCGAAGCAAAACTTTCTGTATTTTTTATTGGCGGAAATGTTCGCAAAACATTGCTAGTGGTAGATCTGTCAGAGAAGGGGACAGGAAATAAATATAAGACAAATGAATATAAACCCTGATTTGTGAATGCAATTTAGCCTTTGTAGTGCAGCACAGCCAGCGACGGCAGGAAGTTATGAGCCATTTGCCATTCAACAAGCCGTTTGTTAAAAATACGGCTGAATCATGCTGTCGTTAGGTCTTATATTTGCGTGTTGGAGTGGGTACATTTTTGGTACAGCTCACCTGTTTCTAATGCTTCTCAAGCTAACCTTATGCGTGACATGGAGAAAACAAGTGCGTGTGACGTTTTATTTTTTTATATTAGCTTAATTCAACCAATGGGTCTACATCTCTCTCTGGAAAAATATGTCTTCCAGTGCGCCTGTTAATGGGTCACTTTTTGGGAACATTGATAACAGAAACAAGAACAAACTCAAAATGGCTGCATTACGCAAGAGTCTGGCTTTAAACACTCCAAATTATGTAAAGACATCAAAAAACGAAACCAAAAATATGCTGCTTACTCTCTGTGTCTTGTTTAACTACATCAACTAGAGATTCTGTGTCCCTCAACCTGATAACTTGCTCTTTGGAATGAAATCATTAAAAATTACAGCTTTGCTTCAACAAGCAGTGACATAAAAGTGTTTAATCTTATTTCAAAGCTTTACTGCTCATATGGTGAACGTCTGGTAATTGCTGCTGTCTTCCTGTTAAACTGTATCAGGCCAGCTTGTTGACAACACTGTGTGAAAAACACCCTGAACCTCAGGCTGTGTGAGTAGCTCAAACTTGTGTTGACTCTGACAACGTAAATAAGCTACAGTGCCATGTTTATGTTGGGGACTCTTGTGGTCTTCGAGCTTTGGTAGTCTTGATTTGACTGAGCCAAAGCCGAGTTTGCTGTCACAGCGTAAAGCCGCAGAGTCGGCGCATATGGTTTGCGCTCCCGGATGAGCGTGTGTCTCTCGACTCCTCCCAGGCCGATGATAGCCAAGAAGAACCCGAAGATCCCCATGTCGAAGATGATGACCATCCTGGGGGCCAAGTGGAGGGAGTTCAGCTCCAACAACCCTTTCAAAGGCAACGCCGCTGCTGTCGCAGCCGCCGCCGCCGCCGCCGCCATCGCTGTCGCCGAGCAGGTCTCTGCAGCGACCGCCTCGCCCGAGCCGCCGCCTCAGCCGCCGCCCATCAGAAAGGCCAAGACGAAAGAGGGCAAAGGTCAGTGGCAGCTTTAGATCTTCTATAGTGTCTGTTTGGTGTTTGTTTTTTTGTTGCATAAACATAAAGGATTCATCCAATTTCTGTTCCCACGTTGTTGTTGACACTGTCCGCATAGAGGTTGATCAATACATTTCCAGTTCACTTTGGATTTGATCTAATTATCTGCGCAGGTCCAGGATATAAAAAGCGCAGTAAAAGTCCTAGAGTGCCTGACAAGAAGAAAGCCCTATCTAAAGCTAAAAAGATGGCTCCCATCCGTATCAAACTATTACCAATAGCTGGGAAGAGGAAGAAGAGCTGCTCTGTGAGTCCGATGTTTACATTCTGCTTAACCCAACGGAGATAATTTGCCTTCCTTTTGTATTACCGGAGCGCTCGCACCCTCTCTGCCTCCTTTCACCCCTGTTGCCTGATCTTTTTTTTTTTCTCCCCTGTCAGAGCGACGACATGGATGAGGAAGAGTCTGAGCAGGAGGACTCCAGCGTTCACAGCTCCTCCGTTCGCTCCGACAGCTCCGGCCGAGTGAAAAAGAACAAGCGGGGACGGCCTGCCAAGAAGAAGAAGAAAGGTAAGAGTGAGCCTCTTACCTTTAAATCCCACATACATTTTGATTGATTACTTTGACAGTTTATACC
Organism: Poeciliopsis gracilis; assembly: GCA_911649635.1. Lineage (NCBI taxonomy): Eukaryota > Metazoa > Chordata > Actinopteri > Cyprinodontiformes > Poeciliidae > Poeciliopsis > Poeciliopsis gracilis. The sequence continues at coordinate 2,388,252 of CAJVRI010000150.1, read as the reverse complement.
GAATTTAGAGTTTGGAGTTTCTGCATCCAAAATATTTGCCCTTATAGTTTTTATTCCACAGTGTAGAGTATTAATTGCAAGCATCTAAAATGAAGGCCTTCAAATGTCTTAAATTAATTGATAAAAGGTAAGTTGGCCTTAAATACGTTAATCACAGGTCTTAAATTTTGTCGTGGCAGGACTATTTAATCTCATATTCTATGTAGCTTTTTTATTCTTGTGAGACTTTTCTGTCATGTTGACTCGTTTCTTCATTGCGTTGGTTGAAGCTACTGGTAATTAGCTGCTAATCTGCCCTCGCTAGCTAAGCAAAGGTATATTAGCAGCTATATCAGCAAGAACTATTGGCTCTGATTCCTGCATTGGAAATAGAGAGGGAAAAAAACCAGCTAAGAAAAAGTTACTAAACTGTCTTTTTTTGCGTCTGTTCTGGTTTAAGTGCAAATTTATCATCAGTTGCCTGGATGACGATGGTTTTTTGCCAGCCTGTACGATTCTACGCAAAGAAGCTTGGTAAACAGGTGGCAGTGGAAAGCTTCTGCACTTTGCTAACAAGAAAGAGAAATTCAGCGCTTTGGAAATGAAAATTTCTGTTTCGGAAACTAAAAGAGCGGCAGCCCGCCTGTCTTTTTGAGGCGATGCTGGTTTAAAAGCAGCATTTCTGTGAAGCAGCAGACTGCAGCCTGACTGCCCAAACTCCTGTCACTCTGTACAAATCACAATACTTTCTTGTTTTTTTAAAAAATAATTTAGCCATTTGGGTGCTTGTTGAAGGTAGCAGTAACTGTGGTCGTGCGTCGTCAGCTTTATTCGTCTTTCCGTTGCATCTTAGCCATTTTACCAAGTTCTAAATTAGTTCTAGCTGAAAATACAGGCTCATATTCACTGACCTGGTTAGACCTTCAATGGGTACTTTATTCTGTCATCTGCTTAATTCTGTCATCTGTTTTTTTTTCCTGGCAATTTGTGGACTGTACCCTCAGTGGGGGTTTTTTTTCTAAATGTTTCCATTAAACAAAGTTCTTTTTTCTGTCTTTTGGTTCACATCTAATCTTTATTAAACCCTTGTTTATGTTAGCACTGATTGAGAAGATGTCACATTTATGACCTTGAGATTTAAAGTCAATTCTCAGGAAGTGTTTTATTATGCCTCATGTTTCTTTTATACATCTATCTTAAAAAGATCACTGGGAAAGAATTTGGCACATTTTACAAATAATGTGTGTCTTTAGTTATACATGTATAACTAAAGACACAATTACTATGTGGATTTTTTTTAGATGGTAATATTATTGCTTTTGTTTTAAAGATACCTCATATCTTTTGTAACATTTTTTTTTATTATCAATGTGTATATTTGTTTATTTTGATATGGTTTGTGGTTCCGTTTCCAGTTCCAGGTGAGGAAGAAGGCGACGGCTATGAGACGGATCACCAGGACTACTGTGAGGTGTGTCAGCAGGGCGGAGAGATCATCCTGTGCGACACCTGTCCCCGAGCGTACCACCTCGTGTGCCTCGAGCCGGAGCTGGACAAGGCCCCCGAGGGCAAGTGGAGCTGCCCGCATTGTGTGAGTACAGCTTGCAGGGAGGATCGTCCGCTCTTACTCTCTTAATCTTTATTCGCTGCTAAGCAACGTCACTTCTTGACGAATCCTTATTTCTAGTGCTCAGTTTCTATTGGATGTTTCTACTAGATGCCGAATCAAAATTTCCCGCGAAGGGCCGTGAACGGCAGCAGGTAGTTTTCTCTTGGACGCACTTCTGACTGTTTGAAAAAAAATATATGCACTTTATTTCTTGCGGAAATATGGACAAAACAATGACTAAATATCTCTTACAACTTAGATGAAGGCAAACGTTAACTTAATCTGATGTTACAAGTTCACAAAGTGGTTGAAAAGAATCATTTTGCCAAAAGCTCCTGTCTTCACTCGGGACATTTGACAAACAAAAGACATTCTCCCATTTTGGTTCTAAACTAACTAATGTAAACTCTAACTCCCCAAGTCAATTGAAAGAAATTACGATTGACAAAAAAAATCAACTTAAACGGCCACGAAAAAGCCAGTTCATTTAAATAACACAACCTAGGAAAGTAGCGTGAAACTGCCGCTTAAAAAAAAGTAAAAAAAAATTTTTCAGACGATTCAGAAACTCTGTTATTGTTGCTTAAACTAAATAGCTGCGCATCGTAAATGAAGTTACACTCAGATCTTTGGTAAAGATGTACAAAAAAGATTTTCAAAAGTAATATTTTGTAATAACTCATGATGTTATAGAGTAATAACTTCTACTGTTATAGAGCAGAAGAGTAGCCATATTTCATAATATTATTACTCCAGTAAAAGTAAACTACAGTGAGGTTAGACTACTCCCAGGTGCACTTGCTGCATCGTTTGCTTGTACTCTGAGACATGTGAACAGGGAAGTGGGTCGCAGGAGGCAGGCGCTACATGACTCTGTCAGTCCGGTTTTTTTTCATTCGCTGAGCCTCCTGATGGTTTGACATGAAGCGTTGATCTATTTTTCATGAACTCCTCACAGAGTCTCCTGAGTCCAACTCCCTGACACCTCATGTCCCACTCACATTCAGACTAAAGAGGACAATGCATCTCAGCTGCAGCCCAGGTTCCTTTTGGCCTAGAGGCTGAACCCTTTGAGCCTATCACTTTCACTTTCCTACTGTCTACTGACAGGTTCAAGTAGCGAGATATAAATGACCCCAACTACCCTTTCTGACACTAGTTTTTTTTTTTGTTTTGTTCTTCCTGCAGGAAAAAGAGGGAATCCAATGGGAGGCGAAAGACGAAGACTTTGAGGACTTCGAGGAGGACAGCGAGGACAGAGTGATATCCGAGGTCAGCATCGGGGTTCCCACCGGCGCAGAGGAGGAGGAGGACGACCACATGGAGTTCTGTCGGGTGTGCAAGGACGGCGGCGAACTGTTGTGCTGCGACACGTGCACGTCCTCCTACCACATCCACTGTCTGAACCCTCCGCTGCCCGAGATCCCCAACGGGGAGTGGCTCTGTCCGCGATGCACGGTCAGTTCGCGTCGGCACGAATCGCTTTTAACTCGAGGAAGAACGTTTGAGATTCGATTTGGACATGTGTCCTTGCTGCAGTGCCCGCCAATCAAAGGGAGGGTCCAGAAGATCCTCCACTGGCGGTGGGGCGAGCCGCCTCCTCCCATTCCTGTCCCGCTGCCCCCTGACGCTCCTCCCGACGCCCCTCCGCCGCCGCCCATGAAGGGCAGAGCTGAGAGGGAGTTTTTTGTCAAGCTGACCAACCAGTCGTACTGGCACTGCACCTGGATCACCGAGCTGCAGGTGAGAACAGGGATAACGTTTTGTGTTTTTAGTCCAGGGATTCCCAGACGTTTCCATCCCATGACTCCCCGAACACCATTAGCCTTTAAGTGAACCCCTTTGCATACCTACAGTACAGACAACACTACAAAATATGGAAAGAAACATCAACTTCAAAGTCATGTTTCGGGCTTTTATTGTCTGTTGAATAATTACATTCGTTTAACATAAAAATAGCCTCATACATTCTGATTTTATCTGGCCGTGAATTTTCAGCATTCTTTGCAGCAGCGTCCTTCGCAGCCAGTCTGCTGGACGGCTCCTTTCTGTCTTTTTCTTGCCAGAAACTCGTCCATTTCACACTAGCCATGCTAATTGATAAATTCAATGAATTATTTTTTTTACTTATGTTATATAATAATGATTGGAAAACAGTTAACATTTTCTGATACAAAAATTCAGATTAAAAATGTATAATTTTTATTTATTTTTTTTATTGATATAGATTTAAGTTTGTTTTTTTTCTCATTTTCCCTCCAGCTTTTGGAGACTCCTTAGTGCCTCCTGGTGGTGTAGTCTAAAACAGCTTTTTAGTCTCCAAAATACACAATAAGGCACAAAATGATTCCCAAACCCAAAGATGAAAAAGCTGATCTCTGGTGATCAAAGTAAACATACACTTGAGTTCAATACCCCTCGACTCTGTAGGAGGAGTGCCAACAAGTTTCACAATTTGCCACATCATTTCAATTCGATGTAGATTTGAACTTTGACTGGGACGTTTTAACATCTACATATGCTTTAAACTGGAGAATGCTTTAAACAACTCTTCTGGTTTAAACTCCACACACACACGCACACACGCACGCACGCACGCACACACACACACACACACACACACACCTAGGGAGAATTTGGAAAGATCAATGAACCCGACTGGTCTGGGAGGAAGCCGGAGAGAATCCACGCATTCACAGGGAGAACATGCAAACTCTTTGCAGAAAGGTCCTGGGAATCGAACCCAGGACCTTCTTGCTGCAAGGCAACAGTGCCACCAACTGCGCCACTGTGCAGCCCATTAATTAATTAATCATGATTCAAACAATCGCTGTATAATTTACTAATCAATGAATTATTTACTGGAATATATCATCTCTAAAGCATGCTTGCTACAGAAAGAACAACAAACTCTGAGCGGCGATTAAATCTGCCGTCTTCTTACCACTCACGTTCATCTTTCAGCTGGAGATCTTCCACTCGGTGATGTACAGAAACTACCAGAGGAAGACGGACATGGACGAGCCCCCCAGCCTGGACTACGGATCGGGCGCAGAGGACGAGAACGGAGTGGGCAAGAGCGAGAAGAGGCGGGCCAAAGATCCCCACTACGCCCTGCTGGAAGACAAGTACTACAAATACGGCATCAAGCCCGAGTGGATGATGATTCACCGCATCATAAACCACAGGTGGGGTTGATTGCACCTCTGAGAGTGTGTGAGACGGCTGTGTGAGACGGCTGTGTGAGACGGCTGTGTGAGACGGCTGTGTGAGACGCTGCTCACTGTCCTCCACATGTCCCTCCCTCTGCCAGCATGGATAAAAAGGGGATGTACCACTACCTGGTGAAGTGGAAAGATCTGACCTATGACCAGTGCACCTGGGAGAGAGATGACATGGATATACCCGACTTTGAACTCCACAAGGCCAACTACTGGAGACACAGGTTGGACTGCACAGTCATGCTGAACACACACTGGTTTAGAAGCAAGAAAACACACTGATTTAAAAAAAGATAAAAGGCTTCTTATATTAAGGGATTAATAGTCATTGTTAACTTGGCCCTATGTCACAAACTGTTCTTGATAGAATTAAGGCAGCATTAACAGAGTCTCAATGATGTCTCTGTTGTCACTCAACAGGGACAACATCTTGAAGGAAGACCCCGATAAACCCAGGAAAATGACGAGCAAGGAGGGAGACGGTGAAGAGGAGGAGTCTCTTCCCTCCCCGCTCACAGACGTAGGTTAACAACGGCTGCGGTTTCCTTAAAAAGCGTCTGTTTCCTGAACTCTTTACATTTTTTCTGCCAAATTTATAGAGGAAAACACTTTCAGAAATGTATTTTGTTATGATTTCTGTCCCACTTTATGTGGACCGACTGTTCCGACAAGGTTCAGTTCACAGAGTTTCGCCGTCGTCTACAGGCGTATAGAAACGTTTGGAAATGGGAATCCTCCAGATGTGGAGTACTATGGAAACGTTTTCAGACTATATTTTTTAATCACAATCTCTAATTATCATTTAGTTTCTTCAATCTTTCTTACTTGTCTGCCTTTCTCTCGTTTTTCCCTTTGCATATTTCATATTTAAAGCCTGTTTGCTATAGAAATACTCATCATAAATTTATTGTAGTAATTAAAATGGAGATAAATCACTGAGAACTCTGGAGAGCTACGTCTGAGGAAAGGATGGAAAATACTTATGTTCCTTCGTTCCACATTTAAACCTGAACTCTAGTGAACCATCTGTCATAGTGAACCTTTGCGTTCTTGCTTGTTGGAAAATGTGAAAAGAATTTGAATTTTTTTCCACATCACTGAACTCAGCTGTTATAACTTAACTGTATGAATCGAAGCTTGTTGCAAACTGATTATGACACTTTTTTATTTTTATGACTGATTGAAGCCTTACGATTTTCGACCGTTGTAATAGCGTAGCGTAGTTAAATGGCCTCACTGTTTTCTGCCCTGTCGTTGCTCCAGCCCACGATCAAATACGAGGAACAGCCCGACTTCGTCACGGCGACAGGCGGCACCCTGCACCTCTACCAGCTGGAGGGCCTCAACTGGCTGCGCTTCTCCTGGGCTCAGGGCACCGACACCATCCTGGCAGATGAAATGGGTCTGGGCAAAACCATCCAGACAATCGTCTTTCTCTATTCACTGTTCAAGGAGGTACCGCTGGGATCGATTCTGCTTTATCACATCACGGATTCTGTAAGGGGCACCGACACCGTCCTGCTTTTCTTTCAGGGCCACACCAAGGGTCCTTTCCTGGTCAGCGCGCCCCTCTCCACTATTATAAACTGGGAGAGGGAGTTCGAGATGTGGGCGCCCGATTTTTACGTGGTGACGTACACGGGAGACAAAGACAGCCGAGCCATCATCAGAGAGAACGAGTTCACGTTCGACGACTCCATCAAAGCCGGAAAGAAGGCCTTCAAACTCAGGGTGAGACGGCGCTAATGGTTGCTAACAACATTTTATTTTTTCTAGAAGCGTTTATTCTTCATCTGTTGTTTCCCTTGCTGCAGCGCGAGGCTCCCATTAAATTTCACGTCCTTCTCACCTCCTACGAGTTGGTGACCATCGATCAGACGGCGCTAAAGTCCATCGACTGGGCGTGTCTGGTGGTGGACGAGGCTCACCGCCTCAAAAACAACCAGTCCAAGGTGCCACTGCTCCCTCTGTCACTGTTAATGCTCGGGCTGAAACGACTAATCGGATCAACAGTGATCAATCGATTGTTGAAATAACGGCCAACCAATTTAGTAATGGATTAATCATTAACTAGACTCAAAACGAAAGCCAGTTGCCGAAGAGCAGCATAGTCACAGCAGTCATTATTTCAAGACTGTACAAAAATGTTATAAAATTTTGCTGTAAATGTGTTCCACCTAGAACTCCTCATTTGGTATGCTGTTAGCTTCACGTGGCTCAGATTCTGTAAAAAACAAAATCTCCTATTAAGAGCCTTTTGCTGTCCAATTATTAAATTGGTTGATGCAAAATTAGTCAGACAATCCACAAATGATCAAGCTAAAAGAATGCTGTGCTATTGCATTCTGGACAAAATATATATTTTCTTATTTAAAAAAGAAACTCAATTCTTTGTTCGTTTGCATTTTTAACGTATTTCTAATCTTTCCTAGAGAAGGCTTTGTCTTTTTCTGCAGTACCATCATCGGTAGAACTCAGTGCTTACTTTGTGTATTTGTAGTTCTTCAGGCGTTTGAATGACTACAAAATTGACTACAAGCTGCTGCTGACCGGAACTCCTCTGCAGAACAACCTTGAAGAGTTATTTCACCTGCTCAACTTCCTCACCCCGAATCGCTTTAAGTATGGCTCTTCTTGCTAAGCTAATGTTTTCCCTTAATGACCGTTGTTCGAGCAGGATAAGGATTCGCATCAAGAATTTCATTTAGAGTCTCGCCTTCTGCGCAGCAACCTGGAGGGCTTCCTGGAGGAGTTCGCCGACATCTCCAAAGAGGACCAGATCAAGAAGCTCCACGACCTGCTGGGGCCTCACATGCTGCGGAGGCTCAAGGCCGACGTGTTCAAGAACATGCCGGCCAAGACCGAGCTGATAGTCAGAGTGGAGCTGAGCCCCATGCAGAAGTACGGGTCACGCAAATAACCAGCTTAACAAAACGCGTGTTTTTATTGTGTTTTGAAAATAAGCCTTGAGTGACTGTGTAAGACACGCCACACCAAACTAATGAACAAACAGCTAGAAATGATGAAGCACAGTTGGTTGGAGAGCCACATGTTTGGTTTTATTTACTGTGGCATACAAATGATCTTGTTGCTCTGCTCTTATGGCAAGACATTTGTAGTTTTTATTCTGTGTCCTTGCGTTTTTTTCTGGTTACTGACTTGCTGTAAGGTGCTTTGCTTTTTTTTTTTCTCGCGATAAACGAAGTTTGTTTTGCTTTGCGCGATTATTTTTTTTCCTAATTTCACGGCTTTGTTTGTTTTGCTTTGAAAAACAGGAAGTACTACAAGTTGATTCTGACCAAGAACTTCGAGGCTCTGAACTCGAAAGGCGGCGGAAACCAGGTGTCTCTGCTCAACATCATGATGGACCTGAAGAAGTGCTGCAACCACCCGTACCTCTTCCCTGTCGCCTCCATGGTGAGAGCAAAAACATATTTCCCTCAACGTAAGAAAAACATCAATACAAAGTTAAAACTCTTTCTAAAAACCTAAAAACTATTTGAAGTTTGTTCTTCAAATAACTTAATAAACCTGAACTTGCTGTATGGGGACATCCTGTGGTAAGATGTGGAAGTGCAAGTCACAATACAGCAACATAGAATGTTGACATTTTTGAAAACACGTTTATATCTAATGACAAATCTTGATGTCTTTGCAGTGATTTTATAGTAATTGTTTTCTGTCTGAAGCTGTGAAATTTTTATTCATGGCGTCTTGTTTCCCTTGTGGCTGACTCTCTTACACAGAAAGGTCACTGCAAAGACACGTCTTGTAGCTGTCTGAACGCCCCTGCCCTAAATTCAGCTGGCAAACTCAAATGAGTCGCCCAGTGTTAGCTCTTTTGTTTTATACGTGTTCTTGCAGGAAGCCCAGAAAACAGCCAGCGGGGCGTACGAAGGCTCGGCCCTCACCAAGGCCTCTGGGAAGCTGACGCTGCTGCAGAAGATGCTGAGGAAGCTGAAAGATCAGGGGCATCGAGTGCTGGTCTTCTCACAGGTGGAAAACACGCACACACGTACCCTGCACAAACACGGAGAAACACATCCACATGCATGGTTTCTGAGCTCTTCATGGACACACTCTGAAGTTTCAACAGCAGATTGCAATTTCAGGTGTGTGGAGGGTTGGTCGATCAAAGATTTCCTCTATCTTTTCTTCTTTTTTTTGTAGATGACTAAAATGCTGGATTTATTAGAAGATTTTCTGGACTACGAGGGTTATAAGTACGAGAGGATTGATGGAGGCATCACAGGTGCACTGAGACAAGAGGCCATCGACCGATTCAACGGTAACACAGGAGAGTCATTATTATCGTTATCAGGGCTGTAGCGATGCGTCAGAAGATACACGTTGTTAGGATCAGATGTTTTGAAAAATAACAAAGAGATCCCCTGTTTGCGCTTAAATAAAGTCACAATCTGTGTTTATTAAAGATGTCCAGTCAGTTTCTTAATTCAGTCCATGTTTCGCTTCAGCTTTCTGCATTTTTCAAGCATGTTAAAAAACATTGAAATTAAAAGATTTGACACCTCAGTGTTTTAATAAACATCCAGACAGTCAATTATACGGTCTCGTGTTTATTAGTGTTTAGATTTTAACTTCACACTGCCTTTCTACATTCCACGGCACATTTTACTTCTGTTGATATAATCCCAGTTATGCTGGCATTTAAAGTGCGTTGACTCCACATTTATTTGTTTTTTTTTTTTTTCCTGCCTCTCACACTCGCAGCTCCGGGAGCGTGTCAGTTTTGCTTCCTGCTCTCCACCAGAGCCGGAGGTCTGGGCATAAACCTGGCTACGGCCGACACGGTCATCATCTTTGACTCTGACTGGAACCCCCACAATGACATCCAGGTGCAGTTCAGCTCCTCCGGGGCAAGAGAGTTTTGGTGTCGCCTTTATTCGCGCCTTAACAGACACGGCGCTGTTTTCCCCGCGCAGGCGTTCAGCAGAGCTCATCGCATCGGGCAAGCCAACAAGGTGATGATCTACCGCTTTGTGACGCGAGCCAGCGTGGAGGAGCGCATCACCCAGGTAGCCAAAAGGAAGATGATGCTCACCCACCTGGTGGTGCGGCCAGGTCTGGGCTCCAAGGCTGGCTCCATGACGAAGCAGGAGCTGGATGACATCCTCAAGTTTGGGACGGAGGAGCTCTTCAAGGACGAAGGAGAAGGTGAGGAAGTGACACGTGTAGGGATGGACTTTTAGCGAAGCTGATTGAAACTATATAAACTGAAGCGATTAATCAGTCGAAATAGCTAATACTTCGATTAATCGCTAACTAAAGTATATAGTTAACAACTGTATGTTTTAATGTATTTCTAGTGTGTAGAATAAGTTTAAACAGTTCAACGGAAAATCTGCAGAACGTGACAAGTTTTGTTTTCTGATTAACCGTCATAAAGATCGATAGAACGACCGATTACTAAAATAATAATTAGCTGCAGCCCTAATGTCAACAGATCCCTCTATATGAGCTTTTATGACTTTGCCTCTGCCAGGTATGAAGAACAACTCTGGGGACAAAGTTGAGGATGAGGGCAGCGTCATTCACTATGACAGCACCGCCATCGAGAGGCTGCTGGATCGCAGCCAAGACGCCACAGACGACTCGGACGTCCAGAACATGAACGAGTACCTGAGCTCCTTTAAGGTCGCCCAGTACATGGTCCGAGAGGAGGACAAGGTGAGATGGAAGCAGGAGCGACACAGATTCTCAAAGTGCCACTGACATGTACTGAATGGATTGCTTCCTGGCAGGACTAAAGAGGATTTTTGGGGGCATGCAACGCTGTACTGTTTGTATCTCGGATGTTAGCGTTGAAACAAATTCTTTCCGTATGCACACACTTGTCACAAACAGCGAAAGTTCTGGTTTAGAGTTTCTTATACCATTTTGCATTACTTACACACACTCAGAAAGATGGAGAGACCGAGAGCTCTCTAGAATTGAGGATGCAGAGCAGAATCATCCAAAATAAACATTTTAATTTATTTGGTCTTCGGCCCAGAAACTGTATACGCTCCAGGGAGGCTGCTCTGCTGCAGATTAATGGCAACGCAGTCGTTTCCTTTCCAGAGAATATTAGTTAACCTAGAAACTAAACGCTGCCAAGTTTATCCTTTGTATCATTCGACACTATCTCTACATCAGGAGTCATATTTCAAACTTCTTGGGAACTTCAATGAGGAAAAAAAAAAGAGAGCTCTTCCTTCTTCTTATTAAAAGGCAATGATGATAAAAAAAAAAATTAATAAATAAAAAATCTGACAAGTAGCATGCGAAAGATAATGACTGTGTCAGAATAAATTGTTGCCATGTCGACGAGGGGCGTTTTTGCCCGGTTTCTAACCCAGCACCAATTTAGCTGCTGTAACAGGAGGAAATCCTCTTTCAACAGGAGGTGGAGGCGAGCTCATTGGTAACAGCAGCCAATCAAAACATGTGGTACGCCATGTTTAAAAGTCCAGAGGTCAGGGTTGCTTAAAAAAAAAAAAATAAAATAAATAAATAACACAACCGAGTGAAATCACTGCACTTAAGCGAAAAGATAAAGTTCATTATAAGTCAGGCTGGTCTCTTATCTTCACCTGTCAGAGGCTTTAAATAGGTCAATATGCTACTTATAGCCGTGCCTAGAGCTTTTCCCTGATTTCATGGATGTTTTCCAGCTGCTGGTGCAGCACCGCTTCGCTTGTTGTTTGAAACGGCGTTAGTAAACTAAGGTGGTGATATCAGTGCATCTGCTGGCAAGGGGTACCGGGGCTCCGGCATGCTGCAGGGATCAAGAGAACAGCGCCAGGCTTGTTTACATCACCTTTGTCTGACAGAGTTCAGTTAGCTTATGTGTCAATCTAAATGATAAATCTTCCTCTCACGGCAGAATAATTATAGAGCGATGCAGGGAGATGATGAATCCAGCGAGTTAATTAGACTGCAGGCAGGCCTCAGCACATCCACACTTTTTATAGCTTTTAAATAATGTTTTTTAAATTCAGTCAAGACAGAGGTTGGTGTCTTTGGACCAGAACATCTGCAAACAGCTGTACTGTACTTGCTGACTTTGGATGGGATTAAATTGACCTCCACCAATGATGTCAGGAATCTTGACATTATCCTTGACCAGATTAAACCTTCAGATTCACTATTAAGCACGTTGGCTTTCAGTTCCTATCGCATCCAATGCGTAATTGTTTTCAGATTGTCTAACCAACTCCAGGACATCAGCCGAGTCATGTAGCAGAATCTCTGTTTGATTTGCAGTTCACTTGAGTCATTGGAAGGTGACCTCTGACCCCAGTTTGTTTTTAGTCCTCTGCCACAAATCCAGCTGTGCTCTTACCGTACTTGCTTCATCCTCGACGTGACCTCTGGCAAACCGTCCCCGCTGCCGCACATTACAGCACGATGCCTCGGTGAGTTTACATGATCAGCCTCTTCCGATTTGCGCGCTTGTAGATTGAGGAGATCGAGCGGGAGATCATCAAGCAGGAGGAGAACGTGGACCCGGATTACTGGGAGAAGCTGCTGCGGCATCACTACGAGCAGCAGCAGGAGGACCTGGCCAGCAAGCTAGGTAAAGGGAAGAGGAACCGCAAGCCTGTGAACTACAACGACGCTGCGCAGGAAGACCAAGGTAACTTTGGACCCGCTTTGGATCTGGGGAGGCTCACTTAAGTTTGGCAAAGTTCTACCGGCTGTTTCATGCCACAGATGCTGTAGGAACAGGATCGAGCTTGTGGTTAAGAAAGAAATATTGTTTAGGACAACACCAAGAATAACAGCGATTTACTGAATTGGTGTTTTACTGGAGAAGTTTGGGGGTTTAAGGCATTATTTGCAGAGTGGAAGGGAATGAGCCTGGCCTATTGACAAAGCACCGTGTGCTGTTTCAGAGTGGCATGCTGACATTTCAGATAACCAGTCCGAATACTCCGTGGGCTCCGAGGAGGAGGATGAGGACTTCGACGATCGGCCAGAAGGTAAGGAGCGATAAAACACAGAACGAAGTACGGAAGAAGACACGTGAAATCGATAGGAAACTGCTCGCGAAAGATTGTCCGACACACTCGCACGTCTGCGTTGAATCACAGTCTGACTTTGATTTAGTCGTTGCGGTTTTTTTCTGGCAGAACTGCAGTGAGGTAGTCTGCCAAGAATTCCAACCATCTCCTTCAGGAGAGACATGGAAGAAAAAACTTCAGTCATATCAGGCGTGTTTTTTTTTTTTTTTTTTTTTATTCCTTGACATCCACTGGCGATAAATCTAGGGATTAATCTGTAACATAATGTTAATAGTCTCTCCTCCCTCTCAGCTAATAGTCCTCAGTGGCTTGTCACACGGTCTCTGTTGGCTGTTCTCGTTCGCAGGTCGGAGGCAGTCACGTCGCCAGCTGAGGAATGAGAAAGATAAACCTCTGCCTCCTCTTCTGGCCAGAGTGGGAGGCAACCTAGAGGTCTGTCCACCAAACCAACAAGTCCTTCTTCAACTTCTGGCCTGTTTGATTGTGATTATTTTGGAAATGGGTCTAAACCGACTATGTTTATTTCCTAATTAACGTGATAAATCTTATCTTAAACTAGAGTTCACTGTAAAGCTAATCCATCACCCAAAAAAAAAAAAAAGTCAGTTTTCTTGTTTATCCTGATAGTAGTGTAATTATATTGGTGTCCATCGGTCAAATCTTTTGGGTTCTGCCTGTAATAACATTGCACTTTGATGGGCTGAAGTTTTTATCAACTAAAAAGTTTGATTTTGATCTCGTCTAAGTGGAACGTGTGTCCTCCATAGATTTACTGTGTTTATTGTTAATCAGCTGAGACCAGATTTGGTCTCTAATAGCGGTCCAGGCAGAATCCACCCGAGCTGTGGACCTCTGCCACTCCTCCAGAGTTATGTTTGGCTCCTTGGCTTCTTGTCTCATTAATGGCCTCTTGAGCCAACCTCACAGTTTAGGCAAATAGCTGTTGGTTGGACTTCTAAATTTAATTGGTCGTGCTGGATTTGGGGTAATAGTTCTTCAATCCAAAGATAGATCACACTTTTTAGATGTTTATAAACAAAAATCTTTGAAAACTATGAATACTTTTTCACTGATTTGTTGCTGTATGCCCTAAAGCCTTAGTAAACTACAGTGAAGTTTGCAGTTGTGTGAAAAACTGGAAATAAGTTCAAGGGATTTAGATACTTTTACAAACTACAGGTGTTTTTTTTCAGCTTTCCAGCTGGGCTCAGTGCCACTTTTACTTGTAGAAAAATGAAATGCTTCTTATTCCCTCGATAGGTTCTTGGTTTCAACACACGGCAGCGCAAAGCCTTCCTGAACGCGGTGATGCGTTGGGGTATGCCGTCCCAGGACGCGTTCTCATCTCAGTGGCTCGTTCGGGACCTCAGGGGAAAAACTGAGAAGGAATTCAAGTAAGTGAAAACAACAAAACAGCTGGCATCAAGTCTGTTTATCCTCATCTGACTGGGTATTTATTCATTTTTTATCAACGTATTGCCTTTTCTTTTTCACGCAGAGCTTACGTGTCTCTCTTCATGCGTCACCTGTGCGAGCCGGTCGCCGACGGGGCCGAGACGTTCGCCGACGGCGTCCCGAGGGAGGGCTTGTGTCGGCAGCTCGTCCTGACGCGGATTGGCGTCATGTCTCTGGTCAAGAAGAAGGTCAGAAAATGAAAGGCGGGCAGGACAGAGACAGTTGTGGCCACATTTTAGTTCTGTTGATCTGAAACGGGCAGTTTGTCAAAAAGACAAAAGGAGAACATGTCAGGGTTATAGATAGCAAATGAAGATTTCCTTTGGCTAGTTTTGTTAGCACACAAAGTGTCCGCGTATCCTTTAAGTCTTAAAAAGTCTTACCTTCACGTGTTTAAAATTGAGGCATTAAATCTCTTAAATTAGTCGGCCTTTAGTACGTTAATCACAGATCTTAAATTTTGTCTAGACTGGAGTGTTAAATCTTGTATATTCACTACTTTTGGGGAGTTGCTCTCAGACATTTTCATTGGATTCCTCCAGGCTGCTGAGTCTGCCGATATCTCACTGCTAACATTCCCTTGCCTGCTAGCTAGCTAGGTAGCATTTTTCTGTCCATCACAATTAAGTGCACATTTATTACAGTTGGCTAGACAGAATGCATACATTTCTGTGGACATAAGTCTTGCATTCCATTCATAATGGTCGTAAAAAGGTCTTAAATTTGATTTAGTGAGGCCTGCAGAAACTCTATTGTAACTGAAAAAGCCAAAAAGACAACATCTCCCTCAAAGAACACACAGTTCTAAACATTCTGACCAGACTTAAAGCCCATTTGATCTTTTCTCTCTTTTTTTGCCCAATCTGTTTCCCAATCATCGTGTAACACCATGGGCAGATGTTTAGTCTAACTCTGCCCAAAGAATGAGACTCTCCTGATCACTAGCAGCAGTCTTGAGCTTTTAGAAATGAGTTTTTAAACAAATGTTTCAGACCGAGGGCGACTGCGGCTCGGGCGACAGTGTTGGCTGCTGTGTGTCACGTTCAAGCACAAAATAAAACAATTGTGATCAAAACTAAAACGTCTGTAAATAAGCGTTCTGAAGGTTGCTAAAAATGCCAACTAGCTATTTTCCCCGAAACAGAATGATGTTGGATTCCGATATTTAAAATTCAACATCATTTAATCATTTAACATTTAATAAAAACGCATGTTAGCTGGTTAGAAATATTAATTGTTGCAGGTGGATAATAAAAGAATCACTCAAATTTCAAACTTCTTTCTTGCAAAGACCTCCAGCGAGTTGTTTTGATTTCTTCAGCTTCCAGTTTGCCAGTTTATTTTACTTCATTTAAACATCTTCCACCCAGTTTGCGGTCCCACCTGTTTAGACCTGGTGGGTCTAAACACCACCAGATCAGCTGACCTGATCTGCTGTCTGTACCAAGGGGAAATGTTTGATAAGCTGCCAAGTCCAAATGGCATGCGTATGGTTTATTTAGAAAAAAAAAACAATTGTAATTGATAAACTATGCACGCTTTTACTTATTTTATTTTCTGCTCCGTTTTGGCTTTCTCGTGTTCAGATCCAAGAGTTTGAGCACATCAACGGACGGTGGAGCCTTCCGGAGCTCAAACCCGAGGTCAGCGTCGACAAATCCTCCTCCCGGGCCTCCTCTCCCGCTGCAAAGACCGCGACTCCCACACCTGACGCAAGCTTCAACAACACTCCATGCACCTCGAAGCCAGGTAGGCGACGTGACGGGCTGCAGGTCCAGCAGGTGGCGCTCTAAACTAAAGGCACCCAGAGTGTGCTTTTCGTTCACGTCCGTTTGTCTGAAACACACACAGCGACTCCAGCTCCATCGGAGAGGCTGGAGAAGAACGGGAAGGAGGGCGGGAAGGAGGAGGAGAAGGGGGAGGCTGATGCCTCCGCGGAAAAGGAAAAAGTGAAGGAGAAGGAGCAACAGAAAGAGGCGGACGGCAACAAGGCCGGCGACCCTGAGGAGGTGAGACAATGTCCCTAAAACCCCAAACACACAGCTGGAGTAAGACGAAAGTCTAAATTATGTTCGCAATTATAGCATAAACTTTTATACATATATTTATAGGCCAGTGTCAAACAAGGTGAAAGTAAAGCTAACATATTTAGTGGCCATTTCAACCTCAAATATACAGTAGGCTTTTTAAACAAGATGATATATGACACAATACCTCACAAAAGTATTCACACCCCTTAAACTTTTGTAACATTTTCCTTCTTTACAAACACAATCTTGATTTATTGTTTTTTATTTATTCAATCAGTCATCAAATAGTTTTTTTTCAATCCATACTTCAAAACACTGCAACAATGTAAACAACTTGACTGAAACCTTGCAGACAAAAGCACAAGGTTCATATTTATACCTGTCCTACACATATCAAATGAAACAGAATTAATAAAAACAATCCACAACACATCCATAACAGCTGTAAAGCCATGAAATATTTTCTTCCTCTAAAATTTTGTGAAAACCCAGTGCCGAGGCCAGGCTTGTTTTCCAAAAATATGACCTTTATGCAAGAGCTGTAAGGAGTAGTTTGCTGGTAACAGGATGTGAAGTGTTCCCGTTCGCAGTTTACCGAAACCCTCATAAGGAACACCGCAAACATGTGGAAATAGGTGACCAGATCAGATCAGATCAGATCAGATCAAAATGAGACAATCTGGCTTGCATAAAAAAACTCTACATGTGACAAGAAACTAACGCGTCATCAGTCCTATGGCGAAACACGGCGGTGGCCGCATTATGCATTTCTTCAGGAATGGCAGGAAAAAAGGTCAGAGATGATGGGAGGCCGGATGAGGTAAATAGAGGAAAACTAGAAGAAGCTGTGTTAGAGGTCGCAGCAGATAAACACAGAGGCTTGGCTCAAAACGTGCTGCGATCTCCATAGACTTCAGCTGTAATTGTAAATAAAATTCATAAGATGTCGTGTAGGTTTATTACATAAAATCCTAATGAACAGACTTCAGTTTGAACTTTTATTCTAATGAAATCTGGAAAGATTTGGGTTGGGAAAAACCATTGAGTTCTACAATCCGATTTGCTCATGTCTTTTAAAATATCTTAAAAGCTTTGCGTAAAATTTTAAAATACACTAAGAGCGATTGTGTCACTCTTTTTGGCAGCTTTCATCCTCAACAAAAGAATCGTCGCAGAAGGCATCTCCCGGTCAAAAGATGGACGGCAAAGAAGAGAGCACCACCAGAGAGGACGACAGGAAGGAATCGACCGAGGCTTCAGCCGCCACATCAGAGGAGAATAAACAACAAGAGGACAGTAAAGAGGAGAATAAACAAAACACCGACGTTACAGAAAAGAAGTCAGGTAAAGAGCGTTTACGCTGTTCCACATCGATGGATAAAAATAATTAAAAAAAATAAAGATCTGTGTGGCTTAAGAGAGTTTGTGCTTGCAGAGGGAGAGAAGCCTGGGGAGGACAAGGAGAAAGAAAAGATGGATGAAATGCGGCCATCTTCAGAGGCAACAGAAGCCAGGGAAAAGACCGAGGCGTCTGACCCGAAGAGAGGTGCGGCGCGCCGCTTAAAAATGCTAAAATAAGTTTATTATTTTTGTCTAAGTAGGTGTCTGTTTTTGTAATAGAAGAAGTCAAAGGGGAAAGAGATGCTGGGAAAGCAGCCAAGGAGGAGACGCCAAAGGGTAACGGGAAGCCTCAGACCGAGCGGCCGCGCTTCATGTTCAACATCGCAGACGGCGGCTTCACAGGTCAGCTCTGTTGTTTTGGCTTTTTTGGAAGAATATTTTGTCAGTTGCTAAAAAAATATCTGATGCTTCAAGTGATGTTGATAAAAAAAAATCCCTGAGCTTCACAATATAAGGACTTACAGATACAGACAAGGGCTGCGCTGCTGTTGTATTGTAGAAGCATTTGTCTGTGTGGATGTGTGATTTCATATATTTTTACACATGACATTTGGTGAAAATAGAGAAGTAAGAATGAAGCAACGTCTTTGTAAAAGTAGATTGTGTTATGTGGGATGATATTTCATGGGAAATGCAGTGTCATACTTCCAGTTATTAATGCCTAAAACGTCTTTGATTGGGATGACGTACTTAGAAAAACTCCTACATTTGTAATAACAGCATATTATTTACACTATTCTTAGTAGTTGGGGCCTGAAATGTATGGCAGGCCCCTATTGTTCTTCACCTCAAAATAACTGCCGCTTCCTACTACCGTTAATGCGGCCGATACCACTGCACGCCCCCTCATAATATATATATCAAAACGTGCGGCTCGGTCCCGGCATTGGAGCTGTTACTTTTGCTGGCATTTCGAGTAAATGTGGCGTCATAATTAACAAAAAAACGAGCCAAATTCAAGTCTAAACAAAAGACTACCTGACACAAAACAGAGTCAGTTACACTCAAACTGATAAAATTCTGTCTCGCCCTGTCTGACTCACAGCTGGCAGAGGAGCCATTACCATAGCAACGGAACACACCATGGCCAGCTGATTAGGACTACAAAAACGCATCACTGTAGTTTTTACTGTGGCAGAGCTCTGAGGACTGAACTTGCCTTTAGAACTACTTGTGTTTTGGGCATTTTAGAACTGATTTTAACCATCCATTGTTACACATGGGATTAGTGTGGCAATTAATTTTAATTAAACTTGATGAAATTAAGTTTAATTAAAATTTCAAAATAAAAGCATTGATATTTTTGCTCTTTTGGCCATTACATAACTGACTTAACTAGTGTCACTTTTTCAAGATAGTATCTCATTATAATGAGATAGTATCTCATTATTTTGAGATAGTATAATGAGACATTAGCATTTCAGTGTTCCCGACTGAAATGCTAATTTCAATAACATTATCCTGCATTATCTTTTCCTCAAGACAGTGCACTAGCATTAGCCTTTTACCTTAAACAAGCTTTTAAATATTCTTCCAACTTGTTAGACATTTTTAGCATACTGAATGGAGCAAGTCAATTACAGACATCATGCTAGTGACGGCCCACTTGCTACTGACAGTATTCACGCTAACATTAGCATTTTGGTTAATTTTAGCTTCTACACTCATTTTAACATACTGAATGGTGCAAGTCCATATTGGTGAACATTCTTGTGATTTTACACATGATACTGTGTCATTTTTTAGCCAAGCTTAGCATTCATGGTAATTTTTAGCATCAGAACACTGGGTCCAAACCGACGTTGGCAGGCCCCAGTTAAATTTCTTCAGGAATTTTCTAGTTCTCATTTTAATAGTCATGTTTTTTCAGGAAAACACACTCAACGTCTACTTCTTTAAAAAATAAAAACATGAGCTCATTTGAAGAGAAAGGCGTAATTCAGGAAATACTTTCAGCCGGTTGACTGAAACATGTGTGCAGTTGTCTAAACAACATAAAAAGTGCCACTTATATAAACACGTGAAACATAAGTCCTGCTTTCAGAGGGTTCCAAATAAATATCACCAAGGAGCCAAATTTGCCCTGAGCCTGATCATGAACCCAGAAAAGCTGCGGGTGTGCGGCAGAAAAACACACCTGCTGCAGTCGGGGCTGGGGAAGGTAAGCGATCTGAAAGCGACCTCGTTGTTTTCCTCCTGCAGAGCTGCACACTCTCTGGCAGAACGAGGAGCGGGCTGCCATCTCCTCGGGTAAGATGAACGAGATCTGGCACCGTCGACACGACTTCTGGCTGCTGGCGGGAATCGTGGTGTATCCTTGACAGCGGTTGCCCGGGTGATGACCCCGCTGTGTTTGTTTATGGGGTTTTTTTTTGTTTTTTTCTAGTGGAAGTCAGAAAGGCAGCTTAATAAGTCAACAAGCCAGAAAGAGCTTTGTAAACGGCAATATGTGTCTGCAAGAAGTCGATGTTGTTCTGTACAGGCAGTTTTTGGATTAAACATTTTGGATTAAACTAGTACCGGAGTGTCTGCGCATCCCTAAAAAGTCTTAAAGTTGTGTATCTAAAATTAAGGTCTTAAAATGTCTTAAATTCAATTAAAAAAGTAAGTAACATTAATCACGGATCTTAAACTTTGCCATGGCAGGGCCATTTAATATATTATATAATTCTATATGGGGTTTTTTTCCTGCAGGACTTTTCTGTGAGGCAAAAGTTTGAGTTGCTCACAGATCTGTTCACTTCATAGTGTTCTGTGACTCGAGGTGGTTGAGGCAATTCACTACTAATTCACAGTTTTGTCTGATGCATCAGCTAATATAAACCAACGTTAGCTTTTATAAGCTTATATTAACTTATATATATTGTCATTTGCACAAATTTATCATAAGTGCCAATAATAAATTTGCACTTATCATGATTAAGTTCAAATTTATCAACATTTGGGTGGACTAAGTTTGTATATTTCTGAGGAGATACACGTCTTAAATTCTATTCATATGTCCTAACACTCTTTGCTAGCTGTAACCTAATAATATGAGTTAATAATATACATAATACACATTTATGCTGTGATTTGTTGGTACAATAAGCTATCGTCGATAAATACTAAGGCAAAATCAGAAGTTGGGATATTCGCCTTAGTTGAAATTTCCAAAACAGGAGCTCCTTCTCTGACTCAGACAGTTTAATAACCCTTGACCTGTTCACCAGACATGGCTACGCTCGTTGGCAGGACATCCAGAACGATCCACAGTTCGCAATCGTCAATGAGCCGTTCAAGTCGCAGGCAAATAAAGGAAACTTCTTGGAAATGAAGAACAAGTTTTTGGCTCGGCGTTTTAAGGTAGGATTTTTTTTTTTTTTTGCGTTTGATGTCTGATATTAGAGACATCCCATCTGTTAGTTTTTTTTTTCTTCACATTTTCACTTCACAAAAAGAAATGGTTTCTATTGCTAAAAAAAACAACAAGAAAAATGGCTAGAATGTCTCAGCATCTTCCGTCACCTGACTGCGTCCAGTGGTTGTATGACGGATGCCCCTAGACCCACATATTGACTGAGTGGTACTGCTGACCGCTGCACTTCTGGAAGGGCTCTCTTCCTGTTTTTGAGCGGTTTGCATGTTTCAGATCCTTCACTCAACATCCTCATTTACTGTATCTCCCTCTGCTACTGCTTCTTGACATCTCCGTTTTCCAAATTCTTCAGGTTTTTCTTAAACCTGGTGACAACAGTGCACACACACACACGCACACGCACGCACGCACACACACACACACGCACACACACACACACACACACACACACACACACACACACACACACACACACACCCCCACACACACACACACACACACACACACACACACACACACATAAACAAAAAACCTGGGACGTTTTTCATAAATTTCCCTCCAGGATGCCGTCAGCTGTGATTGGTTGTGTAATGCGACTCCCTGTTTTGGAACACTGCTATATATAGCCAGGTTTTCCTGGACTCACTACTAATTCACAGTTTGTCTGAAGTAGTCATGAAATGCCTGCAATACGGTTGTAAACAAGAGTGGATTTGCCGACAAATGTGAGATGAAGTCTATATTTTTTGACTCAGAGGTTTTATTTATGTTTGACGTATTCAAATTTTTTTTAACCGTTTTCCAAATAATCAGCGCAAAGAGAATATTTCTGAGTAAACTCGCATTTTATCGAAGGTACCGACTGTGTCCGTTTAATGTGGAAGCTTTCATATTCAGTCGATGGCTGTTCACCTTAAATTCATCAAATGCATCTTGAAATTACACAAGGTGTTCAGAAATGACGTTTGGTTCTGCATCGACTGAAGCCTTGAAACAATTCGAACGGATTTTCCTTACAACTTCACATGTAAGGAAAATGACATGTATATTCCTCATATTTTTCTTTCTTTTTTTTCCCCCGTCGGCATAAATAGACTCATTCTGTTCCTGAACACTGAATCCCTTGTTGAAAATAAACTTGTAATCAAATTCTTTGCTCCATCTTTTATGACCCATGTGTTGTCCTGATAGAATCACAGATGGTGAATAGTGATTGGTAGTTGCACACAGGATACAGAGTTTCGGATTACAGGAGAGGAATGTCAACAAGACGTGCTTTTACTGTGGAAAATGGAGCATGAGCGAAAATATACCCAATTTGGACACTACAAGTGTCTTTTTTTAACTTCTATTATTATTGTTATTATTATTATTATTATTATTATTATTATTATTATTATTTTTCTCCTACAGAGTATGTTTTCTGTTTTATGTGATAAAGAAAAAGAAAAATCAACTTGCTACAAGCCACACCGTTAGAAGTCGAAGGTTTACAATGTCACTAAATACTTCAAATTTAAGATTAAAATTTTGTGCGCATTGTTGGACATTAGAATACTCCTGCACAAGCACATTCAAAACTAAAGCGGATTAGGACGCCAGCACCACTTATCACATTGAGAAAATGATTTTAGTTTATAAATCAATAATATAATCTGATATTCTCGATACTAAAATTTTGCTGCGCCAATTAGTTCCTAGAGCTTTGTCTCTCTCCCTGGTAGTAAATAAGCTTGTGCCAGTGCAGAAACTTTTTACATAAAATATGGAGCACTGTGTATAAAAAAAAAAAAAAAAAAAACCTAAACTTTTTAAAATCCAATTTCCAGCTCCAGAAACTGTTAACTGTAACAGCGCGCCGTTATTGTGAGGTAGAGCTGTGTTTCAGTTGGTCTGGAATGTCAAAGCTGGCATCTGGGAATGACGTGGAAAACTACTGTGAGCAATCCAAGCTGACCTCAGCGCGTCCGTCCATCTATCCATCCTGACCCCACATCCTTCCAGCTGTGCGGCCAATAGGAGTGGAATTGTGCTTATTTTACGTTTTCAAACAATAAAAGAGCATTTTCACAATTACAGATCGTACAGTACTGTGTGTCCTTTATTTATGACTGAGGAGCGTGTAAAAGCAGTTTATTTTTGCAACTTTTGTACCCGTGCCATCCATATTACATGTTGAACTCGGGGTGACACAGGAACCTTCGTCTTTCCTATTTGATTGGTTGTTTAGCTTTGATTTTCAGACTCGGAGAATGAAAAAAATGTTACTTTTTAATACTTCGGTCAAACGACAACAAGTTCAAAGTACCCTTTTATAGCATTTTCTCATGATTTTATAGTTTTCTTCCAGAGAATCAGAGTTTTTAATCATTTAATCAATCACTTAATGTTTTCTTTAATTTACCCTGAAGGTCTTACCAAAATTTTTCCTGGGACATTGGTTAAGATGTTTTTATTACGTCAAATCTTTATGGACTTTGTTGCATCCAGCTTGAAGAACACATACCACTACACTGATACAACGTAAGATTTGACAAGACCTGCAGATCTGGCAAAGACTGCTAACCCGTAAACAATTACAAGAGAGTGACCAAATTTATAGGCCACTTCATAATTTCCTTTATACTCAGGTTTTTTAAAGTTTCAGTGACTAATGTTGGTATTAATCTTAGGAACTTCTGCTTTTTTGTGAATTAGCTAATCAAACAATTAAATGTCTTTAATGTTTTTATTTAGCTAACAGTTTGTTTATCGACAAAAATAAAAACATAAAGCGTTGTTTCGCAAGTCTAACATTACTTTTTTTTCTGGGCTTAGATGCATCACCTGGCAACATTTCAATAAACTGTTAGTAAATAAGTTAGTTGGTCGTCTGAGATTCTCAGACAAAACAAAGTTCTAGAGAGAGAAAAAAATGCGTTGCCACCCCATTTCCAAGGAACAGTGAAACCAGGATGACTTGACATTATAGTTAAGTGGCCAAAAAAAAAAATGAGGAAGAAAGATTTCCTGTATGTAAGAAGTGACATATTTTCCTCCAACTCTTGTTCTCCCACTCAGTAAATAGGAATTTTTAAAGAATTTGTTAAGACCTGAAACGAAAGTTACAACTGTAACTACGGTTCTATGAATCCCGGATGACTGCCCGTTGTCAATCCCGGATGACTCATTCACTGCTTTAAGCACTGAATGATCACTCTTGCGCATGCACAGGTTGAGAATCTTATACCAACATGGTCACCCGTGACACCAGTAAGTCTATATAGTCACGTGACAATGACAGCTCAGTCCCTTAAACATCCTTGTTACGGCCTACCGTCTCTCCACCTACCACTGTATGCCAGCAAGAGATGGCAGCAACATAAACTTTCAGAGTGGATGGAGACCAACCCTGAGAAAGCAGTGCTTGAAGGAAGGTTAAAATAACAGAAATAGAACAGTGTACAGGGTCCTCATGTCTAGCATGACACCAGCTGCTAAAAACCTTCCACTTATGGGTATACACCAGTTGTGTGGAAGCGGCCAAGGCATTAGTCATTGTATGTCCGGTGTCTCCGTCGTACTCTGAGAAGGAAACGCCGGGCCCTGTAGAGGCCAAATCCAGAGTTGGAGGCGACTGGGATTGGGATGCAGGATGGTGACCCCTTAGCTGTGACAGAAGGTCCTTCCTGTGGCGAAGAGGCATTGGAGAGCTGCAACAGACTGCGCAGCAGTGGAAACCAGGTTCTCCCTGGCTACAGGGGGCCACTAGAAGGACCTGATGCCCCTCCTGACGGATCCTCAGGAGTGTCGAGCCTATCAGGGAAAGCGGCGGAAAGGCGTAGAGCAGCATTTCGGGCAGCCGTGTGCCAATGTGTCCTGACCCAGGGGACTTGCACTTTCTGCCAGGGAGAACCAAACCGGGCAGTGTGTCAACTCTTGGGGGGCAAATAGGTCCGCAGCTGTATTGCCGTACTTCTCCCAAATTACCCTCACTGCCTCCAGGTGGAGCCTCCACTCCCCCGGTGGTGGGTGTTCCCAAGACAGCTGGAGTTATGCTATTGTTACATAGCGACCATTTTCAGGCTTGCTTTTTTGTTACATCCTGCGTCCGTGTTCAGCTTGCCTATTTTTTTGATACATAGCGACCATTTTCAGGCTTGCTTTTTGTTACATCCTGCGTCCGTGTTCGGCTTGCCTATTTTTTTGATACATAGCGGCCGTTTTCAGGCTTGCTTTTTGTTACATCCTGCGTCCGTGTTCAGCTTGCCTATTTTTTTGATACATAGTGGCCGTTTTCAGGCTTGCTTTTTCTTACATTGTGCAGCCGTGTTCGGCTTGCCTCATTAAGAGTTGAGCTTTTTTAGCTACTTTTTCTGTAGCTAAAGTGCTCGTAGTGCTCCTTATAGCTTTTTCCAATGCTGGGGCAACCCTGGTGGCGTTTTCGGCTCGACCGGGTTCACTGTTCTATTTGCTCGTCGGCTTATGTGTCGATAGTGGTGATTTCAGCTCGACCTGACCTAGTCCTGTGAGCGTGAGATGATGAATGTGCCGTGCTGCAGAGCTTGTTTGGCCCCTCTCGAGTTGGAGAATGGGCATGATCTGTGTTCCTCTTATTTGGTGGCAGATCACCTAAGATAAGCCTTGACTGATGCAGCCTGCTCTAATTGTTCTGTCCTGCCCTTGTCCCTGCTTACTGGTCGTTTGGCTGATTTTCAAGATGCCAGCCAGCCAGTGAAGCATATGGTTCCTGAGGCTATAGGGCCTCCGCAGAAGAGGACCAAGAAGAGCTCCAGGGATTCAGAGGGCCTATCTGGACAGATGGTCCATCTCACTTCTGAGCTGTTGGGGATGAACGTGCTGCTCGAGTTCCTTAGGGATGGGTGTGGTGCTGGTCTGACTGGGGACCCTGACCCAGGGCAGTGCATGGGTTCAGCACTCTTTGCTTTAGAAGACGATGCTATATCGCTGGCACCATCTGGCACTGATTTTCAAGATCAGTTTGACTCTGGCTCACATCTTTCTGCAGCCAGTTCGCGTATCTCTTCCTGCTCATGGTCGGAAGAGGATGGTTCGATAGCTGGATACTCCACAGAACCAACCTGCTGCTTGCAATGCTTTCTTTTGATGTCCTACTACTAGGTCATCCTTAATGGTTCCCCCATCTGCCGAATATGTGATGGAGGTTCATGCCTGTTGGGCAGACACTAAGGCCTTCTCACGGCCGACTTCTGATGGCAGGGCCCTGGTGCCCATACAAGATGCGCCCAAGTTCGGCTTGGGCCACAAGCCTTCTGTCTAACCTGCATCCCTCATTGTGTTTCATCTCACAAGGTCACGATTCTTGGGATCATGATGGACTCCCTCACTATGACTGCTCGCCCATCGCCTCAGTGTGTCGAGGGCATTCTGCAAATGCTGCCCGCCTTTCTGCCCGGCCGTGCACCCCCTTTTATTGCTTATCTTTGTCTGTTGGGCAAGCTGACTGCTGCCGCTACGGTAATACCCCTGGGACTGTTGTCTCTGCGACCACTGCAGATGTGGCTCAACAGCCTAAGGCTGGACTCATCCTGTGCACTGCACTGTCGCAGGAAACTGCTGGTGTACCCTCATTGCCTCGCATCACTGGCTCAGTGGCGAGATGCAGTGCTCATGATGAGCTTGCTGTTGTCTCGACGAGAAGTTGTCTCTACCACAGGATGGGGGGCGTCATGACAGCAACATATTCCCTGGGGGACATGGTCCCTGCAGGAAAAACTGCAGCACAACAACATTTTGGAGTTGGAGGTTGTGCATCAGGCATTGCAACACTTCCACCCAGACCGTACAATACTTCAGTGGTTTTTCATTTCAACCATCAAGGGGGAACA
Organism: Poeciliopsis gracilis; assembly: GCA_911649635.1. Taxonomy (NCBI): domain Eukaryota; kingdom Metazoa; phylum Chordata; class Actinopteri; order Cyprinodontiformes; family Poeciliidae; genus Poeciliopsis; species Poeciliopsis gracilis. The sequence continues at coordinate 2,361,323 of CAJVRI010000150.1, read as the reverse complement.
CGGTCAATAACATTGCTGAGGCTGACCCAGAAGCTCTTGACCTGGCCAGCTCCTCTTTTTGCCAGCCTGAGGGAAGCTCACATTACAGGGGTGCAGAATATTCCAGCCGATATTCTGTCTTGGGGACGCCCACCCCCAGGGGAGCGGAGGCTCCACCCACAGGTAGTGAGGGTCATTTGAGAGGCAAGCCGAACACAATGTAACAAAGAGCAAGCCTGAAAACGGCCGCTATGTATCAAAAAAATAGGCAAGCCAAACACGGCTGCACAATGTAACAAAAAGCAAGCTCGAAGCGGCTATGATAATAAAATAAAGACAAACTAGATATGGCGGCACAATATAAGAAAAAGCAAGCCCGAAAATGGTGGCAATACAACAAACCAAAGGCAATTTGAATAAAGCTGCCAGCTACAAATACAAGCCAATACGGCCAAGCAAACAAGCTGGTCAGAATCAGCTAACGCCGTACCACCAACGATAGGAAAATCGACGCAGGAAGCGAATGCGTCCCCGTTTCCGCCGATCAAAAAGAAAAAACAACCATGTTGGTATAAGATTCTCGACCTGTGCATGCGCAAGAGAGATCATTCAGTGCTTTATGCACCGCCACTGGCGGTCAGTAGGGATGAAATAGAACTAAACTTTCCCTCGTTCTGAAGTTGCCTGATCTCTAAGCAGAAGTATTTCCCATAGAGATTGATTCCCCAAGCTCCATAGGAACTTGCAGAATCAGTTAAATATTTAGTGTAATATAAACATGTATTTTATTAGGTTTCTAAGTTGTATGTCTTCATCCCAGATTTCCTCCTTTATGACATAATTTCATCTGAGCTTAGATGCATATATTGAACCTGAGGACTGGTGTTTTTCAATATGTAACGAGTCGTTTCCTTACTTGCCCCCTGCAGCTGCTGGAGCAGGCGCTGGTGATCGAGGAGCAGTTGCGGCGGGCGGCTTACCTAAACATGACCCAGGACCCGAGCCACCCGGCCATGGCGCTCAATGCTCGCTTCGCTGAGGTGGAGTGCCTGGCGGAGTCGCACCAGCACCTCAGCAAAGAGTCGCTGGCAGGGAACAAGCCAGCCAACGCCGTTCTGCACAAAGGTCAGTGACAACACCGCTACGTCGATACGGGATGCAGTTGTGATCAGAACTTTAGATGCACATTTTGGGCATGGATTTGGTGTTCTTTTTGGTATTTTATCTCTGATTTAAGCATGTTTTTCTTTTTCCAGGATGTATAGGGCAATATTGTGGTGATACTACAATAATGATGGGAATTATTTAAAAAATATAGATGCAGATAACTGTGTAGCTATGTCTGCATGGCACAGCCTTCATAGTGCCACAAACACAGACACTCTTCTTGAAAAACGTTCTAATTTGAAACATTTTTCAAAAGGACTCCAGTCACTTAAAGAAGTGTGATTTATATCACAAAGCTGCACACAGTAACTGCATTTAATCATATTTTGGAATTCACTGATATTTATTGATGCTCTCGTGGAAGAAAAAAGAAATAATTTCCCATAATAATGTACGTTTTTACAAAAAAATGTCATAATAGATGGTACAGGAATAAATATTTGCCCTTAGTTGTACAACAGACTTCAATTATTTTTGAAAACAAGAATTTGCTGCTGACATTTTAATATACTGTGAGTTTTCTCGTAAATATAGACAGAAATAGACACAGTTTAAATCGTCTGACCCCAAACACTCACCCTCTGATGAAAGAAAATTGATGGGGGTGTTTAAGAAGAATCTATTCCCACTCTCAGCTTGAGGTTTTGTTCTTCTGTTCCTCCAGAAGAACAAAGCAAGATTCATCCAGAGCTACAGTGGAATGGTCCAGATCAAAGGATATTTATTAGTTAACATCTTGTGGAAAAAGAAAGTACGATGTCCAAAAAATACTTCCCCCTAAAGTCGACAGCTAGAATCCACCTTTAGTCCTTTTAAAAAATTTATGGAGTATGACTTTAAGTCGAGTCTGGACGAGGAAAATCCACCAGTCTAACTCTGTTGCAGTTCTTAGATTTATGGCCTTTCAAACAGCTCTCCAATATACTGCCATGGCGCTGAGATGTAGAAGTTTCTGTTTTTTTATGGCAATCTGTGGAGCATTTTTGGGCAGGAAGGTGTACTTACTAAAAATATAAATGCAGTCAAATCAGTTTTGTTGCTAATCTTTGACTCATCCTGGCCTATAATCGCCGTCGTCCTGCTTATTATTTTCCGGAAAATAATACATTTTTTGAGTTTGTTGGGGTTTTGCTTTTTTTTTTGTGGAATAAATAACAAAAGAAAAGAAATGAAAGTGGCATCTTAAAGGTTAAAATCCTGAAAGTGATTGAGTATTTGGTCATTTTTAACACATCTTTTTAAAAAAACAAAACAACAAAAAAAAAAAACAAGATTACCAAAACAGGCAAAATCATGACCAGAACTTTAAAGATGACTGCAAAAAGTGTGTGGCTTCTCTGCCACATGCGAAGGCACATTTATCTTAACATCATGTGACCCCGTGTGAATTAAATAAACTTTTTCCGATTTCAGTTTTTAGGCTATTCTGGAAAAAGAAACAACTCAACTAAAACGTCTCCCATCAGTACAATCCCATATTGTCAGAAACCTTGTCACTTTTTGGGATGGGAACTGACTTTAATTTACATTTATAATTGACGGCGAGAAGCTCGGCCAAGGATAGTTAAGCAACCGGATTCAGGGAAAAATTGAAGGAAAAAAAAAAAATTGGCAGACAGATAATCACAGGCAAACAATGAAAGAGATTCAGATCAACCCATCTGTCGCGCAATCTTTTCCTGCTGTGTCGATCTCACGGCTTCGCCTCGAGAAAGTTTCGGTCATGTAGAGAAGATAAGCTTTCACTGTGTTAAGTGATCGCTCCAAACACTTCCTCTCTGGCTCCCAAGTGAGCCCGTCCATGTTTGTGTTCCGGTATTCATCCTCGACTGTATCTGAGCTTGTGATCAAAGATTGATTTAATGTAAGGATGTGATAAAAGAGAGATGAAGAAAGTAAACTCTCATATCTTAGAAATATGATTCCATCTAAAAGTCAGTGTCAAGAGAAAAAAAATTGAATTAAAAAAAATTTTCTCGTTGGGTGGTAAGAATAAGAAATATCGATTTGTTGGGAAAACCGTCCAGCATCATTTGAAAGCTGTTATGTAACAGCTTCTTGTTTCTTGTCGCTGCAGTGTTGAACCAGCTGGAGGAGCTGCTGAGCGACATGAAGGCCGACGTGACCCGGCTGCCCGCCACGCTGTCCCGAGTCCCGCCCATCGCCGCTCGCCTGCAGATGTCGGAGCGGAGCATCCTCAGCCGGCTCGCCAGCAAGGGCACTGAGACGCACACGCCCCCGGTCAGCAGCCCAAACACGCGCACAAACACACTTCGACACACGGGTTCACTCACAAGCTGAAACCTGCTCCATCCGCCAGTGGAAAAGCAATAGATGGAGGGCATCCAATGAAAACACACTGCCTTTTTATTCTGTCACCCATCTGCTCTTCTTGACTCCACAATCACTTATTCAGCATTTCTTTTTCAGCTTGCATAACATCCAGTCAAGGTGTTTCTTTTGTTTTTGTCTGAATTTTTTAATAACACGATTTTCTCTGTCTTCGCGCAGCCCATACCGCCGGGACCCTATGCCACCCCTCAGAACTACGGCGCGCCCTTCACGCCGGCCCCGCCAAGCGCCCTGCACATGGGAGGAGCCAACTACAGCCAGATGCCACCGGGATCCTTCATATCAGGTCAGTGTTTACGGGTTCTGGTTTGTCCAAAGCGGTGATTCGTAAACACATGTGTGAGTGAGCGGAAAACGAGATGAGTTCAAAGAGAAAACAAACAAGAAAGAAAGCGTGATTTTTCTGAGGCTCTGATAATTACAGCAATCAGAGATAATTTAGTGAAGCAAAATCCCACTGGGCTCGATCTGTGCAACAGTTTGGCAAGTTGATGATTTTAGAGGGATTTGTGTGTCTTGGCGGGGAGGGGGGACGTTTGAAGATTGAGCTGTTGCTGCCTCGGGTAAAGGAACCGATTAGATCTCAGCGCGGAGTTCGCGCTGGTGTTTGCCATAAACCTTCTGCAATAGCAGCCATGAATACACTTTTTATCTTCTCTTACATTCGACTTCATGATAAGGTAGCAAATTGGCCTGTGGTTGCAACAGGAAACTGATTTATTGCTCTAAAAACCCGGAGACGTCCCCGAAAGAAGCCCGCAAACCTACATAATGTGTGATGTGACTGCAGAGGGGGAAACGTTAAAAACAAAAACCCCTACATTCAGTTTATTGCTGACAACTTTTCCACATTTTGTCATGTCATCACCACAAACTTCAGCGTATTTTGTTAATATTTTAAGATGTAATAATGTCATAACGGTGAAATGGAGACAAGAGGATACATGCTCTTCAAGCTCTGTTTTTTACATTTAAAAAGTGTTCATGTGACTTCAGCGACTCAGGAAGTTGAATACAATTGTACTCCACACTTTTCAGATTTTCCGATATAAAATAAAAGACATTGAAAACATAATTTTCCTCCTGCTTTCAGACGATTCACTACTTTGCGTTGGTCCACTGAAATCCCAGCAAAATCCAGCGAAGTTTGTAGCTGGAGCATGTCATCATGTGAAAAGGTTGAAGAACTGTGAAGAATAGTTTTGCAAGTCTCTGTTATCTCTGCGCTCGCAGTTCTCCTGCAGCCCCAAGTGGTGAAACAATTTGACATCGGTGGGTTTTGAAGAAGCGCTGATCCCGATAAAGGTCGAGGCTTGATTAGCTGGTAACATGAGCGGTTTATGCTCAATAAAGCAAGGTATAAAAATGGGCCAAAATGTGCTCCAATCATAACAGAAATGCCAGGAATTTTGTCTTTGTATGGTGCTGTCGCTGTGGGAAAAACATTTAGCAAAGGGAGTTGGGGGAAAAAAAAAACCCCAAAAACAAACATGTTCAGGCTTCCTAAGAAAGCCATAAATCTTAGTTTGTATTCTCTTTACTTAGTGTAATAGAATTATTTAGGTTTTAAATTAGTGGCATTGAGAACTACTTTGCTCTAGGAGGACTGTTTTTATGTCTGCAGCACTTTATCACCTTGAGCAGCTTGAGTTGTAAAAAAAAAAAAAAAAAAAGGGGGGCGGGAGGAGAGAAGTTCATATCTAGGGAAAAAAAACATCTGTGACAGCGTTTCTGATGTGGCTGCCAGAAAGACACCTGAAATAGACATTACCCAAAAAATAAATAAAAAAATCAAACACAAACGTGTTGCACTTCTATATTAAGGCATTCTCAAACCCTCAATAGCCAGCTCAGCATTTAAAGGACCTAACGACCATTTGTGCAACAATAAAGCTCAGTCTGGCCAGGCAGGCATTGTTTCTCCTGAAAAGTTTGATTATTACCAACTTAAGAGCCTCTGAATTAAAATAGCAGAATGACCAAAACATTAGTATTAGTTTTTATCTATCCCACCACTCTTGCCTGCATTCTATCACAACTCACTGTCAGCTGGGTGAATTTATTTTCCCATAATTAGTTCGGCAACAGCATGTGCTCTCCAGACGCACTCTCTGCCCTGCATGTGCTTTCGTGTTCGGAGATGTTTAGATAGCTGAGATGTGGCAGAGATAACCAGTAGAACCTGATACTCCCCCAGTAGCTTTACTCCAGAAGAAACCACAACACCCAGCACTCTCACTCTCTCTTTCTTTCTGACTCTCTCTCTCCCGTTTGGTGTATCTTAAGTTTTTTGTAATTGCAGGCCGAGACATCTGTCAAAGGCATTGCATTTCAGCGAGCCAGGGGCCTATCGCTGAAAATGTCATTATGCTCGGCCCGTCTGAGACCGAGTGTGCCAAGAAAACATTCTGACTTTGTACCAAGGTATTTTCAGTGGGACGCAGACCGCAGCAGGCCTGGTTGTGTAAACGTTGTGTTGTGACTTGTGAACGAGCGGAGGGCTGGGCCCGGCGTTTGGTCGCTCAGAAATAGTTGTGCTTCTCCGTGGTTTTTTGACTCACCGGGGCCCTCGCCGCCGTAAGCTGGACTGAGCCGAGCCGAGCCGAGCCGCGTGCAGTCCGAGACCTCTGGCAGGTTATGAGACCACATTTACAGGCTTGATTGGGGTCATGCTGCTTCCTGACCTTTTATGATTCAGGCAGCGAGAGGGGAAACCAGCAGAAGCAGGCTGGGTGGACCGGAGCTAAAATAACAATTCTCAGATTTTTTTGCCACCTTGTAACTTCCCTACATTAATGGGAGTTTACTGAAAGAAGGTCCCACACTTGCGTAAACAAAATACCTCCAAAAATATTCTTACCTAAGTCCACATCTGCTGTTTTAGCTGCATTTTCTAAATGTAATTCTGCACCAGTTGCTCCAAGTTATATATGTGGATGCAAAAGTAATCATGCCCCTAAAGTCTTTCATATTCTGTCACATTAGAGTCACAAACTATTACCTATTTTACTTGGCTTCGTCTGCTGGGCCGACACAAACCAGGGTACAACAATATGGTAAATGGTTTTTTTTACAACTGGCCTCCAGAGTCAATGCTCCGAGCCACATTTTGCTACAATCACAGCTGTAGGTGTTTCGGGGTATGTCTCTACCGGCTTTGCACATCCACAGTCTGAAATCTTTTCCCGTTCTTCTCTGCAAAACAGTTCAGTGTCTGTGAACATCAATTTTCATAACTTAACAAAAATTGTCAGCTGGATTTATGTCTGGACTTTAACTGGGCTATTCCTGCACACGAACATGCTCTGATCTAAGTTATTCCATGCTCGCTCTGAATCTTTAGGATTGTTGCTTTGATTGAAGGTGAATCTTTGTCCCTTTCTCAACTTTTCTCCAGCCTCCAACAAGTTTTCTTAAAGTTTTGGCCTCTATGTATCTTCATCCATTTTTCCACCAACTATCTCCAGCTTCCCTATCACTGGAGAAAATATTTGACTTTTTTTTTTGACAGTGATTTTTTCCCCCCTTGCCACTCATCCAGAAAGGTCCCACACTGTCTGGAGGAGTGTGGGACCTTCCTGACCTTTTATGATTCAGGCGACTGTTCAACTGAAGCTGAACAGTTGATGCACAGTCACGTGGTTTCTGGTTGTTAGAAACCAGAAACCATACAATGACACATACCTCCTTTGGTACATCACATATAATGCCCCATACCTGCGGTTTCCTCCTACTTTCCTGCATCTTCTGTTTCGCTTTTACAATATGTTCACACGGAGAGTGTCACACTTTTCTGCAGACAGTCTCTTCCGTGAACAACGATGTTGTAATGTTCATCCAGGGGAGTTTAGCATTTGACAAAATTGTTATCATAGTAGTTATTTGATTAAAGAATCATACAAATGCACATAATCCCTCATTTCACAAAAGTATTTTTTTCCCTGCATATTCAAAAACCAGATACTTGAAGTACTTGAAGCAAAATATCTACATTGTTGTCCAAGTGCATAAAACATGACAAAAAAATTCTGTTCTGAGATGTTCCGGTAACTTGACCCTGGTTTAAACTTCTCCATACATTTCTCCTTGAGCTCTGTCCGCTGAGTTCTTTGGTCTTCATGAGACTCTTTGTTCTCTAATGTTCTCCAACAAGCCTCTGAACCATTTTGTTAAGACCTGAGATGCGTCCCGGGTTCAAATCCCGGACAAGCCCCCAGTTGACATGACGTCACCTGTCATTCAATCCACTGTGTTTGTCAACAACTGACAATTCAGGAGTCACAATTTTTCTTGAAGTAAACCAAAGTTGCCTGGGTTTGTCATTAACGATTGCCATGCGGTGATTTGAGGTTTGGTGAAAAAAAATGTTAAACATTGTCAGTGGGGAACATGCACTTAAGACATGCTTTACCCAGGGCACTTAGAGGGTGGAAGAGAGTTTACTCCATTCCCAAAACCCAAATGGAGTCTGGAAAAATGCAAAAGATGGATGTGACCGACCTCATGAGCAGCTGAACACAACAGTGATCGACGGTATTACTACCACATGCTTGTCTGTTCGAAGATAGCTCCAAGTAAATTTCCCTTTTTTTTTATCATTACATCGTATGCTTAATGGTTAAATCAAAGATTAATGTGTCAAGCTGGATCCAAATCAATAAATGTGAGTTGTGGCTACAAATCTGTTTTCATTACAGTTTCTTTGTAAAAGCAGTAACTTTTCACGCATGTGGTGCACAGCCTGACATTAGTGATCAAAACATAGTTCAGATTTTCACAAGCAAGTCCAAAATGCATCTGACACGAAACGCTGTTGATCAGATATTTGGAAGATTTGAAATAATAATAAAAAGATAAATAAATACCAAATATCAATTTTGAGCAGCAGGACAACCTAATATTTCCATCATCACCAGGTAAAAATCCAAGCTTCTAATATGATGTGTGAAAGTGAAATCAGTACGGTGTGTCTGAGTGGAGGATGTATGTGAAAGTGCTGCTATGTGAAATCAAAATGATCTATAGCAGATGCGAGTTAGTCGGCGGTCTGGGGTTTAAAGAGCTGATGGCCTTTCCAGGTCCTCAGGTGTCCTGTGTCAGAAATCAGTGTTGCGTGTGACAGATGAATGCCCAGCCCAACCACAGCATTCCTGCAGATGTTGTCACACCTTAATGGAACTGCTGTGCACGCACTGGGATTAAATTAAATTAATCTCATGTTTGACAGTATTTACGTGACTTCTGAAGATAATTGTTTGCTTTGAGTTTACGTAGAGGTTTTAAAGTAGATGAGAACTACATTAAAGTCATGCTTCAGTTTCCTTCATCTTCGCATTTCACAAGTTACCTGGTATTTCTTTTGGTATGTCTCATAAAAATTGAAAGGACTTTTATTGAAGTTTGTAATCAGAACAAGTCAAAATGGGGAAATGTTTTTTTTTTATTTATTTATTTTTTTTAAATAATTTTGCAAGGCACTGTATATCAGCAACATCTGGAGCTGAATGTTTTTGGAAATTCTGTTTTTGCCATCAGGAAGCTATGCAGCTCTGCTAACGGACTCACATTCTAGACAAAGCTTCATATTCTGACGCGTATAAATTAAAGTGATAGAGCAGAGCACATGGGAGCACCTGCCCTGCTGATATCTCCACCCTCCCACCAGCTCCAGTAGCTCCATCTCTGACCTCTGACCTCTCTGCAGAGGAAGGAGGGAAGTTAAAGACGAGTCCCTTTGGGGATGTGTAAAGTGTCACATTATCCTGCTCCCCCTCTCTCCAAGCCTCCACTACAAGTCTGCCGCTTGTCTGCCCCCACAGAAGCCGCCGCCGCTGCCGCTGCTGCTGCTGGGGCCACCGGGGGTGCCGCTGGTGGAGCCGCAGGGGGGTCAACTGCCGCCGGGGTTTTCCAGAAGACCAAGGAGCACGACGTGATGCAGCGGCAGCGAGTGGTGGACCTCTGGAAAGACGGCAAGTCAGAGGGAGCTATCGGGCTGGAGCTGAGGATGCCCAAGTCCACGGTTCACAGCATCATTGTCAAGTATCGACTTAGCAACACGGTGGAGAACCTGCCGCGTAACGGGCGACCAAAAAAGCCCTGACGGAACGCAAGGAAGAGGATCCTGGAATGTAGCAAAACTGATGAAACAGGAAAAAAAAAACACCCGGGATTTTAAAACCAAGAACAAATAAGACGGAGCTCCAAAGAATACCTGATAACAAAGCACTTATGCACTGCTGGAATGTGAGGCATATAGAGACGGAAGAACAATCTCAAAACGCAGAAACTGAAGGTTTGAAACGCAAAATAAAAAGCAGTGGCAGCACTTTGACCCACAAAAGAAAGCAGGCAATCAACTGCTTAAAGAGTGGACCAAAAATAAGCAGGGAGAAATGAAGGGTGCTGCTGAGGGGGAAAAAAAAAAAGCTTAAAAAAAAATCTGTCTGGAATGAATGCAGGAGGACAAAAAAGGAGAGAATGTTAATGCAATCAAAGGGTTTTCTTTTTCTTTTTTTTTTTTAGAAAAATGCAGCAAAGTTGGGTTTTTTTGTTTGTTTTTTTTTTTAGATCTTCTCATACAGATTTCTTCAGGCTTCTTTTTCTGTTTTTCCCTTTGAGCCAAAAGATTTCCCTCCGGATCCATCCTTCATCAGCAGGCTGACTGAACAAGCCGGTTCCCTCGATCTGACCCTGTACTCCCTCATTCCTCTACAGTCTTCTCGTCCTCCACACTCACACACACACACATAAAAATACAAACACTTTGGATATCTGAAAACCTGCAAAGGACTTTGCTAATCTCTTTGAATGCAGGAAGATGAAAACTCGAAATAGAGAACGAAAAACTGGGCCAAGTTCATCTTGCAGAGAAAGTTCAAGAAGAAAACAAAACGGAGAGAAGGTTGTTGAGTTTAAATCACTTCTCCGCGTGGATCGTCTTGTTTTAGGATCCCTAAAGTCAACCAAGCATAAATCCAAAAGCCACAGATTTGGAGAGCTGATTTGTTGTCTTTTTAACAGAATCAGTAGCAGCTACCCTAACCTGACAGACTGCCAACAAAATATGTAGTGTAACGCAAGTGGAACAATATTACTTGCTCCTGCACCTTTTTTTTTAATGGGAGATTGTCTCCTAGCTGGGGATACCACTCTGTCGCAGAATCCACATTTCCTGTTTTTAGACCTCATGACTACAGAAAGCACTATTTATGAGCCGCTCTTCCTCATAGATGAAGTCTGTAATCTGTCACTGAAAGAAAAAGGGAGACTCGCTTTGAAGCCCGAAGAGACATTTTTGTTCCTCGAGCTGCTTTATTGTGACAGCGTGATGGATTCCACGCGGTGGAAAATGTCCCCTGATCCCAGAGAAAATAAAACACTCCTGTCTGCATTATCGCTTTTTCCGAACGCAGTGTGTGTGTGTGCAGCAAAGCTGGGCCTAACCTCTTATCATGAGAACAGCACTATTCCTCTGCTGTGTTTCTGGATGGAGCAAAATTCAAATTTTGGTTAAGAGCTGTGTGACTGTTAAATTTGACGCCAAATTTGAGTGGTATTTCACTTTCATTGTAAAGGTTTGTGTGTGGCCTGCAATGAGTATACATGGTATTTCTTCACATTTGCAAGCATTACGTCCTTGTAAATGTGTGTGCATGGTAATTTAGAGATTTTTTTTTTTTTAAACTCCAGTTCGCCTTTGTATTTTTAAATCACGGTGCCAAGGAATCTTTCCCATTTCATATTTTTCTGTAAAATACTTTTCCAGTGCAAAGTTTGTTCTTTTTTCCACATCAGATTTAGCCAAAGATATATATTTACCACACCAAATCGGGATAAGAGATAATGGATAATGGGGATATGTACAAAAAAGCATTTAAAACAGAGGTAAAAGGAAAGAATGTTGCACCGTAGCTTAGTGAAGTGTCACGAATCAGGACTGAAATACCCTTAATACATAATCAACCCTTAGTAAATAAAAACAAGCTGTAACTTAGAGCTTCAACATTAAACCAGTGATGGTTATGATGAATATTCTCCTTCTTCTGATTAGCTGACCAGAAACCAGAACTGCTGTCGCTAGAAAATGCTAGCCAGAAATTAACTATGGTTGTTTATGATATTGACCCCACGTCACAGTGAATGAAAATGGAACATTTTCTATTGTTTTTGATCAAATACAGTAACTGTAATTATTAAGAAAACCTTTGGCTACATCATAATATAATCTGGATTAGTTCTGCACAACATAGTTTGAAGTTGTTGTAATGGGTAGATAGATTACTCATCATCTGGGGTGCACATTTGCTATGAAGAAAGCAACAAAAAAAATATCCACGATTAATGGTGGTAAAAAGAGAAAGCAATAATTCTTTATTTTCCCTTTCGTTCTGGTTTTCAGTTCTAAGCTGTTACAGGTTGGTGATGTTCAGGACCAGATAAAATAAAAGATATGTACGTCACCTTACAATGGCACATCGACCTGCAGTCCTTGAACAATTGCATGCTTTCACCCGCAACCCCTCGACATCTTGGACAAATGCTAAGCTGTTTCTAGCCGAGGATTCGTTGATGTGCTTTTTCTCTTTTGTTGGACATTCTTTCTGAAACCAGCAACAGAGTACTTTAAAATAGCTGATAGGTTGACATTTTCAAGATATATGTTTGTTCCTGATTAAAGGTTTTGCCTCAGATGCACTCTTGCAAGGCTTTTTGTTGAAGCAAATATAGTGCATTTCCTGTCAAGAAGGCAGCATTCCCTCGATCAGATAATTTGCAGGATCTACAGGGGAGAGACGCACCAAGACTTTGGCCAGGCTTTTTTTTTTTTTTAATAGCTGTTTTGAACTTTACATGATCCATCAAAAGTAGTTTAGAGTTTCGGGTCTTTGAGAATTGACTAATGGCTATGCTTTGAGTTTAAAAGCTCTTAGAGATGTGTTCTCTTTTTTAATGTTGGGTTTGTCTTGCCTTCGCTTTAACTCTCACTGCCAACTTAATTTGGGGTAAGAAAACAATAACCTGCTGCTACAAGGAAGCTAAAATGCAGGAGGACCATGCTAATGTTAACCAAACAGCAGCTGTATACCTTGAAGTCACAAGGGGAATCTGCTTTGTTTCATTTTCATAACTTGTTTGCATTTGGTGTCCATAGTATGGTGACCATGACAATGACAAAATTGGGATTTTGTGCACCCATTGTACACATCTTTCACACACAGAGACACCCCGCCTGCTCCAGTATAAGTAGATAGCCATTTGTAAGTATTTTGCAAAGAATCGTACAAATGTAGGTAATTCTGTCAGCATAAATACTCCTAATAATAAACATTCCTCTAATAAACACTCCTCAGATACAAAAACTGGAGATTATTTAATCAGATTATGTTCTGCCCTCATCTAAAGTCCTGTGTTGGTATTACTGATCGTTTGCTCTCATAACACTGTAACCGGAATGATTGTCCTCACCCTAAAACAAGAAGCCTAGTGGTTCAAATGAGTTGTGGTGTGCCACAGGCATCAGTCCTTGGTCCCCTTCTGTTTTTTCCAGTTGTATGCTACCTCTTGAATACTGTTTTTTGAGTCCTAACCACAAAGTTCTTACCTACCTAAATATATACAGGCGCTTTTAGTGATAAATTATACCCTTGACTTCTATTTTAACAATGTTAAGATAGAACAGTTTTATTATGTCTGAAATCCTTCTGTGGATAGACAATCTTAATCGCTTTTTGAGCGTTCCTGATTTCTTGACTGATCTGTTTTCAGTTAAGTATCAGTTTTTCCTCTTTGTTCTACATTTTTATTGTCTCTTTGTTCCACATCTCTGGCTCTAAAGCGTTTTTTCCTTTTTGCCCCTTTTTTTTTTTTGAGTCTCTTATCAGATTTTGCCTGCTCCTACCACACTCTCACACACAGATATTTCTCTCTGTCTCCTCTTTTGGCCTCTGCTGGAAAAATGCCAGTACGTTTTCCCATAACTGGTCCCCTCTCACAGTTTCACCTTTTTTTTTTTTTTTTCTTCCCTCCAACACCATCAGCCCAATACGCAGCTTATCGCATCTTTGATCAGCGAGCCAGTGTTACGACTGTTTATCTTTCCCCGTGGTGCAAGTGAAAGTCGTCCTGCGCTGGTCTATTCCTGGCTTTTTGTTTTGAAACAAGCTCTAAAAATGCCTTCATGAAAACCCACCAGTGTGGGAAACGCAGACCCTGTGCTGGTCAGGTGTGTGTCATGCAGAAAGGTGTTAGTTTTCATCTGTGTGTTTCAGTGTCCTTATGTGCCTGCGCATAAAACAAAGATGTTTACTCATTGCTGGCCTCGCTTTCTTTCAGTCAACAGTTACGCATTTCTCGGTTTTGCCCTTATTGCAAACATGAATCATGATACTGTATATATTATTGATGTACTGTAATATGCAAGTTTTCTGAATAAAAACCATAGTAATGTACCTTTGGAATGCTGCTTATTGTTGCAAAAGCCATGTGATTACCATGTTTTAAGTGCGCTTATTGTCATATTTTCAAACATAATGTCTCGGTAGAGTTAAAATCTGTAAACACAGCAAAGACGGAGATTGTTGAAAAGTGCTTCCAGCTCAGGCCACATTTACCACAAGCCATGTTCTTCAAAATGCAATATTTGCATCTTGCTCAACTACAAATGTTTTTGTTCGCCCAGATAAACATCTCGGAACAGATTGCTGGGGTTTTTTTTTTTTCAGTGATTATGGCTGATTTGCTGATTTTTATTTTTGAAAATAGAAAACAAGCATACTGGTTTAAATTTATTCCTCCTCCTTTGCTCCCAATAGTTCAGACATTTAAATAAGACATTCGTTGTCCAGCTAAACCTTAAACTCCCCCAACTTAGGAAACTTAAATTGTTGATACTTTTGAGTGAGTGTGAGGCTTTTTTTTGTTTGTGCTTTTAGCTGTGGTCTTACTCAATATGAATGCTATGTTTGCAGTGGCTATAAAAGTATTCACCCCTTTGCTGTTTTACCAATTTTATTGCTTTGATAAAAGAACATTTTTATGTCTTTTTGACAAAATTTTATACTCTCACATGCCTTTTTTTTTTTTTTAAACCAATCGAGACATGATACGTATGAATTCTCTTCAGCAGTGTCTTTCTCATCGCCGCTCTGCCATAAAGCCTTGACAGTTCAGTAGCTGTTGTATTCAGTCTTTCCACCTTGTAACTCCTTCAGCGTAGCAGAGGTGTCATGGCGTCCTCTGTCGTAAGTCTCCTTCTTACATTGTCACTCGGTGTGTGAGGACGCCCTGATCTAGACAGATTTAGACATGGGCCATGCTCCTTTCACTTCTTGATGATGGATTTAAGTGAACTCCAGGGGATGTTCAGGGCCTTGAAGATGTTTTTGTATCCATCCCGTGACTTATGGGGATCTTAGTGTTCTTTTTGTCTTCATGCCGTAATGGTAGCCAGGAATCCTGATTAACCAGTGAATGGACGTTCCAGACGCAGGTGTCTTTACACTACGACCGCCGGAGACACTGTCACTGCACTCTGGTGATCTCCATCCACTCATTGTGAGACTACTACCACCAACTAGATGGACCTCTGTTGAATTAAGTTAGTCACTTAAACTGAGTGAGCCGCTGGATAATTGTGCACCAATTTTGTACTGAATGTTTTTATCCAATTGTGATTGTTCTGTAGAGAACGGTTTTATATCAAAGTTTTCAATTTTGCCAGAAAAACAACATTTTGTTGATCAAGACAGGTTTACAACAGCAATAAAAAGGGTAAAACGTCCAAAGGGGTGAATAATACTTGCAGTTGGGTTAGCGTCAGCTTGACTGGTACAAGTGGGTATTATGTGTAGAGCTGTGATTCATCTCAGGATAATGGTAGCTGCGTCGGTTCAGTGACTGGATCAGGAACAGTGTCTTTAATTCAAAGATCCCTTTCACAAAACTTCAAATAAGCCAGAGTCGATGCTTATTCCTCATCCAGTTACCCAAATGGTAGACTGAATATTTACTTTGGATCCAGTTTTTACAAAGACGAAAGACGGGGAAATGTGCTTTCCCCAATGTAGCTCTGGTAGACTATTGGACAAATGGACAGGAAGAGGGCATGGAGGCCGGCTTTGTTAACCATGTCATGTGATCACGCTGTGACGCTCCTGGTCTTCCTCCTAGAAACTAGAGGGTTAATGCAGTGCATTCTGGGATGAACAGTTTTTATCTTTTTTGTTCCCTGTGTGTAGTTCAGTCCTTCATGGCCAAACAATAAGGGCTTTCCATCCTAACAACTTACTATTCGCTAGATATTTTCTCTTTGGATCATTCTCTATGAACCTGAAAATGGTTAAGTATTAAAATCCAAGTAGATCGTCAGTTTCTAAAATAGTGAGACGATTCCTTCTGGCTCCAACATAAACGTTCAAAGTCACTCGAATCCTCCATCTTCCCCATTCAGCCGCTCACTTTGAACAAAAGCAATTTGTCTCCTTCATGTCTGGAAGGAGACAAATTGACTGATTCGTGTGATGGACTGATTCGTGACAATCAACAACTTTGGTTGTCATGAAATGGTCATTTCCATTGGACCTGGGTCATTACGGAATCAGGGCATTGTTGAAAAATGTGCGTGAAAATGACATCGATCACAAAAAAGCTTCATTGAATCAGCACTCTTGTCATCTTTTAGGTTGACAAGAGTGCGACTCAAATAAAACATCCCTGTTGCTTGATTAAAACAATATCTTTGGCTGCAAACACCAGCTTTATAAGTGTGTGCCGAGTCTCTCAGTGATGCCTTTTAAAGAATAACACACATCGATAATATATATATATATATATATATATATATATATATATATATATATATATATATATATATATATATATATATATATATATATATACTTCTGGTCTAGTAATTCAAGAAACAGTGCTGGTCTTCATCTGATCTGATGGATTTTTCTTTTTTCTTTTGGTGCTCCGTCTGTGGAAGGACAGAAAGGAAAGACGTACTGAACCGGCTGACCCGAGCTTGTGTTTCTGTTTCCCCCCCTGCAGTCTTGAACGGGCCTCCCATGTCTGTAAAGAAGGAACGGGAAGCAGAACTGCTGGTGAACCGACGGGAGCAGCGCAGCGGAGAGGTCATCTGTATCGACGACTAGACGACACACACGCACACTCGCGCTTGCACACCTGAAACCCATTTCCTGCTAGAAAGACACCTTCGATTACTCCTCTACAGAGGAATGGTTTTTTTTTTGTTTGTTTTTTTCCGCAGGAGAAAGCAGCACCACTGAATCGCGCTCGCAGTATTACGACTAACTAACTGACTGTCTGAAGGCAAATGTACCCAAACAATAGTGATTGTAATTGCTTCATTTGAAACAAACAACTTCAGCCGCACACATAGCCACACTCTCATCGTCGGAGACAGTCCAACCTGCCTCCAACTTTTTGTGACCATTTTACAACTGCCTCAAACCATTATACTCCTCAACAACAACCTCCTCAAGTGGGCCTCCTCCTTGAGATGCTTCAGACCTCACCTATCCACACACACACACACATGCACACAAACATAAAGAACCGCTAAACCCAACCTTACCCAAGAAACCTCCTAGATCTGTCAGTAGATCAAATCCCCTCCCTCCTCTTCCTAAGCTTCTCTCAGAAAGTTGCATGTGAATCTATACTCATTTCTCCCATGGCGCTCCATCTCCTGAAGCATGCTCTTATCACAACAACGCTGTCTTGTGGAATCAGAAAGAAGAGAAAAATGTTATCAAGCTGTGCCTAAACTCGTTTTAATACTATTTCTAATGCTCAGAGAGAGGCTGATTCTCCGGTGTCTGAGTTTAAGCAGCTCCAAGCACAGCTCCAGCTATTAATTACCTTTATTTTGCTCTTTTTTTTTTTCTCTCTGGTTTTTTTTTGTGTCTTTTTTAACGGTACGTGTTCAGATAAAACTCATGTGCAAAAGTATGATATAAATATATTCAGGACTTGTTTGACCATAAAGTGTTTTCCAGCATCCTTTCTCTGCTTTCCCTGGTTTGGGTTTATGTACAGAGCTTCGAGGTATTTTGAAGGGGGTTCGTTTTAGGAAAGGCCTCGAAATGTTGCTATTTTTAGGATTCCCTTACGAATGTTTATAACCTTTCATAAACGAATCAGTGTTATTGAAACCTATTGACAACCCTCTGCACTGCTCTTACTTTTACTTACCAGCGCTTTAAATCAAGAACTTTTTTTGTTTCCTTTTTTTTATTATTATTATTGTTATTATTATTTCTGTTTCCTTCTGCAAAATCCTGTGATATACTTTGCATATTTAAGCAGCTCATTCGTGTTCTCTTGTATTTTTACTCTCCCAGTTACGAGCATTGTTGTTGTTGATGTTGCTGTTGTTCTCGCCGTTGCTATTCAAGAGAGAGAGCTTCTACCAAAAGAGACATATCTTTGTAACTATAAAACGTGAAAAAAACAAACACACATACACACAACAGTACGCGTGCCACACAATACACAGTTCGTCATGTTCGTCCCATTGTTGCAAGAGAACACAAACGAAGAAGTTGAGCTAACTTCAGAAGTGCATATGTAATGCAAAGGAAGCAAACTTTCCCTTTTAGTTTTGGGGCTTAATTATGTACGTCTGTAGAAACTAGGTCCTATGTAACCCTAAATGCTTCTACCAAGATCTTAGTCCCTTTCAGCTCCATTAAAAGTGCTCAAGAGTTATCCAGAGGATCAGAGAGGGGACTTTTATATATTGCGTCATTTAAAAGCGCCTTAATAAACATAGCTGAACACATGTAAAGTCAATGAAATACATTTAGAAACTGATGTCAACCTGTAAATTCCAGTATCTTCTGTTTCAAGTGGAAAACTGAAAAGATGGCATAGCTCTAAAAACAATGTAGCTCATCGACCTTTCCCCAGGTTTCATACAAATGTCTGTTACTTTAAAACAAATATTCAACCACCCCCAAACTAAAATGTTGAGTCAAGAACAGCGAATTGTTGCTTTGTCTACTCTTAATTTTGTCCTCGTTTCAGGCTTTTCGGTTGATTTCTGGGTATCTTGTGTCACTGTGTATGTGGTGGTGTCGATGAACTGACGAGTGGAAGTAAAAACACGTCAATAATGACACTTCTCCTTATTTTCTCTTTTTTTGTTTGTAATAAAACTGAAAAAAATGATGGAAATACCCACGTGTGTGTTTTTTTTTTTTTGAATCTGTCGATTCATCTCTTGCTAGCTTATCCTGGCTAAGCTAGGAAGGATAGCTTAGCCAGCAAGCTACTGCTAGCTTGCTCACTATATCTACTAATCAGATGAGATGTGAACATTTAGATTTCGCTATATTAAAGGAATTGTTGTACTTTTTTATGTAAAGTTATATTCAGTTTTTATCACCAGTGTCTTACAAACACAGAGTTGTTTTCAGCTGAGAATCAAGCTAGCAGCTAGTTAGAGTTTAACTACTCCAAATGCCAATTTCAGCCATCTTAAAATAAAAGCTACGGCTCACGGTTCATCAAACTTTACGCCATTTTCTCTGTTTTCTTCAGTGTGCTAGTTTTTATTGACACAAAAGCAATTTGTTCTTGAGAACAAATTTCAGTTACTGACAAGCAACATAAACTTCACTATTTTCTTATTTTGAAACTATTTTAATAACTTTCATACTGTTTTGAGTTTCTCAGCTCAAAGTGGTTTCACGTTGTTCTGTTTTGCAATACTTTATTAATATTATTGTTAAAACGCTCCAAACCAATATATCCAAAGCACCAAAACAATCTCTAACTGAGAGAAATTTTGGAGACTTTCGGACAGAGTGGGTGAATTTTGCATAGTAAAAATGACTTTGACAGACTCCAGCCAAATAAGACTGTATGCTGCAATTGAAACAAAAGGTGATTTAGCAACGTTTTATGGGTTATGCAACAATACTGCCTTCTAAGGAAGTTGTTTTTCAAGTTAAATGTCATACAGGTTTTAAAATACTTCATCATGGCCTTAAGTACTAAAGGTTTTAAGTATCTTAAATCATCATGGCCAAAAATTGTCTTCTAGTCTTTCTAAGTTGAGTTCTTTCAGATGAAAAATCTGACCCTGATTTTCCTTTCTTTTTCTTTTTCTTAATTTTCAGGTGAAGAAAAGAACAGTAAGGAATGTTTCTTCGACATTCTCAAGGAATGAGCTCAGACAGGGTATGCATCCATCATTTATTTTTACAAATCTGATCACAAGACATTCAGGGGTGTTAAATGAAAAAGGAAAAGAAAAAAATAAAAGTTCAACAAATGATTCTAGGCAGAGATGTGTGTTAAACTGTGTGTGGTGATGGGGGAGGGACGAGGCATGTTTTTCCTCAATTATGTGGTTCAGATTCAGATGTAGGAAGTGAAAATTTAGATCACCATTGCTGTGTGTGCGTGTGTTATGATGAATGCTGACAGGGAAATGTGATGTCCACATGGACGTAGAGAGGGTGTGGGCGGAGGCGGGGGTTACACAGATGACAAAAAAAAAAAAAAAAAAAGAAAAGGAAAGAGGAAGTACAAGGGATTTATTGTCTAAATTTAAAAAAGATTTCCATTTGAAAACATCAACGTTTGAGTCCAATTAGGAACACAACAATCGCTGCCGTAAAGTGCTGAGGAGAAACCAATGCGGTCCGGCCACAAAAACTCCTTATAAACAAGAGTGGGAGTGCTGAATCCCAATGCTAGAAATACACCCTGAAATATAACAGGGAATATTACACAAAGCCGCAGCTTAGGAGACACAGGAGGAAGTTCCATTTACTAAAATATATATTTTCAAAAGTAACAGAAAAGCAATCTGGTTAAGGCAGGAAGATATTTGAATGATCTTTGCTCAATGGTAAAAAAAAAAAAAATGAAACCTCGCATTCAAGGTTCAGTTGTGTCATTTTTGCCAAAGCTATCCTTTTTTTTTTTTTTTTCTCAAAACCACAAAAGCAGAATTTTAGTTATTTTTGTTTAGTTTGACATAAACACTAACTCTATTACAGCTGTTCATAATTTAAGTTACACAAAGAAGACAACATCCAGTCTTTTTTTTTTTTTTTTTCACTTTCCAAGTCAGTGGCGGTTCTAGGATGATTGGTAGCCTGGTTGATTCCTTCCTTCTGATGATCCACACACACCCAAACACAAACTCGCTCTCCTTATCCAGCCCTTTTATGAAATAGAGCTACTTTTGATGACGTATCACATCTGAAATATAGAATAAGTGAATCTCAATTTGCTGTTCATTGTAGAAGAAAACAGAAAAGGTCTTCAGGGTTCATATCTGGGTTCTGCGTCCAGCATTCCTCTCCATGGAAACACAACCATCAGTACGCAACTATTTCCCTTGTGCTATGCCGCACTGGGCAAAAAACCGTATTTGAAAAAACCAAAAACCACCACTGACCCCATGACATAAAGCTTGAAATAGCTTCTGATTGTGCCAACACTGTGCTAGTGCTAACATTTGGAGCTATTCTGCAATGAGTTAGCAAGCTAGAAAATGAATATCTGTGCTTTTAGTTCTTTATAAACTTTACAAACCTCATGGACTTGATGTCGGGCTGCTGCGTATCAGCCCATAAAAAGAAAGAGAAGTTTGTGGGAGGAATCTGTGACATAAATGATCAATAAGATAGTCAGTGAAGTCTTACATTTAAATACAGATATTAAGATAATTAAGTGTTACTCTTAAGCTAATAAAAAAATAAAATGCAATAGTGTCCAACTACTGTAGTGAAAGCGTCTTGATCTACGCTTGTGTGAGCCCTTCATTGTGTTTAACAAAAAAAAATAATTATGCAAACCTGAAATGCCAACGAAACCGTCACGTTTGTTTTTGTTTGCGAGAAATCCTGACTGACATTTCGGTGGCTACACTCGAGAATCTGCACGGAACCGCCAACGGAGTTCTTACAGCTACTTGTGCTGAAATTCAATGCCAGAACACATTTTGACTCTTGCATAGTTGCATCACTTGAATCAGCCTTTTTTAGCGCCGCTTTGGCTTATAAAAAGTTACAAAAAGTGTATGAGTAATAGCCATTGCATCATCAAACAGAGGAGGAACACCCTGAACACAAAAAAAACAACAAAAAAAAGCAGATAAAGCAGAATATACAGCGGTGTGCTTTGCTTGCAATGATTTGAACCTTGACTTTTAAACTATACAATCATTTCTCCTTAGAAAAAAAAGAAAACAAGAAGTAGAAGAAATTCACATCCGCGTTATTCCAAAAATGTTCCCCCTTTTCTCTGCCAACTCAGGACTTCAGGCACATTCTGCAAAATAAGTGACTTATATACAAAACATTTGAATTTGAAAAAAAGATCAACTTCACACAGACGCCTCGCATCGACGAGATCGTAAAATCAGCACAAAGTTTTTGATTCATGAGGGTTCATTCACATACACTCACACAAAGGCAGCATGATTTAAACAGTCAATGCCAACTGGAGAAAGCGTTTATAGAGTCGGACTCTCGCAGATGTGCTCTCATCTGTGGAAGGTGCACGTCTTAATTGTGAGCTTGGTGAGAGTTCAGGCGCACTTTATCGCGTTATACGGGGGCTAAGATGGACCTCCAAGGAATTTTCTGATTCTGTGAAGCTCTTTAATCCACAGACCGGCCTCCGTCACATCTGTTCTCTCGGCAGAAGTTCATCAAGGTTTTTTTTTTTTTTTTTTTTTTTTTTTTTTGTGTATGTGTGTGTGTGTGTGTGTGTGTGTGTGTGTGTGTGTGTTCACTGTAGGTCTTGGTTTTAATCCAAAACTGAATTCCAAAACAGGCTGCAGTCCAGAGGAAGAAAAAAAGAAAAAGAAAAATCCTCTACAGCTTCCACAAATGTCCGCTTTGTCTCTCGTATGAGCACATGTGGGAAATAGCTGTAGCCTTTTGTTTGGCCTTGTAGGAGAAAAAAAAAAATTATATTATCCATTTTCAATGCAAACAATTACATTCTGCAGGAGTCCTGCTGGATTTGCGTTACACGAGAAAAGTTTGCGACTCAGATCAGACGAGCGGCGATCCTCAGTTGACTTTGAAGATGCTAAAAACGTGATTGGCCACCGGGTGGAGGCTGAAGGACGGGCCCGTCTTGGCCTGGAGTTCTGTGCCCCTCTCCAGCCGCAGGAGGCCGGACACCTGGCAGGGCTTCACGAAGTGGAAGGGGTGCGGCCCCGCGGAGGGCGTGGTCCCGTAGCCCTCCATGCACTGCAGCTTCTGGGGCCGGGGCCCGTTGGTCTCCACGTCCAGCTTCACATATTGAGACTGCTGTTCGTTGAACAACACCTGAGGAGGGCGGAAAGACGACGGGAGCATTAGCAACAGAGTTCTGCGGAAATACGAAGAGATAGTTCTGCGAATATTCAGGAATATTAATCACAACGCGCAAATTTCAAGCTTTTGAATATTTTTTTTTTTTTAATTGAGATTTTTGTAAATGATTAAGTCATAACTTTAAACAAAATGAAGCACATTATATCCTGAACTCTTGACAGATGAGGGGTTGTTCAAACTAACCTTTTTGAGAATTCCTTTACTGCTGATGATGAACCACCATTGAATGTGCACAACTTGTCAAAACACCCGACAGCTTAATTAAGCGTGATTAGAAACGTTTTGTTCCAGTCTACGTCTGTATTAAAATTTAAGACTGTAAAGATCAAGAATGGCTTAATGTTGACGAGATCTGAACCATTTCCCTACCAGGACAGACCCTTATCTCTGACTGTTTCTGCTTTGCTGCAACCTTCACTGTAAACGCTGAAGGTCAGTGTCTTTACCATCAACACAGAAATCTGATGCTGATTTGTAGCTGTGCATTCTGTAAGAAGCCTGCTCTTGGCAGGGACTCGATCCATACATCCTCTCTCTCGCATCAAGAGAAACCAAAGAAAGGAAACAGACATAAAAGTTTGAACGACTCTCTTTCACTACTAGGCAGTTAAGTATAACCACAATATGAGCGCGTTACTTTTTATCTCTGTTTTGCTGGTTTTAATCTTTCCGAAAGGCGATCAAAATCCTTCTAACCCGGTTATTAGCATGCTAACAGCAGCTCTTAATTTCTGTTCCATGCGGTTGAAGCTTTAAAAATATTTAATGAGAAAATCAGGATTTTTCTCATTAAAATTCAGAATCTCCTCTGAATACACTTTCATGTTTTGTTTTTTTTGGGGTTCCTCTTGTCTTCTACAAAAATGTGCTGTTAGCAAAGTTAGCATGATGATTGTCAATACTAAAAAAAAAAAGAGTACATGTATATTTGTGGTCAGTAATTATTTGTTACCTGTAGATTTAGCGTCTGTTTTTGGATTGAAGTGTTTTTCTTACTGAGTTTTGGCAGATTTGATACAACATGAAATGATTTAGGGTTAGAATTAGGATTAGGGTTAGGGTTAGAATTAGGGTCGGGTTAGGATTAGGGTTAGGGTTAGGGTTAGGTGGATTTGTTGACCTTATCGGACTTCGGAGCTGATTTTAATTATAATGAAGCCACAATTCCATAACTCTTTTCTTGTTTGTTTTTTTTTATTATAGCACAGTCAGCTAACTTAACCACTGCATACATAGATCGGGTGAAGCCTATAAGGGCAGTTAAAGCCAATCCAACCGCCCAATTTTTGTTTAATCAGTCTGCATTAATCCATGAAACACAACCACCGAGTCCAGATAGTCTTTTGGAAAGACTATATTTTGATAACATTTGTGACTTGAGGCATAATGCAGCTCTACTTTGAAGGTTCATCTAAATGGTTTGAAATTAGTTTTAATATCATAAAGTTAAATCGTGTTGTGAATCCACAAACTTTAGCTTAGTTTATATCCTGATTAGAGGGGCATCATACGACTTTATCCGTGCGCCATTTCACACGACCGACTGTTCGGTCTTTTCGTGCCTATTTTTGGGGGGTAAAGACAGTAGTTGTCTGCCACTGAACATTTTGTACCAACCCTGCATAACTCCGTACCTGCCTTGGGGACGTCTTGTACCAACTTTAACGATCAACAGATTCAAAGAAATGCTCGGAAACCTACTGATACTCTGCTGCAGATCTGGTCCAAAATAAAGAACAAACGGAAAAAAAGCTAAACAATTAAATTGCATTTTAACCAGAGTTTGAGCTCTTGCATGCTTTTCCTTTTTACCAACCGTAATTCGCCAAAACACTCTAAATTATGGTTTCTTTGAGTGTACAATAGAAGCAATTAGATATGCTTTTTAGTGTCCCGTTCACAGCCTTTCCAACGAGTTTACTGTTCAGACTGGACACAAAAACAATGTTAATAACCATAAATTGGTCACAAGTGAGAAGTTGAGCTTCACTCAGACAGAAAGGCTCCAAAATATGTTTCTCTGCTCAATTATTACGAATGCTTACTCTTTTTCAAGTTTGGTAGTCACCTAAGGAACGCTAAGGCGTCAAAAGGTATCTGTGCCGTTTCAAATGAAATATTTACAGTTCACGGACTTTGTGAAGCTCACCTGACAGAACAGGAAGTAGACGCCCGCTCTCTCCACCGTGAAGGTGCCTTCCTCCTTGTTGTACCTCACCGCTTTACTCATGTTGAGCGTCCTCTCCTCCCAGCCTCTTATCACGCCCCCTTCTCCGACTGAAAGCAACACAAATCAGTGGCCTTTCTTCGCTCGCTTGCAAAGCGTTAAGACACATTTAACGAAAAACGAAAACATCTCAAGGACCCGTACCTTGCTGAGAGGAGAGTTTGGTTACTGGTGGAAAGTCGGAGACAATGATGGAGACAGAAAAAAGGGGAAAGTCAATTAAGATTTTACGAGTGCAACCGTATAGGGGTATTTGATTCAAAAACCACTTCAGCAGATGCTACACGAGACCGTAAGAGGGGATCTGCCAAGCCACTTACTCTCAAAATGAGACGCCGCTTTCCTTCCATTCCCTTTTCTCCCTTGCACCGAGCCCCCTTCAGACACAGAGACAGGCAGAATGTGAGTTTGAAATCAGAAAATTACTTCGGCTGACGTTCTTTGTGTGTGTGTGTTTTTTTTTTTTCTTCCTTTCTTCCTTTGATAAAACAATCACTACCATCTGCATCGCGCTAATAATACGGTGGGTTAATTTGGTGCAGCTTATATTCGGCCCGGCCGGTTTTTAACGCGGTTAGCAGATGGGCTTCCCTTTCACGTCTTTCAATATATTTCCTCAAACTGTTATTGTAAGTCAGAAAAGTGCATGTCTCTTTTTATTTTCCTTTTTAGGCCCGCTGTGGGCTAATTTTAGTGCCAGCTGGTCGCAGTCATCTCGAAGATAGAGACCAGAGAGAAAGGATGGAGGACGGTGGGGTTTGTGTGTCTGGAGGGAGCGTGAAGGGGGGAGGCAATAAAAACAAGATGGACAGTGGAAAAGTGAATAAGAAAGCATTTAAGACAGGCATTCAGAGGCGCAGCTAAGGGGCTCGAAGGCTAAATGAGAAAAATGAAGCACTGGAAAAAGAGAGTCGAAAAGGTCTCTGGCTGCTCCGTGACCCAAAACAGTAGATTAAGAACAGAGTTTAGCAACAGCTAACGGCCGCCTTTCCAGACAAATATGACAAATAAAGTAACAACGCAGCTGAGGAACCTTCCTTCTCGCTGCTCGGCGAGAAGGTTTATTTCAGCCTGAGGGGACTTCAAACACTGATACAACCTGAGCAGTGTTTGGAAGACGTAGTTTATGTTTCAGGAGGGAGCAGCCAGCCCACCTGACTGCTGCCATTATTCAGAAATACTACAACCCATTGCTAAAGTAACTCTCAGGTGGGCGACCCTGAAAGACTTCAGGATTTTTTTCGCGAAATGGGGGGGGGCGAGCGTAAAGCCCTCAGGGTGGCCAGGCTTTCCTGACTTGCGCTGTCAGTCACAAGGAAAGAACATTACAGCAGTGTCTTTCCAAAAAAGCTGGACGGCTGCGGTCAAGTTTCCATAAACTGGAAAAAGCTGTTTGGGCATATTCCCCCCCTCCCCCCCCTCTATTGATATCCATGAAATTCTGCACGGTACCTCTAGCATCTCACGCATAGGGTAAATTTGAGCTGGACACGCTGTTCTTCAAATAATGTTTTGTCACATTTGGATAGAGAATCCCCCTTATCCCCCCCCCCCAAAAAAAAAGAAAAGGAAAAAAAAAAAAAAAAAACAGACCTAAAGTTTACTCTCGGACAGAAACAGCAGCAGTCCCATGATGGTGATGCAAGCAGATGCTATAAATACAGCAATGAAAGCTCATCAAATATCATGGCTTTCACAACAAAAATCGTAGCTGCGTTGGACGTCTGCTCGAGGAGAAGGTGGGTGGGTGGGTGGGGGGAGCGAAATCTATTTCACTGAACCAAAAGCGTGCAGCGAGACCTCTCTCTCCAGCCCCCCCTCCCCCCCGGTCCCCTCCGCCCCTCTCACCCCTCGCCAGCTGGTTTTCTGGGCTTCGAGACCGCTCCGGTCAGACCTGTAATTTCTGAGAGGGTAATCCAGCTGCCTACTTCTTCCTGTGTCAACTTTTAGCAGCGGTAGCTCATGCGGCCTGCAGGGCCTGACCAAAGTGGCATGTGGGTCCAGGCTGGCCAGCGTTTGTGTTAAATGCTCTTCCTAAAAAAACAAGCGAGTTCGCCTGGTATGTGTGTGTTGTGTCTGTCTGTGGCGATCGGAGCGGCTGAAAAGCTCAAGTTGGGGGGGCGCCCAAGTTGAGACAAAGCAGCTCTGGCAGGTTTGCGTTACCGTCTCGCTTCACTCGCTCCAGCAGCAGCTCTCTCTTCTCCAGAATGAGCTGAACGATCGCCTTCCTCTGCGTGTTGACCTGTCCAAAGAAGAAGAAACAAAACAAACAGAGGAACAGCACAATTAAATAGTCTCCAATTAGTCTGTAAAGGCCTTAATCTGGGTTAATATTCAGCATTAATACTCCAGATTTGGAGCTGGGCTCGCCAAAGTGGACTTTAAATGCCTTGAAGTTTTTCAGTCTCAAAAAAACGTCATACAGGAAATGGCGGTAGGAGGCGGTGCGCCGCCAATGATCTTCCTGCGTGAAACACGTGCTGAGAAAAGAAGCGGATGTTTCCCTCCTTTCAGAGGGATTTTCTGGTAGCAAAAGTTACAAAAGTCACGAAATAGAGTTAATTTAAACCGCCATGAATATTTTTTTCCAAACTTTTTTCTTGTTGTTGTTGTTAGACAGTAGTGGTGGGTTTTGTTTGTATCTGGAAGTCTGTATTTTCTATCGTCCCAGGTATAAAAACTGAACTTGGTATCCTGAAGACTCAATTTAGCATCTTTGCATAGACAAAAACAAAAACATGTATAATAAAGTATTTATTAACACTTCTGAGTTTTGGTGGAGATAGGCAGTCATACAATATATATAATTGTTTTGTCTTTTAATGCGCTAACAGTAGCTGCAACCGGGCGTCCAACTTGTAACAAGCACAAAATCCACTGATTAGTGGAGCCAATCAGCACCAAGGAAAAATGACTGACTCCAACAAACGCCAGCAAGTAGTGTGTTAAACTCACTTCGTTTATTTTGCATCATTAGTGTTAATGTAAACAACAAGACATATTTTTTTTTAAGTCTGTTAGTTTGCTTCGGTTTCACATTTGAAATTTAGGCCTTGAAGCACAGACCTCTCCCAGCCCCCACAAATTCAGTATTAATCCTTTTTAAAATGCATTAAGCCTCTTCATATTTAACCCCCTGTTATGACCTCAAAGCCTGGTTCAAGTTCTGTCAAATACAATCACTTGTGTCGACATGAATTTTTGCCAACGTGTCCGCCAGTCCCAACCGATCTGGATTTGTGCCACAAGAAGAGCGCAGGTCAAAACACGGACCGCTTCCAGGTCTCACAACAGGACCGCACGTTCAAAATGCCGAACTGGCCCTTTAAGAGCGCGTCCCCGCCAGAGAAATGCCTCGGCTCTTGCCATCTTTGCTTTTGGAGCGCCCACTTCCTCGAGGAACGATTGCGACACCTAACGCGTGTTTTCACTCCTTTAAATTCCTCAAATGTCTGGAAGAAAACGATTCGCAAGCCAGCAGACTTTCTAAATCCTCGACCGAGGCCCCCCGCTGGAGCCTCGGAGGAGGCCCCCACTGCAGGGACGTTTGAGGAGCTGCTGCACAGAGGGTGGGGGTGAGGAGGGAGAGTAGAAACGAGTGTTTAAATTTACTGCTACTGTTGAAATGGAGGCAGAGAGTCACACTTCTCTCTCCAGACGCTCGCTCGCTGGCTGGCTCTCATCTGGAGTTGGCAAACAGTCTAACGGACCGAATGGGGCCCCGTGGGGAAGGGCTCCAGCATCAACACTCCACGTGTCCAATCTGTGCGTGTGTGTGTGTGTGTGTGCGCGCGTGTGTGTGTGCAGGTTTAGTAAACATGCTACATAGTGAATTTCACCCCCCCTCCACTCTGCCTTCCCGCCGATATGAAATCCAGCGGTTTTGTAAAAGCTCTGAACTCGAAACCAGAAGAATTTATCATCGGCTCCGGTTCTGGCTCGCCTCTTCGCCAATAAATTGTGTTGCACACAACAAAGAGAGCGAGAAAAAAAAAGGAGAGAAAAAAAAAGAAGTAAAGTTAAAATAAAAATATTTACTGCCGTTTCTGCAAGTGTAGCACCTCAAATATCGGCTCACGCTGACCCCACGCTGCACGACGCGGGCTGCGGATGATTTACACTTGCTGCGCCTGAAGCAGCCAGTCAGTCAGACAGTCAGTCAGTCAGTCAGCGGCGGCATCTCTGCTCACTTGCCAAGCAGCTGAGGCTTTCCAGTAAACTGAGATAAAACTAGAGTGCAACTGGCACCAGGGCGATTAAACAAGTCGGTGGGGGGGAGTGAGAGAAAAAAAAGGGGGTGAAATAAATAAAAAGAAAAAAAAATGAGCAAAGAGTCTGCATTAACTCTGCTTTGCTTTCTGGATGGAAACTGGATCTAATCCGGTCACCAGCGCAACTGCATGTTCTGGGATTTGTGTGTAATGCAGGTGCATCTTCATAAGAATGTTAGATAAAATGTGTTTTATTATTATTATTATTATTATTATTATTATTGTATTAGGCACATTGTGCCTTTCTCTTCTTCCAGACTTTGAGAGATTCAAGATGAAAAGCGAAATTGGCTTGAATCTGAAAAGAGCACTGAACAGAAGTCTACTTTATTTTTTATTTTTTTTTCCTAGCCAAAGTAAGACACCTTGATGAAAGTGATTTGACGGGCAGCCTTCACAGTCACCGGTTTGATTGTGACAGTCCTCTCCAGGCTGCAGTCCTATGACAACTTTTTCCTTCCACTCAACTTTCCAATGATATTTGGACAGACTATACTTCACATTTGGCGAGTCTACCCCCACTGGAATTTGGCTCGCAATCCTCTCTGAAAGGTGCGACTATCCCACTTGTCGCACTTTGTCCTTCCACTAAACTTCTCAGCTGCCAGTTTTGGTGGTTGTTTTTGTTTTGTTTGACCTCGGCTGCCTCTCCCTGCTTCGTGAGGGTGTCGATGACTTCCAGCTGGACAAGTCATCAGTCTCTCCCCCCCCAATCCCACATTTTTTTGTGTGAATTGCTTTGCATTTTATGACGTCGCCTTTTGCATCCAAAGAATTTTAACTCGGTCGAGTTCAGGTGAAGCAAAGGAAGCACATGCAATGATAAACCTGACTTCTGTGACACATTTGTGTGTTGCTCGCGCTTTAATCCAACTCTGGGAAGCGCAACACGATCAAATCAGACACAAATCAGCAACAGAGCAGGAAGACACTGGAGTTAAAGAGTTTGATCAGCCATATAGGTGCAACCCCCCCTCAACCTCCCTCAACCTCCCTCAAACCCCCCCGCTAAAGTCCCAAGACAGATCTTACACAACCCGTAGAAAAATGCCTGTCAAAGTTGCAGCCCATCGCCTTTGCAAAAGCGCGAACGCCTGCATGCACGCGTGCACTGCCCAGTTTACTTTCAAAAAAGTGAGACAACCGAACCTGCT
The DNA here is from genome assembly GCA_911649635.1 of Poeciliopsis gracilis. Lineage (NCBI taxonomy): Eukaryota > Metazoa > Chordata > Actinopteri > Cyprinodontiformes > Poeciliidae > Poeciliopsis > Poeciliopsis gracilis. Next base: position 2,330,800 of record CAJVRI010000150.1, on the reverse strand, counting down.
CGAGTCGGTCCTGCAGGATCTGGAAGGACTGGGACAGGTCCCGCGTCTGTCGCCAAGTCCACGCCGTGAACAGCGCGCTGCAGGCGGCCAGAGACAGAGCCACCAGGGCCAGGGAAGCCCAGACGACCCGCAGCTTGCGCACTCGCCTCCTCTGCAGAACCCGCTGCATGTTTGCTGCTCTCCGCTCGGCAAGATCGCTCACTCGCCGCAGCAGACCGTCTGAAAAGCACGCATTAACTCCATTCCGGCAGAGCGTGGAAGTCCACTCGAAATGCGTTTCAGTCCAAAACGTCCCATTAATTGGTGGAGAGCCTGGCGCTTGCTCTCTTTTTTTTTTTTTTTTCTCTCTGTCTGTCACTGCCTTGTGGAGGAACAAATATGCAGTTTTCTTATTTTTCTTTTCTTAAAAAAAAAAAAAGAAAGTAAAAAAAAAGAAAATCAATCTAAGATTGGAGCCTTTCCCCCTGATGGATCACAGCCACCATCCTCCCTGCGAGCGGCGCGTCTCCAAAACGCGAGGAAAAACTCTGCACATTTATGCGCACATCAACTGTTGCATCCTTCTGCTCGCGATTCGTTGACTCAGCGCTCTTGCGTTCCCTTTATACGGCTCGCTGGGGGGTCAGTCTATTAGACAGACAGCCAGACTGACTGATCACGCACACACACGCCGCTGTGTCGGGTGGGGGGGAGGGATGGGAGGTGGAGGAGGGGGTTGCGTGACACCATCAAAAGGCGTGCGCGTAAAGACAAAAACGCGCAGGAGCTTCCGCTGCCCGTCAAATCACTTTCATCAAGGGACTTGCCTTATTTATGTGTGCCAGTCGTGTCGGCAGGCAGTGCCGCTTGTGGCCGCCAGGCGGCTGTAGAGGCGCCGTGCGGAGGGGTTTTTAGTTCGCCTGCACTTTGTCAACAGGTGAAAAAAAAAGTCCTGAAGGATAAACTGATACGAAGGACGCAAACAAAAAGTAATGTTTCAGATGCGTCTAAAATACTTGTGTTTATTTTTCATCAAGTTGTGTTTCAGGAGTTGGGGAAGTTTGCAAAACCTCTTCAGGTGACGTTATAACCAAAACATTCTTTGTTTTTTTTTTTTGTTTTTTGTTTTTTTCCCCTTGGGACTTTCTGAGGCATAAAAATAAAACGCCCCAATTAGCTAATGTAAGTCTTTTAACTACCCAGACTCGTTTTAGTTACAAGTCTAATTTGCATTTTTGCCAATTCCTCTTTAAAAAAAACACAAATAAATAAAAAGCTTTGTGCAAGATTTTCCTGTGTTTTAGCTCCCCTCTCGCACAGCATAACACCGCCACCACCGTGTTTCACAGTGGTGATGGTGCACAGTATGTTTTCCTCCACATGTCATATACGACGCCTCTGGCAAACTGCAGTCAGAACTTCAATTTGATTCTTTTTGTCATATAAATACCTGGCAAATAATTTCAGTACGCCAGTGGAAAACACATACAGACACAAACTCATAACAGAAATGAAATAAAATAAGCGTAATCAGATATTTGGTCTTATTGATACGTCCCAGAGAAGCTTCATGATTCGGCTCTAAGAGAAAAAGACAAACCAAACACACCGGTTCGTTTTCTGACTGCAGAAGTAGAATTTGATTCTTCAGCATCGGATTCACAGTGAAACCACTAAAATTGGAAAAACTTGTGCAGTCACCATGAATTACCTTCACCTTTTTCTCCCCCCAAACAGAAAAATCCTGCCGTTTCTGTTTTTTGTTTTTTTTTTATTAGTTGCATTTTTCCTCCCTTGCTGCGTTGCCTCTTTTTTTTTGAGATCATGTTTCAGATTCAAACAGTTGATTAATATCAGAGACAGTCAGATACAAGCAGGCTTCCTTTGAAAAACGTTTAGCTTGAGGCCCTCTGGTTTTATTTTGACGGGGAAATATTCGATCCGTAACAGCTTCAGATACAAGCCGTCTTTGATTTGATTTGATTTCTTTCATTTGAGCGAGATCAAACACACGAAAAGAAGAATCTCTGCTCTAAGCACGCATCTGAGGAAAGATCCGAGGGTCGCAAAATCCCTTCTTGAATTGAAAAACAACCTTTGGGGACTGACTTGTGTGTTTATTTGTTGCCAAATCTACTACTTTCCTTTAACATCCTCAGTCTTTTATGACATTTTAATAGGTTGGATTAGAAAAAGAAACATAAATCTTCAATAATTCCTCCAAGCAAATTCTCTTGCATTTGTTTTGGTCGTTTGTTCACGCCTGTTATACTGATGTTTTTCTGGCTAATGATGGCACTAGATTTTCATTCAGATACACTCATTAAGGGATTTAAACGACAAGGACTCTGACAGGGTTACCAGCGTGTTTGGAAAAGAAACAGCCCCACAGCATCACAGACCCTCCGCTGTGCTTCACAGTGGAAATCAGTTGTTTTTCACCCCCACATCTTCGTCCTGACCTACCTGAAGTTTAGTTGCAGAAAAGGTCGGCCTTAGGGTCACAGACTGTCGCCGTGTGTTCCGGTTTCAGTCCCGGTCCGTCCACACGTTACGTGGTTTTCCTGCCGCGATCCCAAGAAACGGCTCTTTGAGTGTCTGAAGTTTTCCGACTTGCGAGGTGAGCCTGGGTCCTGGACCGGCCATGTTCATCACAATTCAAGCAGTTCTGAATTGTGATGTTTCAGTGATGACGCGGTCTCGGTAATTAAGCTTCGTTCAAACCGCAAATTTTGATGCTCAGTTCCGATTTGCGGTTCTGTTTGGCTTAAATCCGACTTTCTTTTTGCATGGTCTTTCACACTGCTAACTAAATCCAGCTTCTGTTTGCTTCTCCAAAGTGACACGCATGTACACAGCTGCTGCCGACAGATCGACTGTTGCAGTTGAGCAACGGGAACCAACAGTATCGTCACGATATCTGAACAAGGCGAAGGACGCTAAGACAAAAAGCAGCCGAGTGTCAATGACTGCCATCATTTACATCTGGATTTACAACATCTGGCTTCTCCTGTTTCAGAGTTATGAAGCACGTCTCAAGTCAACGATACACAGTTCAGACTGCAGATGATTTGAAAGCTATTAGTTCCTCATCCATAAGTGGGCCAAATTGGATTTATTGGAGTAGGGTTAAAAAATAAATAAATATAGGAATTAGGTTGTTCAAAGTCTGACTTTTGTCACATTTGCCTGCTGTGTGAACGTAGTTTAAGATTTTTCTTGTAGCCACTTCTTGACCCTTGAAGATCACCATCCGTTTGCTTCATTGAACTTTTTTTGGCTTTCCCATTTTGAAGAATGCGTCTGTCACATGACATTTAAAACAAAAGATCACTGACTAAGATTTAATAAAAAACAAACCACGTCACACGAACTAGCCATAGTGTGTCGCACAGAAATTCTGCTAATTGCCGAAAAGTGAAAACAAAATTGTGTTAATTCTTTCTAAACATTTTTTCCCCACACTGAATAACTGAATCCAAATTGATCTCAAACTGGAGGCAGATTTTTTTCTGAAGTTCTGAGATTGTAAAATAATATTAACATTCCTGCATGCAGACTAATAATCTTGGCAATCAAAGCTGTGGAACACAACATGAGGTTTGGAGGAACTGATGGTGTTAGTGTGCCCTCTGTAGGTCAAATGTGATTAATGTTCGTTAAGAGATACTTTCTTCACTTACTGGACTTTTTAAAAAAAAAAAAAACATTCTCAAAATAAGAAAAAAGCACACGGAGCCCGAGGTGCTATGTGTAACGTTTTTATTTCTTTGACCACTGAGCAGAGACGTCCAACACACACAGGAAATAAACACACACACACACAGACTGATCACACGCAAAATAATCACTTCTGAAACAAACATTGTTTTTTTCTCGTCACATAACTGAATACAATGTAGTGTTTTTAGTAAAATCACAACAGTTTAATGGCTCAGGGGGAAAATATACATATATATATAGATATAGATATGTATGTATATATGTGTGTTCAGTTTTTTATGCTCTGTGTTTCACACCAGGATGCATCTTAAAACAAAAACCCAGTCAAGACTGTCAGTCAAGACAGTGCCAGCTTTAGTCACACGTTCCCACCAGCCCTCCCTTTAACCTGTTATTGAATCACACGTATGTTAAAACGATTTTGCACGCAGTAGATCACACGTAGAGGACACTTCGACGGCCAATTCGGAGCGGCCGTACAACGCGCCGGCGTCCTTCCTGACCGCCGAAACACACAGACACAGATTCACCCACTTATTCTGACAGATACGCTGCATAGTTATTACTCAAACACACGGCTACACGACGTAAACCCGAACACACGCCGGTAAACTTTCCACCTCGGCGATTTATTGCAGGTGTATTAGGAAGAAACAGTGATTTTTAAACTGGGCTGGATTTTTTTTTTTTTTTTTGTGTGTGTGTTTTTTTTATGTATTTGTATAATTTGCTCTCTCGTTGACGGGAAGTTGCACGCTATAAAAGAATCCGAATCCCTCGCGCTCCCTCGGTCTTTGCGCCTTGCAGTTTGCAGCAGCAGCAGAATAATGGCCAATGAAACGCATTCCAGGACACATTTCCATGCCAAAATGCAAACGTTGCAAAGAAGGGTCAGTGGTTTTTACTTGTCTGAGTGGAACAGAAACAATGCAAATAAAACTTAGCATATTTTCATTAAACTGCAGAAGACCTGACAAAAAAAAGAGAGAGAGAGAGAGAGAGAGAGAAAAACTGGTGGTTCAGACCAGAATAATGCCACTTTCATTTAAGCATGACAAGCTTAAAGTTGTGCAACCAGCCCACTTTTCGAGCTTTATGGGGTTTTTGCAGCTCCCCCTTCCCCCCACTCCAAATTCCACTGAGTGGATTGTTTTGGTTTGAATTTGGGCTTCATCCATTTCCCTGAAAGCTGCACCCCGAGTTTGGCTGCATAGGAGAAGCTTTGAGCTCTAAACGATTCCTTCAGTGCACAAAGAACACGACGGCGTGAGCACACAGTATCAACTGTGGTCAAACAGTAGACCCGTCATCCGCTGGCTTAGCTGCAGATGAGTTAAGAGGTGTGTGAGACATACACACCTCTGTAGGAACTGCCGTCCTATTTTTGGACTTTTCTCCCCCCAAATCCCACCTTGATTAGGAAGAGTTATCCACAGGATTCATCACGAGGATTAGAATACCGTAAAACCAAATCTATGTTAATAAGACCGATGGGTGGTCTAGTTTGGACAACGTAACTAAACAACATTTTTACGACTGGAAATATTGCCAAGCAGCCAAATTAGTGCGGTGAGCAATGGAAGCGTGAAGCCGCCGTCTCTTGGCCAGCCGACGGACAGAAGGAGGTTCGGCGCTCCTTCAGAAAGCCTAATTAAGAAAAAAAAAAAGCCTCGGATCTCGCTCGGGTTTTATCCAATCGGGGCCGAGTCGAACTACAGCAAAGGCAGGATGGAAAACTTTAGCTGTCAGCCAAGAGCTTAATACCCACGTAGTCATAGTTTTCAGGCATCTGACCGTCTCCGGTCGGCAGAGTAGTCGCTTTATAGCGGCAGCCAACGACGGAGAGTTTGTGTACAGCAGGGAAAACCGCAGGGAGGAAAAGTTTCCACCTGCATCAAAGTCGAGACGCCTTTCATCTCGGTTTTCCTTGACGTCTCAAGGAAAACTGAGATATCCAGACAAACCTATACAAACACCGAAGACTCCGGATCGCTGAAAGAGGCTGCGTCTTTCTCAGAGCTCCAGTTCGGCGTTCAGAGAATTCGAAAATACGTTATTGATCCCAAAGGGAAATTAAATATTTCCTCGTGTTTAAATTTCTCATGTTTCGACGCTGCCAGGCTGTCAGTTTTTAAAAGTACATTTAATCTGGATCAGATAGCCAAAAAAGCCCCACATAACTACGTCAATATTACTGAAAATGTTATTATAATTACACAAAATCTCTGCCATTATGTGAATTTTAGCATCGCGGCCATTAAAAATCTGCGCCAGGTGAGCCAATTAAGCACCTTCAGCTTTTCCAGGTGTCACTTTAGCCGGTTAATGTTGGGTGTGTCTCCAACGCGTACGTTTTATTCACATGGGCATTTACAGTAGCATTGATCTGGCACATTAATGTCGCGCCCCAAAACGACCGCGTAGCACTTTTTCAATCGCCAACACGAAAACGAGTAAAAGATTAAAGGCGCTAATGTTAGCAGCAAACCATAAACTCAGTGAACAAGCTTCATGGCATAAAACTGTACCTATAAAAACACTCCATCAAAACATTTTAATACAAAAAATAAAAGCCTAAACAATAACAAAAAAAAAATATAACCTGCATTTACATGAAACGGCAAGTTTCTTTTTGCGCAGGAATCCTTTAAACGCTCCCTCCAGACCTCTGTTTGTGTTGATTCGTGGATCTGAAAGCTGAATTTTGAGAGGATGGCTGGAGGGCAGATTAGTGCAGTTTGTTGTTTTGCCCTTCAGGTGAGGCTTTTCCAGGAGCTCTGCTGCCAAATGACAACTATGAACACCAACACTACCAATTACCGGCCCACAACGACAGCAGTGAGCAACTATTAAGCAGTTCAACCGAGGAAATGGCAGTAATGGTTCACCATAATGACTTTACGGTCTATTAACACATAAAAACGCAGCACAGTTATTTTAGAGCAGCTTTTTTTTTTTTTTTAAGTTCTAAAACGCTCGATTCTCTCGTTTGAGGTGACATAGCGTTTGACAAAATGAGCAGTGGCTCTCTGCAAAGTCTTTGTGCTTTTATATTCATGCATGATTTCATCGTTTTAATAAGTAGTGCGGCGCTAAATGGTTTGCTCTAAAATCAATCCCAATCAGCATGAGTACATTTCTAAAGCAGAGGGCTTTAGATTCATTCTGATGAATCCAGATGTTGGAACAATAACGAAGGATAAAATCCTTAATAGATCCAGCAGATTTATGAAAAACCGGGAGCGGAGGAGATACCAGCGGCCTGGTGCGGCCTATATCTGCACGTTACCAGTTAAAAAAATAAATAAATAAATAAAACTTTATAAATGTGGCTTATAGTGAGGTGCGCTCTATAGGTTTGTGTAGGCACGTTTAGTGACTCTGAGGTGCTGCGCCTGTGATGCAAGCCCACAGCATCACTACACACACCGTGCCCTACAGAGGACTATGTGACCGCGCCGACTGACGAGTAGTTAAAACATGAATGGTTGCTACTTCCCCTATTAAATCAACAGGGGTGTACTTAGTTTTTCTTCTCCATCACTGTACTCAAGGACAAGGATACCTTTCTCGGTATCACTAGATTTGATGGGGTGTGCATGACACTGACACGACACTGTCATAAACACGATATAACATCTGTTACGAACATGAAGCCGTCGTCATGAATGCTTGCGACTGCAGTCATGAAGTGTCATTTGGCAAATAATGACACTTTTAATCCCAAGTTGTTTCACAAGTTGTATTAAAAGTCTGTTAAATTGGTCAACTTTGCATCAAAGGTGTCATTATTTACCGAACGACACTTCATGACGACTTCTTCCATGTTCATAACAGATGTTATATCGTGTTTATGAACATGCTAATCTTATGCACGCCCCGTCAAATAAAGTCTTCCTTTTTCTTCCTGTGACATTAAATGTGATTTCTGCATCTAGAAACCTTGTTTTTTTTTTGTGCGTATAAGCGTTTACCCACACTTTTGAGTGAAACTGATGTTACATGAAATCTATTGTATTGGTTTATGATGGATTATTCTGCCAATAACTTCCAAGTATTGCTGTGTAGCTTTAAGAGGGTATAATATGGAGCTTGATTAAAAACATAGATTTTCTACCTGAAACTACCCTAAAAATATAGTCGTGGGATGAAATCTGAAAAATGGCTACCCTGATTTCTATTGTTATCGATACAAAATAATGAAAAAAACTTCATTTGGATCATTTTTGCATAATTTTCACGGGTAAACCGAGCCGTAAAATGGCTTTAAGGTCCGACGGATAAATAATTAATAACTTAAGGTTCAAAAGGTTTGGCAAGAAGAAGTCACTGATTTATAAGCCATCATGAAGTTTTAAACAATCGGCCGTAAAGTGGAGCTCTGCGTTGCCTGGGCTGACTTCCAGGTTTTCAAAGGTCGCAGCGTCAGGTTAAGGTTGAGCCAGGTGCTCCAGAGCCTCACCCTCGCAGCGCATGCAGTGGTAGCCCATTTTATCCGTGACATCGAAGCAGCCCTGGCTCAGGTAAAAGTCCACAGACGACTTGTTCCGGTCCAGAACCGTAAAGTTGAGCTGGTTGCATCCAGCGGCCAGACCCAGCTGTTGGACACCAAAAGACGTCAGCTAAACATCAGCGTGTACCTTTTTTTTTTTTTTTACATGTTTATTTTTTTAACGATGCGCCGATGTCTCTCACCTGTGCTACCTTGCTCATAAGTGCTTTTCCAATTCCCTTTCCTTAACGGACAGAGATTAAAATTAAGATGTATCGATGCATATATATTAACAACAACAGTCAATGGAGAAAATTATTTACCTCGAAAATCTGGCATCACGTACAAGTCCTCCATGTAAACGGCTCTTCCTGTCCAGGAGCTATAGGAGTAGAAGTAAAGTGCATAGCCAATCTTCGTATGTCCTGAAAGCGAAACGGTGACCGTTAGACGTGTTCAGGGATTTCTTTACGTTCAAACTCTGCTCTCTTATTTCCCCTTACTCTTAATTAACCAAGCCCCCGATATTGAGCTTTATATCAACCCCTTTCTGCTTCCAGCCATCCTAATAAGAAGATTTCTTGAGATTTACATGAAAAATTCAAAATTCAACAACACAGCAAATTTCTCTGCTGTGTTGCAGAGATGTTTATAAAATCACACGCTTTGTGTTGAACCTATTCTAAAAAGACTTTGTCAGTAAAACGTTTTCTGTCTTGGACCAAACATGCACCGTTCTTTAATTGTACATCGGTGACCCGGGGGCCCACTTAAATCTGTCCACAAATGGCCCCCGGGCCGCATTTTGAACATCCCTGGTGCCGATCCTTCGCGCGTTAAAACGTCAGGGTCAAACAGAGGGTGTACTCTCTTCTAACGAAGATTACTGCACACGGAGGAAGCAGTGCATCAGCTTTATTGCGTAAGAGGTGAATAAAGAGAGAGGGCGCATCAGCAGCATCCTGCTACATTAGGCAGCATGTGACCACTAGCAAACACTTACATGAAGAGTGCCGAGAAATGAAGCGTTTAGAAAATGGGGCTCTGCGATTCGCGGACGCTCGTTCTCACCTTCTTTGGTTCTGTGCTGTTCCGGCACCTCGGCAACGATGCCGTGAAAGAACGGGTTCTTGGAGAAGCCGTCTTGCTCCAAGTCTGGGAAAAGTTGACAAAGAGAAGTCTGAATGTGAGGAATCTGCGATTGTGCTTTCTCAAACGAAGGGCGTTAAATCCTGCTGCTTTTCGCCACGATTTTAAATATCAACTGTTGCCGTTGGGAGATAAAAAAAAAAGGACGCAACACCTTGGAAACGCGTTCATGGCGTTTATACAGTTTGTCACGTTCCAGTCAGAAACTTTGTATGAAACTTATAAAATAGAAAGAAAATTATAACTCATTTCCTGTTTTATTGGTTTGTTAGCATGTATTTTTATTTAGCTCCCTTTACCACGTCTTCCCTAAACTTACTCAAAACACAGTCACTCCCTGCAGAGGTCACTGAACAAATATGCACTCCGTACTTTTCAGGTTGTTGTGCTTGTAACAGGATCGATGTGATGAACGCAGATAAAGCCTCTGTTTACACAGAGTTCACCAAGATCGACGATGGGTTTGTAACAGATCAGCTTTATGGCTTTCCATCAGTCATTTCCTTCACTGCTAAATACTCCTGCTGCCTGTCACTCCACATCAATATTGACAGCAGACAGTTTAGTCATTTCCACTAAATGGAGAAACACCACGTGACCTGTGACAGCAAACAGTCTCAGCATCTGGATGATTAATTCTCTTATGTTGATTAATTATAATTTTACTCTCTTCTTATTGGTTGATAATTAGACATTCATAGAAGTCTTTTTTAAAAAATTTTTAATTAAATTATTTTTGATTTAACGAGGCTCGGTAAACTGGGACACTCTTTCATGCACCAATTAACATTAAAAAAAAAAAAAGATGGCTGTCACAGTATAATTGATATGATTACCTCTCTGTGTGACTTTAATCTGATCCGCCACCTTCTCGTACTCTGCCAGCTCCTGGGAAGGGGAAACAAATGTTTGCGTCAGTTTACGTCACCACGCGCGCCTTTTCGGGTCTTTCGCGTGAAGCCTGCTGGCAACAACAAAACCCCACAGTTCCAAAGAGAAAACATTCACGAGCTTCATTAAAACCACATCACCGGCTTTCTCTGACGTAAGCCCGGAGTAAATCACGCCGCACGTGCGCACGTGTCTCGCTCACCCTGATCATCCGCGCGATGTCCTTGCAGTCCTCCACGTTCGCCGCTCTGATGGAGAAGTCCATGTCCGCAGATGGATGATGCTGCTGCTGCTGCTGCTGCTCAGGCGGGACTCAACTGGGAAGAGTTTGACTGTGAGCCGCAGTCCACCGCTCGACCTCCCAGAACAGGCTGGAGACGGAACCGGTAGCGCCCGCCCCGCCTCCCAGGGAAGGAGGAAGAAGCAGCCACTGCTTTCACACTAAAAGATGCTCGTACCTCATCGGAACTAGAGCCAATTCTTCTTCTTCTTCTTTTATATTAATGAAACAACACGCAGTGAGTCCCTGCTCCTGCTTCAACCTTTATTATCAGGCGGTTCATTTTTCCTAAAATAAAATAGTAAAGGAAATAGTTTAAAGGGCAAGATAATAATAATAATAATAATAATAATAATAATAATAATAATAATAATAATAATAGCAATAATGGTAATAATGATAATAATAATAATAATAGCAATAATGGTAATAATGATCATAATAATAATAATAATAACAATGATGATAATAATAATAATAATAATGATAATGATAATGATAATAATAGTAGTAATAATAAATCATTTATAAAACCACCCCAATACCAATTCCTCTTGCAGTGCTCACGTTGATCCTCTAGGTGGTGCTGCGGCCCGGTTTAACTAATCGAAGAAAAAAGAAAAAAAGTTCATATTTTCTAGAGTCAGAGTGTGCTGTTTTTAATAACTGTCCAGTATTATGGTATAAACTTGCTCTTCCTGTCGTCTGTTGTTCTTTGTCTCTGTTTTTATATTTTTCATCACTCCATCCTCTGACTCGCCTGTGGCTTCGCTGCTGGTTCTCTTGAGTTTCCTCCACTTGCAAACGGTTTACAGCTCAACTCAGGTCACATACAGTTAACCCCAGTAGCAGATATAGACTGAAGACTGTATGTGAAAAGCAATGACACAAACATCTCTCAAAAGGATGTTGAAGCATGTAAAACAATCATTAACGTCAGAAGAAATGTCTTTTTTTTTTTGTACATTTTATTGAAGATGGATGTCAAAATATTCATGGTAATTAGTAGCATTACAGCAGGCAACCCCTTCATAATATTTTTTTTTCTTTCAAATTTTATATATTTTGAGAATAGATGATGATGTCAAATATCTGAGGCTGAAAGGTCTCATTCCCATCATCCTAATCTACAGGTCTCTCCAGATTCCCTGTCAGATTAAAGCTGTACTCGGATTAGAAAGTTAGCTTCATCTGACAGATCCAGTTAATCCAGATTTATACAGGATGAAGACACCAGAGGAGCTATACGCTCCAGGAGAGGTAATAACTCAAAGAACCTGATTTTACCTCTAATTTAAGCATTTACTGTCTCTGTAAGGACAGTAACGCTTACTGCCTTTAGGGGGCGTAGTGTCCAAATCTAGTGTTGACAACAACAGCTTGTTTTCTGAGGCAATATGATGACAGAGACCTTTGTGGAGAATTAGACCCTAATTATAGATATAAATATTTATTAAAGCATTTGTCTGCGTTTTCGTCAACAATAATACAGTAAAAACAAATGTAACACTGAGTTTGAGACATTGACTCATTGTTTCACAAATTCCTTTCAGTATTTCACAGTGAATAGATTCAAACATTGCTCATACTTTGCTTTTTTAATCCACTGTACGTTACTGTTTGAATGTTTTCGAAAAGGTCTAATCACAAGTGAGGTCCTATTTTGGTGAAACCGGCAGGAATGATGACGAACATTGTGGACATGTCATCAAACTGTGAATCCCCAGAACCAAAAATAAAGATGAGCTCATTATTTTACACAATTGCAGACAAATCCAAGAGCAGCACCAGGAGCGACAACAGAGGAACTGTGAGCCGTCTGCTGCTTGAACGAAAACATTTTGTCCTCTTAGTTCATGCTATAATGTTTATAGTTTATAGGTTTTGACTTTTCTTGGCGGGTTCTTCACCACACAGGAACAAAATGAGGAAGTTGTTCCAATGTTGTTGTTATTTTTCCCCCAGAAATCCGTCATGCGAATTTAGATGACTGAAAAAACTGTGATAGGGTTTTCCTTCTTCATGAACATTCATGACTTTCTTCCATGAGATCCAAAGTCAAAAAAATGTTTGTTTGTCAGTCATTACCTGTTGACCAATTCATCGGCATGGGATTAAAATACGGTTCTGTTCACAGGAATGAGTCAACTTGCAGCTAAGAGGAACTTGACTCCGCTTTTTCAGTTTTTAGTGTTTTTGTCAGTCAACTTCGATGACAAGTTTAAGTTTGAGCTGAGGGATAAAGAAATGCATATTTTATTGCATGAACTGAAAGATCATGTTCTAATTTATGTAACTGAATGTTTTGCATGCTTGACACAATAGTTGTACTTGTGCAGCTTTGTTCTGTTGTTTTTTTTTTTTCTCAAAGTGTGTTTTTAACAAGTAACATGCGAGTCATTATTTTTTTTATTATGTAGCTGTCTTACGTAATCACTGAAACAAACCTAGATTTCTCGTCTAGACAATATCTATCCCTGCAGGTTAGAAAAGAAGAAAATCTAACAGTTTCAATAGAGGTCTGTGCAGCCGTCTCGTCTCTATCTTCCGTTCTCCATCAATATAATCTGTAATATTGCGTACGTTTGCTCATGGAAAACAAAATAAACATAATTTCTATCCCATCTAAAATGTAACTACATCACTGATTAAAAAATATGATGATACGATTTGGTTTAATTTAAAAAAAACACCAATCTCAACAACCAATGAACTGTGTTTTCTTTCTAAATTGTACATTTTGTTTCATTAAAAAAAAAGCTCACAAGCGTGGTGTGAAATCTCAGAGAAGGCAGACATTTTACAGAGAAAGCAGAGACTCTCTGGTGTGTGAAATCTGCTGTAGCCTAATAATTAAAGGCTGATTCACAGCTCGGATATGTCTCATGCCATCAGGCCTGCTAACCTGGTTGCGGTTCGGTGCACTAACCGTCTCACCAACATGTCTACCTCACTGCTTTCCCTTGCGATGTGCCGATTCTGGGCACATGTTGGAGCATAAATAGGAGGCTCTGGACGCTTGAAGCTAAAAATAACCCCGGTGAGCTATTTGTCACGGTATACGGCTTTCTGCAGAGTCCAGGGCGGGGAGGAAATGAGCAGAGAGAGGGGGAATTTTATTTTTTTTTTTCCTGGGCTCACCTCAAAATGCTTGGTGGTCAGCTTTCAACGTAGAAAAAAAAAAGAAGGAGAAGAAGAAGAAAAAGAGAGCCTGTGTGGCTATTAATAGCCCCAGAGGTGTGTCTCTTTAAGGCTGACTTAACGGTTCCTTTCATGCGACGCAGGCAGAAAAAGCAGAACGTTGCCACCGTTTTTCATCAGCAGCCTCTCCGGCACCGCCGATGACGTGCGCGAGACGCCCCTGGCTGTTTTTACAGACGCAGACGGACGGGGGCCTCGGAGCAGAGACGCTGCTGTGGCCAATATTAGTCAGACGAGCGTGAGCAAGCAACAGCGGAGTCTTTCACTGGCCTACACACGGTGTAAACAATGCTAGAAACCTCAAGAGAAAACGACCGCTTGCGTCCAAACGCTGCGTCACTTCCTGCGCCTCCTCAGTCCCTCGTTGCCCCCGATTAACGTTGGAGGAGAGTGTTGCGTCCGTGAACCTCTGGAATACTTTTGCTTTTCTTAAACTGAGGAGACGCTTCGGGTTGTTTCTCTTTCTGTAGATGAAGTCAGCTGGAGATCACGCCTTCTCAAGCTGGTCATGTGCCACTAGTGGGCTTTTGAGGAGGCGTGGAGCGGAGAGGCCTTTTGTGCCTTTTCTGACATAAGCATGAGGAACGTCCCGTTTCGTGGGGTTGAACGCATGTTGTTGGTGTTTGCAGCCTTGTCTGTTCTGCCACCTCTTCTTATCCACTTGTCCTGGAGGGTTGCATCAGAACAAGAAACACAACAGAAAGCTCTGGGTCAATTTATTTTATTTATTTATTTTTTTAAATCCAGTTGCTTTGAAGCTCCGCTCTGAACAGCCTCAATTTTCTAATTATTAAAAGAACATTTTGTACGTTGACACATAACCACAGAGTATCAGTGCACGTTTCTCGGTCGTTTAAGTGTTTTGATACATTTCTGAGAAGGACATGTATCAAAGTGCCTAATGTTTCGTGGCTAAGTAAGTTAGCTGTGGTTCTGATGTTTTTCACGGAGCCACATTTCCACGAGTGAAAAGGCCAAAAATGTCCAAACCGGAGCCTCTTCAGCGTCAGAGCAGAAGTGGAGCTTAGCCTCTGTGACCTGAATACAGTCTGTTCTCATTTGTGGTTTTTTTTTTTTTTTTGGGTTTATTTTCCATTATCTTTGTCCATCTTTGAGTTTCCCATTATTCTCCCAGTGTAAGTCCTCATTGTTTTTGACCCTGTTTTGTTCTTTGGCTTTTGGATGTGTGCCCACGCCCGCAGCGTTTGGATAAGTTTGTTTGTTTTTTCGAACTAACTTCCCAATCTGTGGAATGCCTGAAAGGATTTTGTCTCCAATCCCGACTTGGACTTTTGTCCCCAACTCTTTCTTCCAATCCGCGTCTCTGCTGTGTCTAGAAATCTTACGTAGGAGTCAAACATTTTACTCTTTTTACTTCCGCCTTCCCACAGTCAAGAACAGAAAACAGTTTAGAACATGAATAGATTCATATTCGCAAACAAATATGAATCTATGGAGAAGGAAACTTTCTTAAGATTGCAGGAAAGGGTGTTAAAGGCTGTTCTGAATTGATTCAATTGTAAGTTGCAGGTTTCTAACATGAACTTTATCACCATGTTGCTAAATGCCTCATTTATCCTGAAACACTCAGAATAACCCGAACGCTATAAATGGAGAAGAATTGTGAAGCAATGGAGACAGGTCCTCCTACAGTCAGCGGGGGTTTCCTGACTCAGCGGAGTCAGTCATCCGTTATAAGTGTGAATTTCATCTCATTAATTTTCGTTTTCAAGTCTGTAGAGGCTTTAAAATAATAAAAAAATGTAATTGTATGCTCATCATATCCTTATTCAGGAAGTGTTTGCTTTTAATATGGCTCACTGCCCAGGGAAGCATTGGCTAGTGGGGGCAGCATCATCAGAAAAAAGACAAAAAAGAAACAACATACATTTTAATTTGCAGAACAAGTTTTCTATGGCTTATTTCCACATGCAGTCAGTAGGGAACAGGCAGTCGGCTGTATTTTGTGCTAAAGTTGATATCTGGGTTTTTCTCTGCTTTGCATTTGGTCAGTTGTAGTTCAAAATTCAAAATATGTAAAATCGTTGGACCTGAACTGGGTTTTTCTACACAGAACAGAAATATAAATAAAATTTGAAATACTTTTCAAGGTTTCCCCCAGAAAACGTGGTAGTTGTGGCCCTCAGGCGGTCGTTCGTCCAGCGGTCGTTCGTCCGGCGGTCCGCTGTGTTTTTGAGTTAAAGTTTTTTAAAGCTGACAGGAAATTTGAAAATGGTGATAATTGTGTTATTGGAAAATTGGAAGATTAATACCTGAACACCAACTGAAAAAAAATCTTTAAAAAATGCAAACATTAAAGAAAATTAAATCAAGAAGCAGTGATTAGCCTGGCGGGGACACAAGTAAAGCCTGGTGGCCCGCCAGGCTTATAATGAGACCCGGCTTTTATTGCATTTGTGAAAACACACATGTGCTCATCCTCATGCTTTCTTGTCAGCGTTTGATGGTTGTTTTTTTTACAACACAAATATAAACAGATCAGTTTCTGATAAGAGGCACTGTGAAAAAAAAAATACATTGTCAGGATGCAGACTTGTGTTTGGCTGTTTGTGGTTCAGTGGGTGGAAAGGGGAAAATTGGGGGTCTGACCCAAGGTACTCTTCATGCACCAAACACCACTGTTGACAAATTGCAATGATTACAAATCCACTGAGGGTCCTGGGTTTGAATCCTGGCCTGGAGTCTTTTTCTTAAGACTTTGCATGTTCTGTAAAAACGTGCCGCACGTCGCAAGGCATTTATCTGCTTAATACGATTAATTGAAGAACCAGCAATTTGATTCATGGAAATAAAGAAATCCAAAAAGTCACATGCTGAATCTTTGGCAGCAGAATTGTCTACATGCAGATGTACGGTTGACACAAAACAAGAAATAAAGCAGCACCATTATCCATATGTACGCTATGATTACATTGCAATAGAAAAACAAACTATCTACATCTCAGAATGACTCCGAGAGGCCAACCTTAGCACCCAAAGTTGCCTCGCTCCTGCTAAAATGCATAAACAGACGTGTTATTACATAACACTGGCATTGTTCATACTTCAGGATGCATGGCTTCCTCTGTGCCAGCTTTGAAAGGTCAGTCTGGAAAAAGCCACGCAGCCAACTCCCGTTGGTTTCACTAACAGCCTGGTGAGTTTCTCGGCGAGCTCCACCTACTAAACCCGGGTTCTCCAGGCCAGTGGAGGTTCTGCTGGAAACTCTTCTAATTATTACTGCCTTTCCAGTAAGAAATGTGCTCACCTCTATTATGAACAGAAGCAATTCGTTCATTTGAGGGTATTAATGGTCTATTTGGACGGCTTAGTTTCAATTTTGTTTCCGTTCAGCTGGAGTAAGTAACAGTAACTGATCAGATTACATGCTATAATCTGATCTAGCAGTAGCATTCAGATATCCAGTGTGAATCTAAATCCATTCCTGCTAATAGTCGGTTGGCAAAACTGCTTGCTTTTTGTAATTCCTATCAGATTTTGGTCCAATCCGTTTAGTTTGGCTTGTTTCCTGACCCAGTTTTCTTATTCTTATGGATCTTGTTGAGAGTATGAATAAAATCTCATATATTTTACCGTATTTATAGTTACACTGCAGCTACAATATGGATAATATAGCATAATTAAGCAACTCTGCTTAATTAAAGTTAAGCTAGCCTAAGAAAATCAGGCCCTGAACATAAAACAAGAGCAGAGTTGCAACAAGTTTTCCATCCTAAATGCAAACATAACATGAGAAGGATGCAGGCAATCGTACCAAACACCATTATCTGCTTTGTTGTGCAAAAAGAAAACAGAGAATATGACGATTAATTCCAGTTTCAGTGACAGACTTCACCGGGAAAAGTGACATTTTTAACCACGTTGGACATTTAGAGTTGCAAGTGATGATGTGTAGTACTCTAAAAAACAACACACAACTCATTTTACCCTTTTTTATGTTTTCAAGCTTTACTTTTGTGCTGAAACTTTTTCATCATTAACAGGCAGTTTGAAAAATCTAGGAGTAGCGATGTTTAACGATTTTCTTGTCCCATGCACTGCCAATTTTACTCCATGCAGATCATTTCCCAGATGTATAAATCCATTTTTTTGTTTTTATGTATCCTATAAATGATTCGGTCCAGACCAGGCCAGTTTGGACCAAACCAGGTATTTGTTTGCATGTTAAACTATCAGATTGAAGTCTATCAATAAAAGTGCAGCTCCAAACAGGACGTTATGTCTCTGTTTTTATTTTTTTTACCCTCTTCAGTTTCATATCTGCCGGGCAGACCTTCTGTAACGTTAAGCTTCTGAGAAATGCTTGTAACTCATCTGCGAGGCCCTGCTTGGATCCTGAGTCGGCAGAGCTATTGTTTCGGAGAAAGTGGGTCCGGCACACTCGCCGCCTGGATGCAGCATGCCTCCAAAGGGCCTTACAGGAAGCCACATCATCTTCCTGTTTAGTCTGAGCTCTGATTGGTCCCTGAGCAGGAGAGCATGGGAACAAGAAAGAAGTTAGCGTTTCATTTGTCAACTTTTTTTTTTTTTTTTTTGTAAAGTACCAAAATTAAAACAGTCAAAACACAACAGGGAGTCACCTCCCATTTTATCCTCCTTAAGTCACCTTTTTAGGACTCTTTCTTTAGCTTTCCATCCATGATATAAAATACAAGACATCTGTTTATAAATTGTTCCATATTTTTAGTTGATTTCGGTTTCATTCCAGATACTTTTAATATAAAAATCCAAGTCAATTAACATGTGCGTGTCGAATGGTTTTCACATTTTGCAAATAAACGAGGACCTTCCCTCCGGCCCGCCCGCTTGTTCACGCTCACGGAGATGAGCGAGAGACAAAAAAAGGGAAATTATCTCATCTGCAGACTGATGCAACTCTCAAGTCAAGATAACTGATGGCGAGCGAAGCAGACATGGTGTCATTCCCTCTGCTCCCATTAACATGCCTTATTAGGACATCTGCAGCTGCGCGCGCGTGTTGTGGTGCTAGTCATACGCCAGATGTTGATTTTTTTTGGTTTCTCCCCCTCTCCTTTTCCTCCCCCCTCCCCCCACAGACAGCCTGAGTCATGTGACTCCCCTGAAGGTCGGGTCACCCTGTGAGGCTCCTGCCGAGGAGGAAGCTGGAAGGAGAAAATCGAACAATAGCTCTGCAGGTACGTTTTCGGGAAAGGATAAATAGACAACCGAGTTCTGCGTCCTGGCGCGGCTCCACCGCGGTGTCCACCTTAAACGCTGTTGTGTAAGGTTCCGGTGGGGGGTTTTGTAATCCTTCGACAAACATCAAATCTGTGCTATCAGTGGGAGCTAAATTACAGCATTCATAAACTCCTCAAACACACACACACACAAAAAGACTCATTTATAAGCGTCGTATTTCTGCTCCGGTCATAACAGCTATGTAAACCAAGCAGCTTCCCTTTCTGGGTCCAGATCTGTTGCCTGCAGAAAACCCACATTTCCTGTTTCACTTCAAGGCACGGAGGAAAGGTCAAAACTGAGGTCACTCCAATCATTTACTGACAAACAACAAGTGACGTGGCGAGTCTGTCTCAACAGCAAACAAGCACCGCGGGTGAAAGCGTCCGATATCCGGGACGTTTTCACCTGGATAGCGTGGAAACGTTATCCAGGCAAGCAGAGCTGAGAAAACGTCTCCACTCATCCACCACTTCCTCAAACTGCCCAAGGAGCCAGACGTCGGCCTTCAGGGTTGACTGATTTTAATGAACCCATTTTCATGTATTTTTCTTATATGACTGATTTATGACGCTAGACTTTCAGTTGCTCTGACATTAAGCGCTCTGAATTTACATCCTACAAACAAGCATTGCATCTAATCTTTCTCTGACGGTGCTTTATTTGATGCTTTTGAATGCAGCTGTATTTGTAAAACGTGTCGGCATTCCCTTTATGCACATCTGATTTATGTGATTTCACATAAGAGCCACTGTCTTTTCCAACATGTCTATAACTTTTTAAATATTGTTGGTTTATGTAATGGCTGGGCTGGTAAAGTGAAACATTTCACATTCAAACATTTGTTACTTTAAAAATAAAAATTAATAAATAAATCACCAAATTAACTCCTGATTAGACATGCAGCTCATAAGTGTTATGTTTGTTATGTTAGGTTTTCTTGTGAAATAGGCACTCCCTACTTTTTCTTTTTCTTTTGGTGTTTCTTTTTTGAGTCATTTGAGAATTTCACTTCCTATCTAAAATGTCTCCCAAGAGCTTAACTGGACTTTAATCTCGTGTTAGATAAGAACGCCATTAGTTTTGCTACTCTTTATTGCATAAAACAACACAAGGGGGCCACAACACATATGATAAAAATAAAAAAGTCAAAAAGAAAAATAATACGACAAAAAGTATGAATTCTTGCGGCTACTTTTGATATTAATTTAATCTTTTACTGCCATCAGAGAACCCAAAGTGTCCAAAGTTTGTAATGTTTGTCCTGAATCCTATCAAATTTGTCTATATAAGCACCACAAGGCAATTCAAACTGCTTTACATCAAAAGGAGAGACAAAAAACAAAACAAAAAAACCCCATAAAACCATTGCATAAAAGAAACAAACGTTTCTAACAATTCATTAGTCAAATACTTGGAACAAAAACTGCTGTACTCAAAAATGCTTTCAGTCCTGATTTAAATGAACCAATAGTATCTCAGGTTTTCAATGACTTTATTAAGGAGTTGAAGAGTAGAGGGAATAAATGCTGCTTCACTTTGTTTGCTTCTGGTCCTGGGAAGCAGTAAGCAGGAAACATGGATCTACATGGTTTGTATGAGACAAGTAACTAGGGAATATATTGAAATACTATCAAATGTTTTGTATGTACCTTCCTAGGAGACCTACGTTTTCCTAACTACAATGTGGCTTTACGTATGTTCTAAAATAGAAATGACAGATAAAGATGTTATTTTTATTTTTGTATTTTCAGGCCTCACGAACTCTTTCTAATTTGAAAAACGCTTTTATAAGTACAATGCTTGGTCTGACTTTCTACAAAGAGGAAACACGTAATCCCACTTAATCTGCAGCTACATGTGAAAATCTCTGGTTCACGTAAACGTGAAATTTCCAGTAACAGGAGCAGCAGAACCTGCAGCTTGAGTAACGCGCGTAGTGTTTTGAAAAGCTCCAAACATACAATAACACATGCGCTGCTGCAGAAACATCCTGAGGAAACGGTGAGGAGGCATCAAAGCCTGGGACGGAGCCAAGAACTGGGCCGTGCTCAGATGAGGCCAGTACAGCCCAAACACCGGTCAGATAATGAAGTCAATATTTGCCATGTAGTTTTTCAATTCCCAGGCTGTATAAGCGTGCATAAAAATAAATAGAATTTGACACTTTTTGATTTATTTTATCTGATTCATTTTAATTTCAATAGGTAACAGGAAAAGCTTGCCGTTATTCTAGGACTTCCGAGAAAACAGTTTTCCTGGGTGAAACAGAACGACTGCTGATCTTTCTCAGAACGATCAGAGAGCAGATGAGTGAAAAGCCCAGGATTTATGCTACCAGCTTATTTAGTCGATACTGTCACTGGAACGCATGCAGAGAGGCGCAGGGCTCGGGGAACGTTTAAACTGTTTATAGCCGCCTTGGTGACATTTTATTCCTAATTCAATCATAATCACGCTCTTTTAATGTAATTTATTTTTTTATTTTACCGTTTTATTTTTATGTTTTTTGAAAGTAAAGAAGTCTTCTTCCATGAGATACATCGTACTAAACAAAAATGAATTCTCACCCTCCTCCAGGCAGAAGCTACCAGTCAGTTCACGTCCGTCTTGGAGACGTTTGCACCGACTTATATGTCACTTCACCCCGGGGACAATCCACTTACATTACATCATACAAAAAGTCAAATAATGTCTGGGAATAATGTCTTGTTCCTGCTAGTAAAAGAACGAATTTCATGTTACAAGCCTTTTTGTACCAGCTTTGACAAAGAACGATCTGAAGTTCTTTTTCTGTTTTGACAAGGATCTGCAGTCATTTTCTACAATCTACTCATTACTATTAGCTCAATAGTTATGTCATTATGTGGCTCTACATAACGTCTAGGAGGCGGCACTGCCGAGCTCTGTCATATCTCATGAGAGCTGGCCGGTCTAGTTGAAGCACAATCGGTGGAAATGTGGAGTTAAAACAATCCCCGTGCACTAACATATCGTTGCATTGAATCCTATGTGAGATTTAAGCTTTTCAGGGATCATTCACGACAATCAGTCGTGAATGAATCGGCTCAGATCTGGAGCAGAGTTACTTTCACATTCGCTCATATTTCATAAGAACAGCGACAGTCATTTAGTTTGGCAGAACTATGCTCATCATTACAAAGCAAAACCTCATGATGCCTCGAGGTCATTGAGTGAGTTATGGAACGCGTAACTCGTAACCTGAAGTTACCCCCGATCTGAGAAACAGCCGGTCGTGCCGGGCTCCTGCCAAAACCATACATGGGCAGAAAAAACAAATAAAACTTCTCCCTTTGTGTTTTCTATTGTTGTAGTGGTGATGCAACATAGCAGTCAGTGAAGTTATCATTCCTGTTTTCATTATTACCAAGTTGTTTAACTTCCTACTGGGACAGGAATGCATCACTCCTATCATCTTGTCAATGCGGACACTGTACGCCGCTTCAGTTCTTTGAAACAAAGATTCTAGATAATCTACCTTATAAAATAGATGACTGGAGTCTCAGCACTTTATGAACCAAAAGGGTGAAAGTTGAATGACGCCCAATAACTTGAAACTACTGCCTGACATTAACCACAACCAAATGAGTTTTAATGTAAACATATAGCTGTTTTCATTAAACAGCACTAAAACCACGTCTCTGTTTGTTCTCTCTGTGGTCAACTCAACACATCGAACAATCTCACTATTTATGAAGAGTCCAAATAATGTAGTTTCCTTTTATTTCATTGTAGCTATTCAAAGAAAAGGCAGGACTGCTAACGATGCTAAAGTTAGCATCTACTTCAGAGCTTCGTGTCTGTAGCACAGCAGGCATTTCAGATTCTCAACCAACATGTGCTGCTTCTGATCATAACTAAAGGATGAAGCTGCTCTGAGCAGATTGTTTGAATCACAGAGTGAAAACATCCTATTCTTGACAACGATTGAAGCGTTTGTGTTACTTTCATGTATTAAACAGGCTAAGAAAAAAGAAAGATCACAAAATATATGCAATTAAAACCATGACAAAGTTCTCTACATTGATTATTGATTCTCAGTTGTGATTTGTGAGAAAAAAAGAAGATTTTCTGTTTTCCAAAATATATTGGAAAATCATGTCTCATTTTTTAACCCAGTATGTCGTATTTCATCTCATACGTTCGCCTTACTTTGTGTTTTTTGTTGTCATTTTTATATTTCCTTTTGTTTGTTTGTCTTTCTATGGAAGAAGTGCAAATTAAAAGTTTTATCTAACAATTATTCTGAACAAAACATAAAACAGCTGGTAGAATATTCTACTGCTTGCAAAGCCTAGATTTTATATTTTAGCAGTTTATTCAGAAATCATTGAAGCATCTTTCTTTCTTTTTCCTTTTTTCTTTTTAGAAAGCTTTAGTCTTTCTACATATTCTCTTCCTTGAATGAGACTCTGTGATAGTAAAGTGGAGGATGGCTTCAAAGGTAAATACTCTCTCTGAGTAGAAACACTTCACTTGATTTAGGATGCTTATGAAAAAGAGAACTGGCTGTAAAACTCTTATACAATGAATGGATGAAGGCTGATATGTAGTGGGGGTTTTTACTTCCCTAAATGATATGTTTGCTATGCTTCTAATTATAGGATAGTTACATCCTTGTTCTCAAGATATACTCTGTAAAACAGGATCTTGCAAACTGAAAGGAAAATCTTTTGGGTTTTTTTTTCCATTTCATTTGGGTCTCAGCTGGATTTTAGCTTCTGAAGTTCCTTGGATTTGAAACAACTTCATGTTTTTAACCACTATTTCTAGGGTAAACTGAAACAAAATCTCATCAAGTGTTTAACTCTTCATTGCCCGTTTTGGTCGCAGAAACGTTACTCGCCTCAGAGAGATCAACTCAAATAGGAGTAAATGTTTGAGGTTGGAGATTGATGTTGTTTGCCCACAAAGAGACGTAATTACCTCCGAAGTGGGCTGCTAATTTCTGGGTTTCAGTCACAAGCTGCACTCGCATCGTTTAGAACGAATAGCCGCCAACGAACATCTGTGTCGGTAGCAATCCCATTGTTAATACTGTTGCTCCAATGTCGCCATGGTCCACCGGTTCCCCAAATTAAAAAGAAGTATGAGATCCAGCATGTAGCGTACAGGCCGAAAAGTATGTTGGGTGGTTCTGTATTCCTGCTAAGACAGTACAGGCTATTGTTGGAGCTCAAGAGGTAGTGAGGATAAATAATGACCTTCGATGACAAAAGTAGCAGCTGTGAGGCCTGCGGTCGGATCTGAGAACGATGCCAGATTGAGAGTGTTGAAGTTTGGAGTTTGCTAATGATGCTGATGCTGATGGTCAAAGTACAAGTGAGATGTATTCTTTAGCTTCAGGCAAAACATAAATATCAGGAATTCTCATGAGCAATCTACATTTGTAATGTTCACATCATTTATGTATGCGGCAGCCATCTTGGAAGGTAAACTCAGAGATGCTCAGAGAGCTCAAAATGTTTTTATATTTTAGTATGATGCGTGTAAATGGATGCCATCCTTCTATTCAATCTAATTTGAAGACAGTGTTGAGCATCAGAATTTTTTCTAGTCGAGAAACCAAAATATCCAACACAGGTCGTGGGTGTTAACAGTGGAAGTGTGTGACTCTTGCACACACTTCCGACTTGATTGTTTGAAAGAAATATAAATGGTTTATTTGTTGTAAAAAAATTTTTTTTTTAAAAAATAGATGAAATATTCACTAAAAATCTCTTCCAACTTCATTGAAAAAAAACCTAACTTAATTGGACATTTAAAGTTCAAAAAGTGGTAAAAAAAAACAAAAAAAAAACTGTTTTACAAAAACTGGACATTTGCCCAAACAATAGACCTCCACCGCACACCCAGTGTGTTCTTAATCACTTAAGTTAATGGGAGGGTCTAAAGTGAGCTAAACAATTTCAAATATAAAAATTAATTGCACATTTTGGATTATAAACTAACTACTCTAACCACCCAAAGAAGAATTAAATTGATAGAAATAACATTGTACAAAATTTCAACATAAATGGCCACAACAGACGATTTTCTTCTCCTATTCAGCTGAAGGAATGTGTGGCGTGTTCCTGAGCTGCAGCATGCAGCTCCACAGAATGCTCCGTGTCTCCAGCTGCAGCATGCAGCCCCACAGAATGCTCCGTGTCTCCAGCTGCAGCCCTGCCTGTCATGACTTGGATGCTGACTCTGCTTTCAAGCGGTCGTCATATAGGGCAGGTCCCATGCGAGATGCTCCGTTATGTCAGCAGCGGCCCAATAATAGTTGCAGTGTGCCACGTTTAGCAATGAGGCTGAGTGTGACGTCCAGAGCTTAACCGTTGTTGGGCCGAGCCCAGACGGAACAGGGGCCCTACTGTTTCCACCCCAACCAGACCCGCCCCAGACACACAGAACCAGACACGTAAAGACGCATACGCACATGGAACCGATTTAAGTTTTCCCCCTGCCACTGTTCAAATGTCCCCAGGATAAACATCACCGAGCCAGGAAGGAGAGCAATCACCATTACAGATGAGATGTGACGCAATGTCCTGATAATGAGACGCAGTGGGTTTCAGATGTTCCCCCAGAACGGGGTTCTGCAGATGTTGGCATGAAGGAAGACGAAACCTGTCGCTGGGTTTGAAAAATATCCCACGTTTTCCGCATAGTGCAGAGCACACTTCAGGACTCAAGCGAAAATATCAGCGAGCAAATACTCACTTTGCATCGGTGAAACCAGAACGTTATTTCTACTGTGAAGCTCACCGATTACCTGAGATCAGGAAATTTTGTTTTAAAAAGCAATTTGACTAAATCAAGTAGTTAATCTGGACTTACTCAAACAGTGATCTGTGTAAATGACGTCACAGCAGTTGGTGGCGTTCCACTTTCTCTACTTGATTCAATGCCTCCAGATTCAATGAGCCTTTCTGCAAAGCAAAGCTGCGTTTCTCTGACCCACTGCGACGTTTTTATTTTAGGACAATAACGATCCTCCTCCGGTTTGGCCTTAGCCGCTAAAGCTAACCGCCCAGCTAATTGGGATTGATGCATAAGTTATCAGCAAGTGAGATATGACCTCCTGAAAAGGTCATATCTTTTCAGGAGGAAAAGAAATGGAAACATTTCAGATTTTTGTGCTGATTGTGTTTGCAGTCCGGGATAAAACGGTTTTTGTTTCGTTTTTGTTCAGGTTAAAAAAGTTCACATTCATTCCAGGCTGTCTATCTAAAAGATTCATCAGCAAGGTCTAAATGTTAGCATGAACAACTATTATCTGATGCAAACAGACGAAGCTGGAATAATTAGATAAAAACAGAAATGAGATGTGATGCTATTTTGAACATGGATTTGGAAGGAAGCAAAACAAGGAGACTTTGGGGCCTACAGTGGATGTTTGTATTTCAAAATGTATGTTTTAAATTTTAGGCTCTCAAATAAATTGTCATTTATTGAGGGTGAATCTCAATAAATGACAATAATACAGAAGAGTAACACTAATTCTGTTAAAAACAAAATGAAACACAAATATAAATTGACCATCCTCATAGGGATTTATAGGAAACATTTCTGATTAACTTTGATGATTATGGCTTTCAGTCAAGATACAAAAACAAAGTATGTGCTTTCTCAGAAAATGACTTAAGATCAACAAAAATGGGGACTATCTCTAGCAAACTTTTTTCTTCCACTGAATTTTCCATTGATACGCTGTAGACAGCCAGCGTCTTCAGCAGCGACTATTTTGTAGCTTACCTTGGATGTTAATGACAATAGTTCAGTCAGAACTCCTCAAATACAAAACATAAAATGTTTTGTATTTTTATCTTATGTAATATTCTAAGATTGTTTCGTATTTTTATCTTATGTAATATTCTAAGATTGTTTCGTATTTTTATCTTATGTAATATTCTAAGATTCTCAAAAACCAAATTTTTAGTTCTACTAAAAAAATGATAATAAAATGATCATTTGAAAAATACATGTATATGCAGAATCTCTGTAATAGTAGTTTGAATTTCTTGCTGAATTACCAATAGGCGCTGGCGCTCCTTTGGCCATTTCATTAAATAAACTGTAAACTAAGTTAAGGGTTAGGGTAGGGTTAACCCTAACCCTCAACCTCATATTGTATATACATATTTAATTTAATTTCCCTTTGGGATCAATAGTATATATTTGAATTGAATTTGAAAAAAAAAAATGGCTGCACATTTTGGGAATGATCTAATAATATACTACTATTTTTTAATTAAATTTCAATTTGAATATATGTCAACTGAAGATGATGACTGAACGTTTGGGAAAGATCTGATAAAATAATGCTATACTTTTTTATTTAATTTTAATAAAAACGCAGTGTTCCAAATTACTATGCAAGTGACATTTTCTCAGATTTTCTTAAACGGTCAATGCAAATGATGGTCAGCATAATTCTCAAGTTATGAACTATTACAGTATAAATCAAATTTTACTGAACAAAGCTCCCCATGAGAACAGTAATTTTTTTAAATAAAAAACTCAAAATGCTCTGTTCCAAATTATTATGCACAGCAGATTTTCTAACCATTTTATGGATTATAAAGAACTGCAAACAGTCATTCTTTGAATGTGCAGCATTAAATGGTCACATGTACTAAAACCAAAAGCTATTTCAATCAAAAACATCTTAACAGACCGAATTACATGCGAACATAGGAGTTTTGATATGAACTGCATCCCACCCTCAGATCTTCTGATACTCCAAAGGTTCTCAATAGGGTCAGAGGTCAGAGGAGGACGGTGACCACACCATGAGTTTTACTTTAATTGAGCTCACCAGACAAACTGATCAACCCAGCTCTCTAAAATTAATTATAGTGATTCAAAAAGCTCTGACACACAATGCCATCTATAAATTCAACACTGTGTCTATTTACTGAAGAAGATGACTGAATGTTTTTGGAATGATTTAATAATATACTTTTTTTATACAGCCTATGTATTTGAATTTGAATACACAGGAATTGAACCAGCACCTCCCGACCCCGTTAGGGAGAAGGGTGCCGGAAAATGGATGGAATTGAAGAAAATGGCTGAACGTTTTGGGAAGTTAGGGTGATAAATCATGGCTGCCAGTAAGTGAACCAAACTCAGGTCAATGATTGTCCACGCTGCGGGACAGTCCGATGTAAATCATCACCTTTCTGTCCTCCTCCTCCTCCTCCTGGGTCTCACACACATCTGGGCTACTGGCTCCTTCTCGGATGCTCGTTCACGTGTCGCCGACACTGCCGGGCGCGCGCCCGCATCTTTTAAAACAGGTCCTCCCGCGAGCTGCGCGCTTCAGTTGGTTCGGAGCGGCACGCGGGTCCTCGGAGTTCGCAAGGTAGCTCTCTCCGTAGTTTGTCTGTCACCTTCACTCTGTCGTCGTGTCGGAGTCCACGGAGGTCCACGCACATATATGGAAGAGGTTTTATTCATTTCGCTAATCCCCTCGGGACAAGGAGACGGTTTCCTGTCGGTTTCCAGCTGCCGCTCGGCGGTTTTAAAGCCCGCAGGACGCGGTGGTTCACCTGAAGCTTAGGAGGACGCCGTGTGCGCGAAACTCTGCTCCGGTAAGACTATCAAGAGCAACACGTTATAAATGTCGCTTTTAGTTAAACAAAACTCTTACGCGGTAGATTACTCACCAGCATGACGCCTCGTCTTTTAGAAAACGGTGTAATTGGGCGGCCAACGCGCGCATGCAACAGCGCTTTGACTAATGCAGAACTCTGATGGGAAACTTCCAGTTTTACCCCAAGTTTGAAATTTCTTCAAATTACTTTGCATTCTGAGACTTTTTAAGTTTGTTTGTACATCCTTACGCTTCAGCGGTTTATTCGGCTTTGAGAATGTATTGTATTGAATTTAAATGACTGGTTTTAAATTCATTTTACCATAGCTCAAGATGATGAATTACAGACTACTGCAAATGTATTTACATGTATGATTCAAATCATTTTTTTCTTTTTTTTTCCCACATTTTCTGTACTTCTGTATAGACCATGTGGGGCAGAGTACAGACTACCTAGATCCACTCATGTAATAGACTCTGACAATGTGGTGAATGCCAGCTATATTAATTTTTTTTGAAAGGGGTGTCTAGTAGAGATCATCTTTTGTCTTTCAGTTTAGGATGCTGTTAAATGTCTGTTTCATCCACTTTTGTTTCTAGAAAGTTGAAAAAGCTGCTAGACGTCGTGCAGTTTTAGGAAATCTCAAGAAGCTTGTTAACATTTATCCACACATGTTCTTTTGTTATTGCAAATATTTACAGAGGCATCGTCAGCTGTGTAGTCTGAGCCTACAGGCATGTTTGCATGTGTGGCTTTTATTTAAAGATGCATTGATGAGGAATTTACCGAATCACAAGATCATCCTCATTTATTTATCCATACATCCGTCTTGATCTGCCAAGGCCAATCAAAGGGATTCGGGATGTTTTTGAGTCCTTGTGGACTTTCACGCCTCGGCGTCTCGCCTAGGCTTTTGTTTTGATGCAGAGCCGGCGGTTGCGAGTATCTGCAACGCCATGCAGGCATGTTTTTGGGTCGCTGTGCAGGGCTGTGGGTCAGCTCGCGTCTCCTTTTTGTGACTCGACGCAGTTTCAGAAACGTTCCCATTGTCTGCAGGAGAAATATTTTGGGAGGGAATGCGAGGCCGTTTCCTGCATCCCAACAATGGTCACCCTCAACAAAATCCGCTGGTGGTTCTCTCTTGAGATTCTCTCCTGAGGACGAAGCTCGGATGTTAAAAGAATGGCCCCCCGAAAAAAAAAGACAAACAGAGAGGGAACAAGCAAGGGAAACAATGGGAGACCAGGCGGGTCCGGTGGGACTAATGCGAGGAAAACAAAGGGAGGTTAGTTGTGGTTGCATAACGCTCAGAGTTTGAAATGTCTCAGAAGTTTTCGAGTTCAAATTAAACAGAAGTATGAACTTGTCACTCTCCATTCTTCTAAAGTGATTTCTGGCCCGTTTCCAGCCCAATCAATGAGTTTGCTGCTCTGGAAACCAAACTAACCAGTTAGAAAATATTTCATTGGTGTTTGCAAGAGATGAATATTTGACTCCGAGCGCGTCACACTTGTGACCAATCCTGTTCCGTGGCCTTTAATTGCAAGCTGTACTGACTTGCAGGTTTTTTTTTTTTTCTTCTTCAGTGTGACCGTGCAGAAACCGCGTCCTGAGCCTTTCGTTCCCAAGCTTCCGTTTCATTTTATGTAACAGTTTTGTCGTCTCGTCTGTTGTTAAAATCTTTTCTTTTGCTTTTTTTTTTTTTTTTTTTTCCCCCCAGATAAAACCATCTTCATCCATCGAAGAAAGTTGGATGATTGGGAAAAACGTCCGAAGAAGACGAGCTCAAGCCGAGCGGTCGCGCTTTACCCAGAGCTTCTTCCAAACCCAACCTGAAGGGCGCCATGGCTCTTGGTAGTTTGAACCTCATGCAGACCCTCAAGAACTCCCCGGCTGCCTTCCGACGCCGCTTCCGCCGGGACCGGACGGAGCTGCTCTCCCACGGCGACCCGCTGTTCAAAGTCCACTACCTGGGCACGGTGAAGATCTTCTCTCTGGACCGGGAGCAAGCCCAGGAGGCCATCTCACGCCTGACGGACGGCATGGCGAATGGGAAGAAGCCGGGCAAAGACCACGCTCTGGTCGTGCGGCCGAGATACGTGGAGGTCAAGGAGCTGAGCACGGGGCGCCAGCTGACCAAGACGTACCTGCAGGACATCGCGTACTGCGCCGCCGACGCCGGCCGACCCAACGTCTTCCTGTACATCTGCAAGCATCAGGGCCAGCAGCTGCAGTGCCGGGTGTTCTGGTGCAGCCGGGCGGAGCGGGCGCGCGACATGACGGCCTGCCTGGCGCGCTCCTTCCAGCGGGCGCTCAACGACTGGCAGGACGGCTCGGCCTCTCTGCCGCCGGGCGACGCCAGGGTCAAACGTTTGGACGAGTCTTGTAACTCTGCGTCCAACGCCAAGAGCTCAACGCTGCCGGCCGGGCTGGGGAAAGGTGAGGAGACGGGGGGGAAAACCGTAGCAACCAACAGCGTCGCTACGTCAAGAGTTTGCTGCCCTAATCTAGTTTAGTATTTTTTTTTAAAACAAGCGAATTTGTACCTCAAATTCAAACCAATGCCATTTATCTCCTCCTCAGTTCGCTGGAAGAGAACGGGCTCTGCGTCCCGAGGGCCCCTCAAAGGCATCACCAGGAGAGGATCGGCCAGCTGGAGCTGAACCTCTGATTGGACGAAGGTTCTACGTTGACCTGCTGACAACTTTAAGGGTGGAAGCAAAGCAAGAGGGAAGGAAGGAAGGAAGGAAACTTGGGAGGGGCTGACTTACAAGGCGAAGAGGCTTGAGCTGCCAACTTGATCCATATTTGGCGACATAATGACTGCTTGTGAGGCTCTTATCATAACTGACGAGTGTTTGGGGTTAAAGGTTAATGACGCGAGGCGGAAACGAGGACGGACTTTGCGACAGGCCGCTTTCGGACGAGGCCGGGTGCCGAGCAGCCGGAGCGTGTGGCGTTGAACGCGAGATGGCTGCTGGCTGAATGATCCATCAGCAAACCTGGGGGTAAAAAGATGCTTTGATGTTTAACAGGCAACTTGTGGCAGGTCGTGTTTTTGTATTCGTGGCGGCATTTACACGTTCGCTGCTCTACCAAACGGATATTTAGGATTCAGAGGGAAGAATGCTGGCGCGTCAAGTGAAGTGGAACGGTCTCTACTGTTCAGAGGTCGATCCTGTTCCTGTTCCTTTCAGAGCTCTTTCCCCTGTCAGTGAACCTCCAACAGAAACCCCAAGCGTTTTCGGGCTTCAGTTTCTACGAACCGCACCACGGGTCTGGTAACCGAGTCACCGCAAATCATCTCCGTGGGCTACAAACTGCACATAAAAAGAAACGTCGGTGAATTTGAAACGTACGTCACGAAGCTCCCGGTGGCACAAGCGTGGCGTCCAAACACCAGAGGACATCGTGTTCCCATGCGGAGCCTCGGCGAGGAATGCACAGTCATGCACCTGCATTCCACGCCAGGAGAAATCCGAGATGGGGGGGACCGTCTCAGAAAGCCTCGCATTCTTCCCGTCCGGCCGTAACTGTGCCTCTCCAGCAGCGGCACGCTTTTATTTAATCTGTATTTCTGTGTGTAGAACGTCCTCATCATAATTTATGTGTCAGGTTTACAATTGCGACTTGAGGATGAATGGTGTGCCCCGAGCCTACCATCATGTTCTCATTTTTATTATTCCTAAGCTAAGCCAGAAACTTTGACTTTATAAGTTTTGTTTTGTTTTGTTCTGTTTTTTTTTATGTGCCACTATTTTTAAAGTGAATTTTAGGATTTCATGTCCAGTGACTCTTACAAAAGGCGCAGCTCTATCTGAAAGAAAATATCTGTGCCTGCATTAAGGTGTATTTTATTTGTGCATATTTATCTAAATATGTATTTTATGGAATATTAAAAGCTTTTATACTGACTTTGTGTGTGAATATTCCTTTGAAGCTTCAGTAACGCACATAAAACCAGACTGCTCCCTGGTTGTGTTTGCTTCCAAACATAAGTTTTGAGAGCCATTTTTAGCTGAAGGCAAACAAACCTTGCCCTGTGTTTATGAAGGAGGAGGAGGATCGAAGAGTAGGAGATTTCAGGGC
Source organism: Poeciliopsis gracilis (assembly GCA_911649635.1). NCBI lineage: Eukaryota > Metazoa > Chordata > Actinopteri > Cyprinodontiformes > Poeciliidae > Poeciliopsis > Poeciliopsis gracilis. Next base: position 2,298,168 of record CAJVRI010000150.1, on the reverse strand, counting down.
AGGTCTATTAAAAGGGTCCTGGGATCCGTAATCCGTCATGCGAGTCGTTTCTCAATGTTGCGTCTCTGTTCCAACTTGCCTCTTTTCACGTGAGTTCCGTCCCACTGCAGATGCAGCTCGACTGGGAAAACCCCCACCAAAAGATGTGGATGAAATAACAGCATATTGTAGCATAAACCCAAATTAAGACTCGGATCAAACCGTGAATGAGCTGGGAAAAGATCCTCACTGTTTAACCTTGATTTTAGACAAAAATCTAACGCCAGAGGGGCGCAATCACTTTTTAACCAGAAAAACGACACAAGACTTGATAATGAAGCCATCATTTTAAACATTTATTGCACAAATCTAAGCGACCAGACAGAATAAACGTACACCGATTGCTCACAGTGACATTAGACAAACGTTTCAGTCAGGCCTTCTGCTCAGCTGTGAGAGGTCTGACCGATGAACCGACCCACCGGGTCACGTCGGCACGTTTGTAGTTAACAATAGTGAAACATCAGACAAAAAACAACTGGTATCGGACAAAATCGGAATCGCTTTTTAAAGATCGGTGGTCGACCGGTGAACTGCAGCTGGTGCGCCCCTGAACATCGCTCAGTAAAAGCCACTTGTTCCACAGAAGGGATTTCATCTTGAGGAGTCCTGCCCTGTGGAGCCACCGGGCTTTTCAGCGCTCTCTCTGAGTCGCTGCAGCTCCAGCAGGGCCTGGAAATGCAGGCGCCTCAGGGGTTTCACTTCCTCTACCACTGAAACGAGAAATTCATTTGATCAAAAACAAAAATGAACCTTTTCCAGTGGTTTTGACATGTCATATTCAGAAGCCAGAAGAACAGCAAAGAAAGCCAGATCTGACCTTTCCAATGCTTTTGAAGTCGGTACATAATTTTAAAATAAATCTGGACTTTTGTGACACAAAAACATCCCTTTAAGCCACATCCTCTAAACAGGAAGGCCTTGCCGCATGTGGATATAACGCCTGCACTGTTCGGAAATCCCTCACAAAATCACAGAACAGATTGTTTTCTGGATAGAAACCAATCTGTTTAGTTACAAAGATAACGTGTGCAGAAAGTGCAGGTGAGCTCAAAGGAAGTGAACATTTATAGGGAGGATGGATTTCTCCCCATGAACCAGTTACGTTATGTTAACTTTGATTAAAGGGAAGAAACAAGGTAAACCTGAGGAAAGAGAACAGAGCCCAGGTAAAGCTAAAGCTACACCAGACAGCTCAAGAAGGTACTCCACAACTAGACCAACAAGGCAGCTGTAGTTGTTTGTAAGCATAACGTTGATTTCAGTGGTAATCGGTGTAACCAGCTCATCCTGGTGTGGAGCCCTTCATGTAGGATTAGCTCACAGTGACATTGCTGGTCAGAACAGGAGCAGAAATTATGCTTAACTTTTTTCACTTTTTCTTCACCCTGAGCAAATTATTGGTACGATGGACTGAAACCGTTCAGTCTCCAGTCTAATACTCTCAGACATTTTGATGACTTCCTCCTACTTACTAAATAAATATTCCTATAAATATTCAGTTTCCAGAGACTTTGCTTTGCTAAAAACAATCGCGAGCCTAAACACAAATGGAAAGGAAATGATGATTAATGTCCTTAAGTGGACTGAGACAAATACTGATTATAATGGTAAGGTAGCTAAACAGCACCACCTGCAGACTGTAATCGTCACTGTAATATTTTCTTATGAAAAGACACCTTTGTCGTAGTGCAGCTCGTCCCGATTCCCGTAAATCAGGTAAGTCTCCAGGAAGCCGAGGAGGGCTCCTGTGACCAGGAAGCGGTCGCGCAGGGGAAGGGTTTTGATGTAGCGCATGTCCAGGGCGAAAGGGTTGGAGGGCGAGGGAACGGTGCACAGGCACACCAGCTCGCTCACAATGTCCCAGACACGAATACCTGCAGAGATAGAAGCTTTCATCTCCATTAACCAATGATTTAACATCGTTAAAATCATTGGTTTTTAAAGAAAATACTTCTTTTTACAACAACAATGAGAACAAACAAACGCCTAAACTGAACTGAACAATCTCAGAAGCCAACCTCTTCTGGCCCAGCTCATGGAAACTCTGGTAAATTATTCCCGAAGCTGTTCACTGAAACGGTATCCTCCTGCAGGTTGGATTCCTCGCATTGTTTCCATACCTCTCGTCTGCCAGTCTGTGATGGACTTCAGTTCATGGGCGTGTCCTTGACCATCGAATCCATGCCACCGATGCTGACCAGCCGCTCGTGATTGGAGCGAATCCAGGCGTACGGGCGTCCGTACTTGACGTAACCGGCCAGGAGGAACAGAGTGCAGTTCACCTCCTGCCGAAGGAGTTCAAGAGTTAATCTCACAGGAGACAACAGAGCGAAACGTGTCGGCGTGCGTCGGCGTGCGCTCACTGGTACGGCTATCTCGCCCTCACTGGGAGAGGCTGGGAGAAGATGATCCTCACCGTTTGGTTCCCTACAGGCAAGAAAAACAGATCAGCGAGGGAGTGGAGGAGCGACACTCAGCATCTCGTCAGACATTTGTAAAATCAAACAGAAAAAAATAAAATAAAATAAAATAGACGCCGTCTTCTGGAACTAAACACCTGATGCAAGCAGACGCACACAGAGTCACACCCGGTCACCTGTCGGTTTGCGTCGCCGTCCTGGAACGAGAGTCAGCCGCCTGGACGCCCGGCGGGCCCCGAGGCTCCCCGGGCGGGGGGGAGCCGCTCCTGCTGTCCAGGCTGGGAGAGCTGCTGCTGGGCGACACGCCGCTGCTGCTGCTGGACGAGTACGACGACGCCCTGGAAACCAAAAAACCCGGGGAGCGCCAACCCTGCAAAGTTGGACCGGAGAGAGACAAAACTACACTAAGCTGGAAAAGAATAGATTTTTTCTTTTTTTTTTTTTTGTTTTTTTTTTTAACATTGTGCCTCTTTAGAAACACAAATATTAATGTATTTTATTAGAATATTTATGATAAACTGCCACAATGTAATGCATAAGTGTGAAGTTAAATGATACATGAATTTTTGGATTTTTTTTCCCCCCACTTATAAAAATTGTATATGTGTGTAGTATTTCAGTATTGCCCTCATAAGTCAGCTAAGATTAAGGTGGAAAATATGTCCACGGTTTCATTATCATTATTTGAGAACTTTTTTTGGAAAAATTGGAAAGCAAAGAGTCATTTATTTATTTAGGGGCATCCAACTAAAGGGGCTGATTACAAATTGATTTTGTACAAAGAAAGTCAGTTGTTTTGTCGGGTTTATCCCAACAAACCAGATTGAAGTTTGTGATTGTAATGTGTAAATTACCACTGGGTTAAAAAACAACAACAACAACAAAAGTAAGACACTATAATACCTTACCAGATCCAAATGAAGTGCAATATAGCAAATGAAATAAAAAAATAGCAGGACTGTCCTCTGCTACTTAATAAACAGTTTATCTCTGAATGTGTGAGTCTGCACGCCCAGACCAGATGAAACTAACCAGATCCTCATTGACCACAGTCAGCAGCAGCTCTTCTTTCCCTCTCAGCCAGGGCTGGAAGTATTTAAATCCCTGCGGAATAAAACACAGCACGGCGTGTGTGCGTTGGGGAGCAAAGGGAGGGCGCGCGAGCTGTTTCACGTCACCTCTGAACGAACCGCGACGGTGACCGAACCTGTAACGATCCGAGCAGAGCCAGGTCGTTCAAGAAGTGCTGCAGCTTCCTCTTCTGCTCCCTCTCTTTCTTCTGTTCGGACATAAACGGGCGTGAAGCGCAAAGAAAACAACAACAACAACAACGCTAAGATCCAGAGCACTTCCGATTGATGCAGCCAATAAGAATCCTTCCCGTCTTGTATCTTAGCAACGCCTCCTCGCATCTTCCTAGGATCTCCTTTTTTTTTTTTTTTTTTTTTTTTTTACATTTAAAAGGCATATCCTTTTACGTTTACAAGGTATCCCATTTAAAAATACGAGGCTGTGAGGAGACAAGGAAACATTACGGTAGCTGCAGCCACCAGCTGCGCACAGAAACACACTACTTACGCTGGCGCCGCTCATCTTATCATAAACCACAGGATTCACCTCTCTTCCAGCAGGCGCTCAACTTATGAATCACCTCGTGTCATTTTTAAAAACATATCCTCTTCCATTTAGCAGCAGCCTGTGTATTTTATGGCTAACGCAGCCATAAAATACTCCAGCTCTGCCCGGCTGGGTGTTGTCTGTCAGTATTGGCTGCTGGCAGCGGTGTAAATGATGAGGGTGTGTCTCCTCCTAGTGGCCACCAGCGGGAACTGCAACTCCGGTTCAAAGCGACGCGGCCTGACCAACCTGGCAACGCAGACTTTTTACCGGAAATGCATGATTATCTTCTTGGTAAAGGGGATTATATCCATATATATCACCCTTCTAATGTAAAACAGTACTTCAATTGTTCCCTCATTTACTAACAGGACATTAAAAAAATAATAAATAAAAAAAAATTGTAGATGCCCACACAATACCTTCTGGAGATTTATTGTTAGAGGAATAACAAAAAGCACTCCATTTGGCAAGAGTGGTGAGAAACATGTTTGGAGGAGTCCATGCAAGGCCTTAAAGCCTGGTAGGAATATGTTGAGGGCTCGGTTTGCTGCAACCACTACTTCTGCGTTGCACAAAGGCGGACGGAGTTATGGAGAGGGACGAACTCCAAATGCTGTTTATTGTCCTTATCCAATAGGACAATGATCCCAAACACACATCAAAGTCATTAAGCTTCTGGAATTGCCCCAACCTCAGCAACATAAAACATTTGTGGACTGTGTTTAAAAGCTGAACACAATGCCAGGAAACAAACCACTTAAATGGAACTTGGCCCACTTTGCCAAGAAGGGCTGTCAAATATCCAGCCAGAGATTTGCCAAGTGGCAAACGGGGACATTAATCGCAATGTTAGTAGGAGAGGGCTGGGGGGAGAGGGAGAGATGTGCAGTATGAAAACAACTATCAAACTAAACGAAATATCATAGATAACTAGCGTGAGTGCAAGACACAGTTTTCCAATAACGGTTTCATTGATTAAGTGGAAAAAATTATTCAACCCGACCTGGCTCCATCTAAAAAGCAATTGCCCTTTAAACCTAATAACTGGATGTGCCAGCTTGGGGAACAACAACTTCTATCAGGTATTTGCACCAATTAGCAACGAGTGTTTCATATGGCTGTAAATGAATTTCTGACAAATGTTCTTGCAAAATTGTTCAAATTTAACCACAACAATAAAAAATGGCTCCAACTGCACTCCACTGGAGTACTGAACCTTTAGAAATAACTCTTTCCAGACTGATAGATCAGTGACTTTGTTTCTCATCTGGCATTTAATTTCTTTACATCAGAGTATGAAGTGTTGGTTTTGGTCTGCTTCAGGTTGTCACGGGTTCTATGTAAGCAGTTTCTTGATTCTAGACATGTGGTGTTTAAACTGTTCACTTTATTCAAAATTTTTTTTTTTTTTTTACAACCCATTTGGATTTAGTTTGTTTCACTAGTTGAATGAATTTACCAACAGTTTTGACTTCCTCCTCTGTGAGCCACATAAATCTGAGATTTATGTTTGTTGTGGGGGGGGAAAAAAAAAAATGAAGGAAACATTAAAGCAAGTGGAAAAGAAATAATCACTTTAATCCATCTGAGTCACAAATTCATACTCCTGCACATTATTCTCCGTTCAGAGAAGGACAATCAACACATTGTGCAAAAACTGCATTGAATCGTTGAGCAGCAAAAGTATTAAATCTTCCAAAGTAACATCATTTGTCAAAGGAGCTGAGATCTTCACAGAAGACATGAAGGAGGGTCAGTTTAATCGTTTCTGGAGCTGAAGTGAATGAAGAAGGTCCTGATCTCTTTGGGCGAGATGGTGACGGTGAAATCCTGATTCCTCTCAAAATGTTGGTCATTTTCTAAAACAGAAAGCGAGAAATATTAGTGGTTGGACAAAAAAAACCAGAAAAAAAGTCTAATTTCTTTCCTTTCTCGTTTGGAGCATTCCTCACTTTTCCCAGAGGCGTCTGCGGTTTTCCACCTCCACCTTTGCAGGCTTGTGATATTCCAGGTTCCTGTAAGCGAACGCTCCTCCAGGTCCCGCACGTCCCCCAAACCCTTCAAAACGTCCTGATCGCAAGAGAAGAGTCGGTCAAATAAAGTCCCGCCAAAATGCAAAGACGTTTGTGGTTGCAACATGACAAAGTGTGAATTGTTTTACAGCGATGCATCTGCATTTTAATTTGTGTTTTTTATTTTTTGCAACTGTACTTTTAGGTTCACGGTGACTGGCTTGGAAAGCTCGGGGTCCTCTCCCTCCTCAAACAGATGCATGACTCTCAGCAGAACCCGCTCGTAGTCCGGCTCGGAGCGCACCTCCTTTCCTGTTCACGTTTCAAACGACAAAAAGGCATGAGAAAAAAAAAAACACCTTGAATGTTAAGAAAATCTGCAAACGCGTCATTCAGTCACAGAGAACCTGAACGCAGGTGGCTGAGGTGAAGATCGTGGTTGGAGGTGTAGTTCCATCCTGGGATGCTGAGGCTGAGCAGGTGGAGGTTGGGAGGAAGAACAACTGGAGGCACTGGGGAGTTAAATCTGGGCTCTTTGTCCTTCCAGGACTTGCCTATTGAAAAAGACAAGACAGCTTTCTAAACTCAAGCGAACGAGAACAGGCTACGTTTTCTTTTTTTTTTTTTATGTAAAAATACAAAAAGGAATCATCAGGTCTCTGCAATCTGACAATTTTGTAGCTTGATTTGCCCAGATCAGTGACTGACTGGCCAGTCAGAAATGTAAGAATTTCACCTTTTTCCCCGACCGGTGAATGCAAGAACACTTTACTTTCATATGAGGCGTTTAAAATGGAAGAAAGCACCAAATGAGTAAGAGGCTGTTGAAAAAATGAACCCGTTTTCTACAGCAAGTCTCAGCTTATCTGAGGTTCATTCAGGTGAGATCTGAGCCAGACTTCCAGCAGACAACAGGAAGGCTAAAAGGAGTACAAGAAACATTGCTCTGTTTTATCCTCATCAGTCGGTTTTATGACAAAAAAAATGGTTTGCAAATCCTGACAGCTTTTTTAAAATTGTAATAGAATTGACCTTCCTTAGAAAACACACACAGAGACTACCATTCTAACTATGCTATGCTAAATGCGCTAATATAATATTAGTTAAAGTCCTGATTTGCTTCTGATATGAAAAATAATAAAAGCAATAAGTGTAGAGAAAATGTTCTCAGTGTTTTTCTTAAATCCTCTTACAGTTGTAATTTTCATACTTTTCAACAGTCATAGACTTCCTAATGTAATCAAATATTAGTATCTCTAATTCATGAAACTCCACAATGCCGAAGGTGGCCTTTAATTTGAAAAAGAATATTTCACAGTATCCCTTTAATAATATTTATAACGTGACAAACTTGCTAACCCAAGTTTATCCAAGTTTGACCTCTGGACAAACTTGCGTTAGCACCATTTCAAAATCTTTAATGCTTTGAGAAATCTGAAATGGCTTATCCTTCAATAAAAACAGATTGTTCAAAGCGGACTTTGTGATCTCCATAGTTTCAATTGTGCTTTGATATGAATCTAAATCAGACGGTGAGCTGAGAGATTACAAGCGGACTATTCTTAATGATGTTTGGGTTTATCTGCAGGTTCTGTCAGTAAATAAAACCCCAAACTATCAACAAGGTGGATAAAAACAGAAATTTTAAGGAAATAAGACACTTTGTAATTGTTCATCAATATTAAAACCCTTTACGTTTTTCAATAAAATAATTTTGAACTTTAAGACAAAATGCCTTAAAGGTAAATTCAACTCAAAGCAGCGTTTCAGCCGCGTCGCCTTCCTATGAAGATACTTACCAGGCCGGTCTATTGGCATGACGACGGGTCTGTGCTGCAGCTCTACCGCCCCCCTCTGGTGCAGCTTGGATGTTGCACCCACAGAACCAAGGATCATCCAAAGGGTGGGCCTCACAACCGAGCTGTCGTTCAGCGTGAGGTTGTAGCCGAGGTTCCACTGCAAGTTGTTCCAAAGTCGGCGATGGAGCATCACCTGAGAGAAAATGAACGCTTTCTAAGATACGTCTGACTAAAAATCACAAAGCCAGTGGTCGTTGGTGTTTCGTCGATACCTCTAGCTGTCCGTCGGCTTGACTGGAGACGCCGTGAGCTCTGTCGCCGAGGAGCACCAGGCGGCTGATGTCGTCCTGGATGTAGGCCGTTCGGACCATGGGGAAGTAATTCTGCAGACAGGAAAACGGAGCATATTTACCACCAAACACCAAACCTGAACAAAAAAAAAACACAGTTTGTCAAATATCCCACCCTTGCTATAGTGTTATTGGGGAACTTCTTGTAGGTTCTCTTCATCATTTGGTAGCCATTGTCATCCGAGTACAGAGTCCTGTTGTTGCTGAGGGAGGAGCTGGTTCTGAGGACCACCTCTGTGTTGAGGCGCAGGGGGCCCAGAGAGTAGGTCTGCTCCAGCCTGTGGCACCAGGGCCCGGCCTCCGAATACTCCGGGACGCGAGTGGTGATCGAGTAGGCGTAGTCCTCATCACCCTCCTCTCTAGAGCGGTCGATCAGAGTTGGTCGTCAACCATAAAACACAAAGTCTGACCAAGTATTTTTGATCTAGTTCCTAGAGCAAATATCTCAGTAAAAAAGTAACTTTTTTTTTTTTTTATCAAGGAATATCTGAATACTGACAACAAAAAGTACCAATTCAACTGGCAGGATATTTAGCATAGAACTAGAACTCAATATTAAGCAACCATTGACCTAAAAAGCTCCTATATCTTCCTCAAAACTTACTTGTAATTAGGTTTGTGTTATGTCAAGTGTTCTAAGACATTTATAGAAGCACCTTGACCAAAAATACTTTGTGTTTTAGCGGTGTAGTTCCAATCTCCAGCCACCAACCTGTAGAACCGCTGCCTGATCTCGGTGAGCACCTTTCCCGGGATTATCTCCATTTCCACGGCCTTGTAGGCCCGAACAGCCGACCCGTTAGCGCTGAAGATGTAGTTATCAGAGATGGGTCCGGCTTTCACATCTCCATTGGCGTCGTATTCCCAGAAGTCCTGCGTCATCATGATTCGCCGTTGCTCCTTTCTGCCGGTGAAGAAGCGCAAGCCGATTTCCCACAAAGTCATTTTAGTTTATGCTGCACACTTAATAATTAATCGGCTTGATTTTCGCAAGTTCTTTTATTGCTGAAAACTGTTAACAGCAGACAAACGCGAACCGGCCGTGAGTTACTGCGCTGCCTGAGTCACCGTGTTCTGGTGGCGAACTGCCGTAACTACAGTTTAATGCATCTCTCGGTCCGAGTAGAAGAGCAGCTTAAAAATAATTTCTATAGTCAAACAGAAGTCTTTAAATAAAGTAAGGAAAAGGGAGGAGAGATTCTGTCACATTTATTTCACACAAATGAACAATCGAGGGAGGTTTTGACGTAAAAATCAAGTAGATTTATTTATTCAGACTCTGGTGGAATTTAATTCATGACCAAATCAATAGAGAAACTCCCTGCGCTGGAACTACATCCTGTTGAAAAGGTGTAAAAGTGCCCTGCCGATATGAGAGGAACACCTGGTTGTTTAGGGGGTTTAAAACTCACAGGTAGGTGGCGCTGTGCAGGAGGTTGGTGTCCTGGTCAAACATGAGTTTGTAGCAGCCGTTCATGACGGGCAGAAGCCGCCTTCCCGTTTTCCTCCAGTCCCTCACACGCCGTCGCTCGAACGCAACTCCTTGAGCTTCATAGGTGCGCTCGCACTTGAACTTCCCGGAACACGGCGCCTCGGAGAACTGGACCGAGTACTTCCTGTGCTGAAGGCCGCCGAGCTGCGCCACAAAGAAGAGGTCGTAGGAGGCGTTGCACTGTGCCGACCTCTGGATCTGCGACACAGAAGGACAGAGAGGAGGTTGATTTCAGAAGATGATGGTTGAGCGAAATTACCTCAAACAGGAGGAGGAGACTGTCATGGACCTGGGCAGGGACGGGCTGTCCGCCGTCGTCACGGACGACTGCGCTCGGGAAGGTTACGGTCATGTTAACGACAGAGGTGATGTTCCACGCCAGCGGGTTGTAAATGATCACGTGTTGCTCCAGAGCCTGACCGGCACCTAAAGCAGGAACATAAATAAACATCCGCAACTGAATGCTGGAGAAACGCATTAAAGGTCCATTAAACCAAAGAGGTGATGTCAGAAACACGAGGCACGATGAAGAAGAAATCGAAAAGTCAGACGCGACAAAAAACGTTCTCAGATAATAAATCTACTTTGATTTAAAGTGGAAGAGTTTAGAGCTAGCACAGCATGACGCTGCCTCCACCGTACCTCAGTTTGTACAACGATCTCCGTTACAAGACAAAAGAAAATCCATCAAAAAATAAACCTTGTGCCATGTTTTTCTTGGTTTGTTGCTTTCAGAAGTCCACATGCCGAGTTATGTTTAATTCAAAGTTTTATTCCAGTGACAAAGCCTATCTACATGGTGTTAATTATTTATTATGATAATGCATAAGAAGCCAATTCTGGGGACGCGTCAACTCAGGGTGGGTGATTTGGACTTCAAAATAAATCATGACATTTTGTGGTGCAAGTCTAATGTCAGTCAAAACAATTTAAAAAACTATTTATTCCATTTTTTTTTATGTAAAATGTACATAAAATATGCTTCTTCAGGATGTCAGATGCTCTCATGGAGCAAATAGTGGAGAAAAAAAGTAAAAATAACAGTTACAATGTTCTTTTTTTCTTTCAAAAATCATGATTTGGAACTTATCAAGTCGACGATAAATCAAAACCATCGTGATGAGAAATTTCCCAGGAATGTTTGTTTATAAAAAGGTGGAAGGGTTTCGGCTCGCACCTTTTCCCTGGAAGCTTCTGCTGGGAACGCCGGAGACGTCCAGGCTCCGCGGCAGCAGGAAGAGCGCGGCTAGCAGCTCCTCGGCTCCCATCATGCCTTGCAGCAGGTGCTGCACGTACATTTCCGCCACTTTGGGAGACTCGGTACCAGTGACGGCGTCATGGTGTTGGACCTGGACAGAATTACAGCACGTATCGATTCCCACTCACTTCTTCACGTTCAGTTTTATCTTTTCGCGTCGTGATTCGGATGTAAAAGGCGAGGCGGATTACTTCGGACACAGCCCAGCGCAGAGCCCCGAGTTTCTCCAGAGCCCAGTCTTTGGCTACCGGTCCGTCTGGGAAGCTGATCCGGTACCGGGTGAAGAGCGTCTCTGCTGCGCGCAGCCGGGAACTGGCCCGCCTCGCCACTCCCTTCAGGACATTTCTAGAAGCGTAAAACCCCGTCCATGCCTGGTGGGGCTCTGGGAAACGTAGCAAAAACACGTCCTGTATGTGTGCATGTTACTCGCAACTGTCTGGGTTCCTCTGGAAAAAAACTTTTCCACACTGAAATTTTCAGGGTTTCCTCTGCTAGAATACACACCGCTTACACACACCTGTCGAATATGGTAGAAAATCCTCACTCCCACGGACATCCCAGGTAAGATTTGATTGGTGGACTGACTGGAAATACTCGCTCAGAGTAGCGTACCGCACCGTTACGCCCAACTCCTTGCTGTTCTGGTTGATGTACGCCATCAGAGGGTCCATGTTCCTGAACTGCACTGATGAGTTGTAAAACTGTTTGTCGCAGCCCTAAAAAGCAAACACAAACAAACAAAGAATCTGAAACTGATTTCAAGACAAAAGCCCTTTCCAGGATGAAAGTCACGAAAGTGACAGTGTGCATCGCCCCACCCAAGGCCAGAGCAGATGGTTGGTCCTGAACCACGCAGCCCTCTGCTTGATGTTCTCCGCCATGGTCTGAGCGTACGCGTGCACCGTCTCCTTGGTGACGGGGAGGCTCATGTTGGGGTAGACTCCGTCTTTGGGGGGGTCCGGGAACAAAGCGACGCCGTTCCAGTAGAAACCGGATCTGAGGTGGAAGAGCGAGCTTTTAGTTATTAAAACTGGAGTAAATTAGTTTCTGACAAACAGAAGCAGGTTTGTTTTGGAGGTGTGGATGGTGCTTAGTAATGACTCAATATAAGGGATGCCACGCTTTTTAGAGTTTTACTAGTAAAAACCCTTTGAAAACCATAGATTCATCTCCCTCCACTTCCCTATTATTCTCTACTTTGTGTTGGTCCATCGTATTAAATCCCAATAAGATACAATAAAGGTTGTGCTTCTAAAGTGACACAATGAAGAAAAGTTAGAGGGTATAAATTACTTTGTAAGGCACTGTAGTTACAGAAAGAAATATCAACATAAAGCACCTGTTGGAGAACGGTATGTGAGACGGCGTGCAGTAGCTGTACTGGTCCATGGTGTGTGTGAAGATCTCCTGCTGGGCTTTCAAAGAGGGAGACCCTCTCCACACAAACTGCAGTTTCTGAAGTCAGAAAACAACCAGTTAGCAAAAGACCTCCAGCAGGGCAGGACAGCAGGGCAGTCTGAGTTCCTGTGGTCCAAATTAGAATTTGCATGAACACTAGGAACAATTTAATTTAATTAAAATTAACTCAGGCCACCGATGAGTTCATCATCGGTGGCCTCCGATGATGAACTCCAGCCGCTTCCTATTGCAGTCTGCAGAGCCAAGGCCACCTTGTTTTTCTGCATGCCGTCTTTGAGGTCGTAGTCGATGCGAGAGATGAGGTGAGCGTTGAACCCGGCCAGGGAGAACAGCACCGGCGTGGTGGCCGAGGCGCCGAACGGATCCACGTGCCAGGAGAACTGCGGACGCACGCCGAACGTCTGGTACAGGAAGCCGTGGCCCTCTGAAACAACGGCAGAGTCAGCGGGACGGGCGAGTCTCGACGGCAAGCAAGTGGGGACTGAGAGGAGCAGGAGTTGGGTTACCGGTCAGCTGCAGGATCTCGTCTTCTAGGTCCGTCACCGCCTCATCGTGCATCACTTGGCCTCCGATGATGAACTCCAGACGACCTTCTTTCACGAGCTGCCGGACCTAGATGGGTGAACTCACAAGATCAGCTCAAATCCCGCAGCAAAGTAATATTAATCACTCAGCAGGACAAATAACACCCAAATCTATGACCTCTCAGGTTTTAATGAAAAAGAAAAAAGAAAGAAAAAAAAAACTACAACAATGCCTAAAACTCAGACGTTTGTTGATCTATTTAAGTAATAAGTATCGGTACTGGTATCGGCATCAGCGACACCGATACGATATTTACTTGGTATCGGATCAATACCAAAAATATGCAGCGTGCTGACTAGACTAGAACTAGTCTAGTCAGCACAGACAGCTCATCATGTGATTGTAGACACGTGTCCATACTTGTTTCTTTTGGGTGTCCGAGGCCACCGAGTCCCACCACAGTCTGAAAAACTCCTGCTCCACAGAGATAAACCTGCGCTCCTTCACCTTCGACAGCTCCTCCGTCACGCTGCTGTACACGTTGGCCGCATAGGCGCGCATGCTCTCCTGCAGGACACACTCATGTTTAGATCAAATACAATAGCACTCTGTAGGACGACTGTGGCATGAACGCGCCAACCTGGACGGTGTACACCCAGCCCACATCCATGTGGCTGTGAGGAATCACAAATGTTTGAACGGGCTCGTCCTCTCCGGAGGTTTTACCCGAACCGAGCCAGGAGACCAACACGACGAGGGATAAAAGGTGCATTTTGTCGGAGCTTCTGGCGATAAGCTCCCTGGCGTTCACCGAAACTTCCTCATTTCCTTGTTATTGTTTTTGTAAAGAGCATGTGACTGGACTCGCCTCCTTTTTACAGTCGGCCGCCGGTAGCAGGTAGCAGCGTCGACCAACCGGTGTGGGAGGAGTTTAGCGACCATAAGAGCTGAACGAAGAGCTTCATTGTTGTTGGTTGAGTGAAATCCATTTAATGAAAGAAGTAGGGATAAAAACTGAGGAACACACATGTATCAATAGCTCCTCTGTAGTGATCTATTTATTATCATTATCATCTCTATTTGTTTTGTCAGTGTATCAGAGGTTGTGTGTTTCTGTTATTTCATCCGTTGTTTAATTTTTGAAACTCAATTTTTACAGCTACCACATTTAAACGGGTTATATTTGTGTAAATGTAACAATTTTGTGTTAAACTATGTTAACAGTTAACACAGTATTTTACTTTTTATTTTTAAAAGTTTATTCTGTATTTATTCATTTCTTCTGTTTCATGCTCTCATTGTTACTTTTTGTCAGTAACAAAGTCAACTGGAACAGAAACATATATAACATATGATGCTTTTTTTTTTTTTTTTTTTTACTTTTATTTTTGTGTTATTATTCATATTTTTAGCGGTCAGTTTGGAATATTTTCTTTACTTTGACACAATTTTAAGCGGTTAACCCCGCCTCCTCCACGCGCCCGTTTGGCTCGCCGGCTGAAAAACGGGGCGCAGCCAATCGTGACGACTCATCCGGTACGCTGGCTATGACCTTTCCCCACCGGAAGCAGTCCAGTAGGGTAAACCCCGAGAGCTTCTGGAGGTGACAGGAAGCTTCACATGTAATAACAAGATGTCTAAAAACACTAAAATAGTTCTGGTGTTTGGAGGCTTTGTAACGGCGGTGGCCGCCGCCTTGTATCCCATATTTGTTTATCCTCTCACACATAAGGAGGAATACAGTAAGTAACCGCGAAGACTACGCTGTGAACGGTTAGCAATCTGTATCATTTCGTCGTCTAATTACAGTCGCAGCTGAACGCAGTGTTGTTTTTATCATTTAAAACACAAGTAACCAATCAGAATCGACTTTGGTCATTTCCACGGTCGTTTTAATGGTTTCTGTTTGTCTGGGAGCAACAAGAAGAAGATGGAGATGATTTGAATTGATTTCTATGTTTTTGCTTGTTTGATTACACTTTCAACTCAATTCAGAATGACTTTGTTTGTCCTGGAGGGAAATTAAATGTTCTAAAAGGATTATTCAAGTATTTGTTGTGAGCTGGAAGAACCTCTGGTAGCAGTCAGCCTCGCAGCGAATCTCAAGAGGCCTCTGACTGAAGACTTGTTAGGAAAGACAAGGATGAGAATGACCAGCAACGTGCTGGTGCTTTTCAGGAGTTCATTCGTAAAAACGTGTGACCGCAGTGGAATATTTAACCTATATCCTGCTGTCCTCTGCTAGGAGAAGTCCAGAAGGTGAACCGGGCGGGAATCAACCAGGCCGACATTCAGCCTGCAGGTAAGAGAGCTGCTCAGATTTAAAGTTCTGCCTGCTTTTATCGAACTTAAATGTCACTCCCAATCAGAAACGCTCAAAATTTTCCCCCACAATATTTCTCCCAAAATGTGCAGAGCACTTACATCTAGGACTAGAGTGAAAAAGAGAGAAGAAGAAAAAAGATAATTGTCGCTGTTATGGAAAGGTATTGCTGTGTTTTCTGAATTTCTGTGTTTTTTTGTTTTTTTGTTGTTGTTGTTTTGTTTTTGTCTGAAGGTGTGAAGATCTGGTCGGATCCGTTCAAGCCTGTAGAGAAATGAAGACGGAGGATCCCGGAGTCGTCCTGCTCACTGATGCTGTTGAAGTCATGAACGTGTTGTCAGAGTGCTTGGTGTGTGAACGAGTGAAATACTTACCGATTGTTTTGACTGCTTTGGATGCGTTTCTACTTAAATCAAGTCAACCATTAAAAATGTAATAAGTGATTGTGTTTTTTTTTTTTTTTTTTGTTGACCACAAGGGGGCGTACTATCCCCTCCTGTTCTGAAAGGAGCTGAACCAGGGAAAGTTGAGCTTTGTTGGGGGGAGAATCTTTGTATTTCTAAAAGTCTCACTCTGGCATGCAGTATGTAAGTAATTATAATAAAATGTAAAAGTTTGTTTACACGTCTCCTTTTGAGCCTCCTTTGACGTTTTATTTGCTTTCAGATGATGTGGGACTCATAAAATCACTTCAGCAGCAAAGAACGAGCGTAATGTGCAAGAAGGGTTTTTTTTTTTTGGTTTTTTTTTTCTCTTCCCTAAAATGGAAACCCAAGAGCCGAAGTTATTCTAAGACAGATCGGTTTGCATTATCATCTCCCCGTCAAGAGATTTTGGGTTTGGTACGCATGTAGCATTATCCATAGGCTGAAACTGACAGGGCAGGTCCACGATGGGCCTTTCAGAAACCCACTCGATGTGGTCCAGACTCCCTTTACGAGACCACTGGTGGTGTAAAAGCAGAGAATTTCTAAACTGATTCCCCCCCTCTTTTCCTTCTGCGCTTTTGTGGTTTCCTGACATTGACCAGCTTCCACTTTAGGAGTTTTGTCCATCAAAGTGCTTCTGGAGGAAAGATGGATTAAGAAAGAACCAAAGCATGTGTTTATGGTTCTTCAGAGATGCTACTTTCCTAAAGTCTCCCCTTAAATCCTTCACCGTCCTCTGTGTGGCCTCCACCTTTTTTGGGGTGGGGTGTGTGTGTTTGTGGATCTTTGTTATCAGTGATCCCCCCCTCCCACCAATCAACAACCCCCTTTTGTTTATGAGCGGTTGTTATTGTTGGACTTGGTTCAGAAACGAGAGAAAACTCCAGAGCGCGGCTGCACGGAGGCGTCTGAAGCAAACGAGAGAGCCGAGAGGCGAGGGAGGAAAAGGAGGGGAAGGGGCGGCCAAGGAGAAAACGAGAGAGAAAAAAAAGAAAAGAAAGAAAAAGAAGCAGAAATTCCTCTCATTCCCCCGCTGGTGTTTTCCAGATTCCTCAAGCGACAGCTCCGCGGCCGCGCGAGTGAAGTAAAGCAACCAGAGGAAGAGAAGCGCATTCTTCTGGGGACGCGTCACCTCCACGCAGAACAGAGAAAAAGATACTCGATCTCCGCCGCTGAGCCGGGCAGGCCGGGAGGCGGGGAGGGGGCCCTCAAACCCGAGGGCCTCCCCCCCCTCCCCCCCGCCTCCCCGCCCCACTCCTGCAGGAGTGACTGCTGGAGGGAGTCGCAAACTCACTCCTTAAATCTCTCCTCCTCTGAAAGCAGACACCTTGGAGTTTTCATGGCTGTCTCTCTCTCTTTCTCTCTCTCGCTGTGTGTGTGTGTGTGTGTGTGTGTGTGGGGGGGTGTGTGTGGGTGTGTGTGTGTGTGTGTGTGTGTGTGTGTGTGTGTGTTGTCTCGTCCTGCTGATGTGCTTCGTATCACGCTCAGGGGGCCACGGAGGGACGCCCGTGTCTATAAAACACTGCGAGGGGTCACGGCGCACTTCAAACCAAACACCAACAGAACAATCTCGCCACCGCGGCTCTTTTTCCTCCCCGGCCATTAACCCATCACACAAATCAACCGCCGCTATTGAGGAAGGCCTGGAAGGTGGCGACGCGTCCTCGGAGCACTCTGCGTCTCATAATAAAAAAAGAGAGAGAGAGAGAGGGGGGGGGGAAGCTAATTAGCTGAGGTTTCTTTCTAATTGCCATGGGAACAAGGGTCGGAACTGAAGGAAGGGGAAAGAAGAGAGGCTTTAGGAAGGGATTTGGCCTTTTTGCAGGGAAACTGATCTACCGAGCAAACCTGAATGAACTGAAATGTCCTGTTAATCACCAGACCAAGACTTAGTTGTATAACTAAACTGCTTTGCGTAGAGTCAACAAATTCTGGCCCCTGTGAGCAGGTGTACCGTCCATACTTCTACTATACGTTTGGCCTTGTCTTGATGTTTTCTGTTGGATTGAAGGTTGAGGATCAGGTCCTATTGTTCCATTGTTCTTAGATGCTGCTCACTTACTGCTGTGTACTTTTGGGGTTGTTGAAACACCCACTTCAAGGGCATTTCCTCCCCACTGCACTTTGCCGAAAACAGTTGTGAAAACGAATTGCGAAAATATCGTATCATAAAATCCCATCAGAGAACCTTCGGTCGAACGAAGTCGCCGTTGGAGATGTCGTAACTTGTCCGCAGCCAAGACGATTGTCACGCAAAACCAAATGACAAATGACAAGTCATTATTTCACCACACAACTGTCACATGTTGATGAAACGAACAATAAATTACCATCCAACCAACAAAGTTATTTGTTATTTTAAAATAACCGGTTATGCTGCTAAATGAAAGTCTTTGTTTGGCCCAAACAACTGCGTCTTGAATGAAGTGACAGATGAACTGAATGTTCCCTCTGTGTGGACAAACACATGCAGACAATGAATGGACGAATTCACCGATTTCGCATAATGATTCACTTACACAGAATTAGCATTTCGTAACTTTTATGGGGCACCTAGTGGTGAAGTTTCCATGTAGGAGCATCATTTCTACCAAAAACAAAAGCTTGAGTGTACCGAGTATTTTCATTCTCACCTTTAAAATACCGATTGCACATTTTGCGACGAACGTCAAAAACGTACCTCTAGCCACCTGAGCAAATGTCATCAACACGCTCCCTAAGTAAAGGTATTAGGGCTCCTCCTGTGCTTCGACAAAAAAAAAAAAAGATAAATACAAAAATACAACATAGTTGGGTTTCCTCTTACAAACCAAGCAGGCCCCAGGTCTGACATGTCAGACGTACGGCCTTGTAAAGCAGTTTGCTGGAGTGCCGTCCGCATTCTTGGGTCTCAGCAGGCGCGCGGCCGTGGAAACAGACGGTTTCCGTCTGAAGCGACGTCGGGAAGTAGGAGAGAGAGGCCGGCTGGCCTCCCAGCAGGCCAGAGAGGTCGATCCCACACACCAGTCCCATCACCGGTACAGCCAGGAGTTAACCGGGCCCGCAGCATCACAAGGTCACTGACATGGCTCAACTGAACTCCAAACACTCCACCCGTCTACGTGTTTTTATTTTTTGCCATCACATTGCACCCATTTTCTCTCTTTACAATCACAGTCTTTCATCCAGACTAAAATCTAATAAAGATTTAGTTGTAATTTAGTCATTTGCAGGCATTTTAGTTACGATATAGATTTAGCTGAAACACTAGCAAGTGAAGTTTCCACAATCGGTTTCTCCGAAGCTTCCCAGGACATTTTTACTCACCTGGCAGTTTGTGTGTGTTATGTCTGTTTGTTTGCGATACCTTGTGGGAACCATTTTCCTGACACACACTACGCTGTGGGGACTCACTGCTCCTTGGGACAAGGCTTCAGTCCCCACAAGGGGAAACGCTGTTTTTGGGTCAAGGGTCAGATTTAGGACTAAGGTGTGAGTTGAGGTTAGGGTCAAGATAAGGGTAAGGTTTAGGCTGTAGGCTGTATTTTTTTTCAGAGACTGGAAACACTTGAGACTCTGGATAATGTCGCAGAGTTCAAGTGCTCGGATCAAAGCTGCCGGCCTAGTCAAAGCCCTGACCTCGATACAAATTGAAAATCAGAGGCCCGACTTGAAAAGCATCGGCAGAACTTTCAACCGCCGTTTGTGCAAAAGGTTTCCCGCTGTAATTGCGGCACAGCGATGCAAAAAAAAAGCGGTCGCTTTGTGAGAAAACGTGGAAAAGCTCAAATGGTACCAATGGTTTTGCATGGCAGCGAACACCTCCCTAATACTCAGAGTATTTATGTTCTGTTTTCAATACAAATATGAGATTTTTTTATTTTTTTTTTTATTTTTAGAGCATTACACTTGATAAATCTCCCAAAGAAAGGCAAAAAAAACATGTCGGAACAAAGAGGGCTCAGATGCACTCGTGGCTTAACTTAATGAAGCCCCAGTTTCTTCTCGATTCCTCAGGCTGAGTGTGATTAAGCAACACTTCTGTGTGAGGTAAGTAGGAAATTTTTAAATATGGCTTCAAGAGTGCCAAAAGCCTGTCTGCTGGCCGCTGTCCACGAGCGGACCTCAGGAGGAAACATTTGAGCAATCAGTTGGAGTTCAAAGTTTTAAAAAGGCCTTAATATTTCCTGTATTTTTATAGGATTGCCCCCCCCCCCTCTTCTCTCTCCCCTCCCTTCAATGGAGAGGAAAATCTCTTATAGGCCAATGTATTTCTGCTTTAACGTGGTTGTCTCTGGTTTGATTGATTTCTTGGAAACAAAATGCTGCAAACCACAATTACATTTCACTTAGGGCTCTCTCTCTTTTTGTCTCTCTCTCCATCTCACACACACACACACACACCCACAAGTGAAATATTATCATCACCCATCCCAAGCACACACCACTACATCACGGCCCGCACGCGTGTGTGTGTGTGTGTGTGTGTGTGTGTGCGTGCGTGCGTGTGTGTGTGTGTGTGTGTGTGCGGGACTGGCCGTCAATCAGCGGTGTATGGCAGGTTTCCGTTTTACAGGCCCATTACAATCTTTAAAACGTCTTTTTGCACCAGAACTGCAGGCCGGCTGTTGATTTAGGCAGGGTTACCGACAAGCAGGGCCAGAGCTGTAAGCGATCACGTTATGCTTTTCCAAAAAGCTCTCTCAAAAAGGGCCAGGAAGAGAGAAGAGTGGAGGGAGAAGTGGACATGATTCATCTGCCACCTTAATGCCCGACACATGCGTTCGCTTAAACGACTCTGCAGCCTATCAAAGTCATCACTCACTTAGAAGAAAATGTGGAAAGCTCTCGAAACTACTTTCTTTCTTTCTTTCTTTTTTTTTTAATATATATTATGATTATTGTTATTATTCTTAGTGGAGCTGTTTTCATTCATATTTCCTGGCAGAACACTTTTTTTTTTTTCCTTCCTCTTCTTCCATTCAGTTTGAGGGACTCCTTCAAAACAGGACCTAAGAATTATTCTAGGAGCACAACGTCATGCACGGCGTTTCACAGAGCTCGTTAACAGTGTGTTGTGCAATAAAAATAAACGGTCAAATGTGCAACGGGGATGATCTAATGTGACATCCAGAGCCATGTTTTAGTTTAGCTCGGCGTGCAACAGGACCGAGTGAGTCACGGCGTTTTCGTTCGGCCTCACGGGTTCAAATGGACACATGATTGAACGTTTGGCTCTGCGTGGCGTGATTCATGCCCGTTAAAGCGATTCGCGTGTCGCGTTGCTGCTGCCACGGACGTCGGCGGGTTTGATCTGACTGACCGACTCGAAGGGGAGGACGATTCCTCAGCGGGCGGGAAACAGTCCACGCTTCTCTTGCTTTTGTTTTTGTAAATGCACATTTGAAAACCACGGCATGCGTCTGATTCAGCCCCCTTTACTCTGATAACCATAAATAAAACCCAGAACAGTAAGTTCCCTTCTGATGTCATCTAACTATTAGTCGGCCACACAAGTACAGAGACACGGGGGCGTCTTGGTGGTGGCGCAGGGGGGTTAGCACGCCTCCACGTTTTGGAGGCCTCAGTCCTCAAAGGGGACGTTGTGGGTTCGACCTTTGCCGCATGTCTTCCCCCTCTCCTGGCCCTCATTCCTCTCAGTCTACTGTCAAAAAATGGAGAAAAAAAAAAGGAAAAATAAAATAAAGTGAACTGAGAGCTTTGATCAGAGAAGTAGAATCTGTTGCAGAATCAGGTATAAAGGTTGTAAAGCGCTAAAAGAAGAAAAAAATACAAGACAAACATCAACAATAATAAAAATAATAATAAAAACTCACGGTCCAGGGGATGTGCAACTGAGTTAGGCTGTCCTAGTCAAAGTCCAGTCCTAAATCTAAATGAGAATTTGTCAGAAATACATTTCTTTCAGTCTAAAAGAACCTAAATGGGCAAAAAACAACAACAAAAAAAACCAAAGAAATCAGTCTCCGCCTCTTTCATACTGCTGGAAACATAATGCAGAAGATTAGCTTGAAGAGGCGGAATAAAAATACACTCCATATTTTCATTAATAAAGAATTTTGAAATCCATGCGTCATTTCCCACCTGCATTTATTAGACACTTTATCGTTCTGCCATCTGAAACCCCAAGCGGTTCCATACGCTGGAGTTTGTGGGTGAAACGTCACAAAACATATGCAAAAGTAGAAGAAATGAATGAATTGAGCCAGTTTAATAAGTTGTTGCACGTTGAGCTGCATCTGACTCCGTGTTGCAAGAGGAGGACGAGGAGGAGGAAGAAGAGGAGGCGTGCAGTGCTGCAGTGTGTCCGTGTCGTGGGAGTTATGGGCGTCCTGAAGGAGCTGACCCAGAACAATGACAGGTTTTGCAGAGCCAAGCCTGTAAATGTGACTAATATCAAACTTAAACCAGCTCTGGTTCTAACTGACATCTAGATTTTAATTCAACAAGGTCGAGTTAATTTCAAATAGTCTAAAAAAAAAATCTCATGTTAGCAATCTAAGGAATCACTTATTGTCATGTATGTTGGAACAACTGTGTTGTGTGTTTTTTTTTCTGACAGCTGTAAGACAGAGCAGGAGGTCTGAGAATTATCCAGACAGTGAAAGTGGTGTTCAGTGTGCAGCTGTTAGTCCTGCATGCCAGCAAAATAAATAAATGAAAAAAAAATCCCCCAAAAGTATTTCATCGTTAGTGATTCTGTCACAGAAAGATTTGCTTTTTTGTTGTTGTTGTTGTTTACAGTTATAGGACATTTTTCTTCAGAAAATGCTAAAAAAAAAAAGGAGAAAAGTTTTAAAAATTTGCAGATGCTTGGATAGTGTGGAAAGCCGAGTGAAGCTGAATGAAAGTGAAGATGATGACTGGCTGCCTCATGACTCGGCTCCCCAAAGGCTCGTCTTCGTCGGAGATGAGATTTCAATGTCTGACTTCATCTGCTGCTGGAACAACTCGACAATGAAGCGGTGATTCACGAATCTTTTGTTTCAGTTTTCCATTGAAGTTTAATGGCCGTGTAAAAAACTTGTCGTTTTTTTTTTTTTTTTTCTTCTTCTTCTCAGCAGAAATATTGATGGAAGTTCAAATCGTCACAGTCTGCGGTTGAATGGGCCTGGAAACAAAACGCTTTAATGACTAACCCAAGGACGAGAGACGAAAACAAACATGACCGGCTAATATTACAAGAGGAAAAGAAAAACGATGCGGTAACATTCAGAAGATACATTATACTGCACAGATAATCAGGATCACAACCACTCTTTTTAATCCTAAAAAAATACTATGTAACGGATGATTTATGATTATCACACTGACCTATGTTCGCTATCGGTTTGTACTGTCTTTGTGTGAGTTGAGAGACACGCAAAGACAGTGCAAAGATAATTCTGCCTGCTACCAAAGCTTCCATGGTGAGTAACAAAGTTTATTTTCCTCCTAAGATTGAACTTCATTTAGACATGAGTGAACCACTATCTATAACCATGGTGTAGAGTTGATCTTAAAATTTGCTTAAACTGCGACTAAATTTAGCCCAGAAAACAGGAGAATATCAAAGAGAGAGGAAGGAGTCGTCAAGAGAGCCTGATCAGCCAATCGGAGGCCTTCTTCAGGAACACTGGGAGCCAATGAGAGACATGGATTCTATTTATTCTGCCACGTTCTTTAGAATTAGATCGACAAACGAGCAAATTATTCTGGTGGACAAACCTTCCTCCTTCCTGGAGCCGTTTCATTCTTTCTATTCAATAAAAAGATTGTACAAGTAACTAATCATGGATTATTTAAAAAAAGTAAAATCCAAATCTAAAAGAAAAAAAAAAGAACACAACTCATATAAGAAACAAAAGAAATACGAAACCGATTCAGACTCTTTCAACATAACATTGTAGAGCCATAAAAACAAAGATTCAGGACGGCCGTTAGCATCGTGGCTAAACCGGCCCGGACAGGAAGCGGTTCTTGCCCGTGATTGGTCAGATCTGACGCTCGTGCACGCGACGAGGCACCAAGAGGCATCCGCTATTGAACAAAGGGTCATAGTTCAGCTCGAAGCAGACGTCGAACTGTGATATTGTCAAGTAAAACTTGACTATAACAAATTCATTCGGCACAAACGCCGATCCCCAAACATGTCAGACGCAGACTCCTTGCAGGAACAAAGTTGTAGTTGCTTCCCCCTGTCTGCCTCTGACCGCTGTATTTGTTTCAGTTGAAAGTTTTCTTTGCCAGGTTGTTAAAGTCAGTGGTTGTGCTGGCAGTAGCAGACGATGGAGGAATGCCTACAAACGAGAGGAGAAAATGACTCTCGATTCTGGATTTGTAGCCAGTGGCTGACATCTGTTTCAGCCGAACGGGAACAACTGCATCAATCTCGAAGAAAACAGCCCCGGAGATTTTTGGGGGTTTTCTTTTCCCCCATTCTTTTTCTTGCATATCTGTCAGACAAATAAAAGAACGCTTCAATTATCTGGAAATCAGCAGAACAGATCGGCTCTATCGTGTTACGAAACAGTATAAGTGCGGAGCGATAACCGTGTTTTAGTTAAACGCAAGAAAAAAAGCAAGCATGTCGCTAACTGGTGCTCTATTTTCTATCAAATTAAAACATGACACTTGACAAGCTTTTGTGTGTGTTTCTACGATTTTTTTTTTTTTTTTTATTGTTTAGACTGGAATTTAACGAGGGGGGGAAAAAAAGGCAAAATGCTGAAGAACGAAATCTAAACATTTCTTGGAGGACAAAGCTGGAATGGAGGGAGAACAAATACTTCACACAGACCATGTCGTAGTTTTGTTTGGTGTGAGTAAAACAAAGCTTGTTGGGGTTTTTCATCCTCAGAAAAGCTTGTCAGAAAACTGATGCCCACCGCAGCCCGTTGGACACAATGTTGGTAGGTTACCAGGAGACGAGCAAATATAGAGGATTGGTGTCAAAAAAGAAAACGAAAGCTTGCAGACATTTGCTCCAGGGCTCCTTTAGATTTCTGATCGGCACAAGAAATTTGTGATCGGATGGTCCCACCACCAGGTTTGGTTTCTTCTGAAGTTTAATTGAATTCTGGTCAACTGTCTTTTCCTTGAAATTATTCAATCCATGAAGGCCAGGTCAGAAAAATAAACTTTTTCATTACTATTATTATTCTTGGAGTTGTACAGTTGCTAAATATCGGAACCACGTTCCTGGTTCTGACCACCAAATATCCGTCCATTGCCAAACCAGCGGTGTTTGTTTTCTCCTCTCAAATTGGAAGTGATACATCTGTTCAGTGGCTGAAGGTCGGCAGTATTTGAAATATCATCTCGTCCTATTTAAAGTGGCGTGCTGCTGTTGGTGATGTGAACCCGAGCCACTTTCAGGATTGCGTTGCAAGACTGAACTGTAATTACTCCTGCCGGCGTAGCTTCCAGCTCTTGAGAAGCTCGAACTTGAGATTTAATTAGTGAGCTGTTTGATCTGATTGACTCGATACGGGGCTCGTCTTGGATTACCCTCTACCTGGTTCCTGCGCTTCTGAAAGAGGCGGTAACTAAAACTGGCTTCGCCAAACATGAGACTGCTTTTGGTCTTATCTCAGACGACCCGAGACCCGACCAGAACCCCGGCTTTCAGGACGCAAGACGTCTTGCTATAACTTTATTTGTTCTCATTTTAGCCTCAAATAGAATATATATATATATATATTTTACTTCATTTGGGTTATGTAGAGTCATCGTTGGTTGTCAGTGTTTTTTCACAGCGAACTCGGTTTGAAGAAGCGGTGAGAGATGAACAAAACGGTGACTGAAACGCAAAAGATTGCTACAAAGTAGGAGTTTAGATTTCAGGTATAGAGGTTGTTGGCTTGACATCTTTGGTCTCCTTACTCTCACCAAGTGTCTTCTGATTTCTGTAGACAATCCCATCTTGTCAGGCTTTTGCTCAAAATAAAATAACAAAAACTTCAAGCAGCATCTTAGCTTTGCTTCATTTCTTTTGTGCCATTTTTTAAAAACATGCTGTGTATGTCAGTGTTTGTTGTACTTATTGTACTGTTTGTAATTTGACCTGATGCTGGAAGGGTTTAACCCTAACCCTAACCCTACAAAGTGTCTTTGAGTGTTTAGAAAAGTGCTATGCAAGTCATCTGTATTGTTTTTATTATAATTATTACTCCAGTAAAAGAAAGAGCATGACGTCATGATTAGCTGGATGTAGATGTACCATGTTTTCATTGAATTACTGAAATAAATTAAACTTTGAAGATATTCCTATTTACTGAGATGCGTCTGTGTGCACTGACAATCAGAGACGAGCTAAAGCAAAACTTGAGATTCATGAAACTTTAGTTTTATTAGTAAAAACTTGAAAAGGGAACATTTTTATAATTTTTCAACATCAAGATTATCTTAGAAAAAGATAAGCAAAAAAACCCCAAACATAAAAGCAGAGAAGTTAATCTACTCTGATCTGAGATTTTGTAAAGCACAGGTTGGGATTAACAAAATCGTTATTTTATTTTATTTTTTTGGTGAGAATGTTTAGTTTTGTAAAAAAAAACAAAAATTTTAAAATTTTGTCCTTTAAAGTCAGTATATGTTTGTCCTTTGATGTTTTAAGTCTACCCCTGCTAATTAATACTCTACACAACCAATCTTCAAAAATAAAATCCTTTTGAAATTTACTTCCAAATCAATTGAGGCCACAATTTAAAACTGTTTTCAAACTACTGGTAAAGCCTCACCTGCGTCTGGGTTTGGACTAGGCCGTGAAAACATAACTTAACGGATCGAGCTCCCCTTAAAGAGAGCTGCAGAGGACAGGTTCATAAATCACTCGAAGGAAATCCTACTATTTTATCCATCTGTATTGCTTTAAGGTCTCGGAAAAAGATCCACTGCTCCACCGCTGCTGAAAAACTTCATTATTTCCCCCATTTATTGCCTTTACGTGCAGCCTTGCGTTAAAAATAAACCTCGGTCATGTCATGTGCATAACCCAAAACCTAACCACGGGATTAAATAGCACCCATATGCCCTGATGTCAGGAGGAAATTTGCAAAAACGATTGAGTTGCATATTTAAACCTCATCCTTATAGTTTGTCCTACGGTTACGCTTCCGCTGTTTAATGCCTTTCCACAGGAGAAAGCCACCCCGAGATGAAAGCGCCATCATATCCCACCTGAGCTGCAAATGATCTCTTCCTTTTGGGCTGCGAGCTTACTTTGTGGTCTCTCTTCTTCCCCGCTCCCTGCTCTCCTCATCCATCCGTCCCTCGGTTTGAGCTCCAGTCAGAAGAGGGAGAGGAAACCACATGTTTCAGGGAGGATTCCTCTGTGGGCAGAATCCAAGACCAAAGTACCCCCAGCTCTCCTGCCCTCCTGGCATCACTTAGCTGTACCCTGTCATTAGGAACAAGGATGGCTGATTTGTGTTGGAACGGGGGCTTTTATTAGAGCAGGATGGCTGCAGACAGAGAGGAAGGATTTGTGTGTGTTTGTGTGTGTGTGTGTGGCGGGGGGGGTGACACTGGAATGATGTCATCCCAGTCCTGTCCAGGTCTGGGGCTTGAAGCGGACCGAGATCTGCGGTG
The DNA here is from genome assembly GCA_911649635.1 of Poeciliopsis gracilis. Taxonomy (NCBI): domain Eukaryota; kingdom Metazoa; phylum Chordata; class Actinopteri; order Cyprinodontiformes; family Poeciliidae; genus Poeciliopsis; species Poeciliopsis gracilis. The sequence goes on along the minus strand of CAJVRI010000150.1, from coordinate 2,270,909 downwards.
GATCGATGTTGTGTTTGGGCCTCGCTTTAGGAAAAGACAGAGCATGTGTCTGTGTGGATGGAGACAAAACCATGAACAAGACGTTGTGTAATACAATACATGTGCGCACATAACCTGTATCCGGATGAGTAAATACAGCGTGTGTGTGTTTGTGTGCGTGTGTGTGTGTGTGTGTGTGTGTGTGTGCGTGCACGCGGCAGAGAGGGATCTCGACCGTGTGGTTTGAAAAGTATAAGCTAAGTGTGCTGCGTTCTCTCTTTGTTTCAGTTTTCTTTTGCGGGTGGATGGTTGACTGAATCATTTGGAGAGGGGCCGAGTCTCAGACAGAGCGGTTTGGCTTTGGGGAAGGCGAGGAGGAAGAAAACCAACTTGTACTTGTGGCTTCTGGATTTCTGCAGCGCAGTGATGTCCATCTGCCGTAGCCACCAACGGTATGCGATGTGGAACGTGTCAAATATAGCAAAGTGTTTTGTTGCATGGGGTGCCTTCATTTGACCCTCTTGAACCTCGTCTCGCATGAGGATTCTTCCCGTTTGTCACTGAACACTGGGGAGGCGTAAAGTCAATGGGACATTATGCAAGGTAATTATACTCCAGCTTGAGTCGGTCCTTCGTCTCAACGCGTAAACCTGGTTTCAATCAGAAGTTCTTTCAGTGTTTTTCTTTGGGTTTTGGCTGCTTTTTAATTACCATTTGACCAAAGTGATGTCTTCTGGAGGCTGAGCTTAACTAGTGCCATTAAGAAAGAGACAAAGAATCCAGAAAGAAAACCCTTAAGCAGACTTTTTTTTATAGTCCAGATGATCATCTACTGTCTGCCAGGTTTTCAGCCAAGAACTCTGCGGGACTCAGTAGGGCCTGAAATACCCTCACATGTGTCAAATTTTGAAAGAAATGGAATCAGCAGTACTTTTTTTTTTTTTTTTGACAAACTGCTTGCTGAAGTGTTTTCTGTTTTGTGCCAACACCACAGCGGTCCATTGCTTTAGCTACACAACTTGAAAAAACAGATATTATTATTTTCTAATGCACTCCGGCATTCTGGACAAACTCACTGTAATATTTGTGAGAGGGGATTGCGTCAACACGAACAATTTCAAAAACTGGAAGGAAAAGGCACGGCTAAGGCTGTGCTAGGCTGAATAAGCAAAAATATATGGCCAAAGCAACGGTGGCCCTTGTTTTCCTGAGCACTTTCACTCACGAATATGACTTCCATTACTTTCAGGCAACACTTACAAAATATGCTCCACAGATAATCTTAATTTTGCAAAGTATTTGTATAAATCTCAAATAATTTGCACGGTTTGTCACCCAAACCGTACATTTCAACAATTTCAACAAGAGGTTCAAATGTAGCAAAAAAAATAAAAAATTAAAAATCTTCATGCTGGTGTGGAAAGGACCAGAATGCTTCCCAGGTCGGGTCAGAGTTGAGTGGATCAACAGAGAGAGACATACTCTGAACATGAAGAGGCACAAATAACAACTAGTCCAACAAAAATGCTGTTTTTTATTTTTTATTTTTTACATAAACTAGAGAGCTATTTATCAACTCTAAAATATAAGCATGAATCTCACCGACTCTTTGTCGGTGAGATTCTGAAGCACACTGGGGTCAGAGGGCAAATGTTTCCCCTCAGACACCTCAAGCTTTACAGCAAACAATCACCCGAAGCTTTGATGCGCTCTCTCATGGTTTGAACCACAAACATTTTGACCATAGATGACTCTGGATATTTGACTTCTCAGCCCATGCTTTCTCAGAATCTAGAGTTGACTTTAAAGTACCTCACAGGTCAGTTTCTTGAATGTTCCTTGGACTCATGAACTGTTTTGAGACCTTACCACGGACTTTCCGGATCTTCCTCGGAACCAGGTGCTTTCACTTAAACTCTGAAGTTACTTGAATTTGCCAACTGCCATCCAGATCACATGTGTACTTTCTGGGATAATTTGTCCTTAAACCTTTCCAGAAACCTTTGAGTTACGTTCATGGAATTTACTGGTTACTTTCCTCAAAGGTACCAGGTAATTTGACGTAGAACTCACCAAAGAGCTTCAGGAAGAAATACAATTTGAATGGCAATAAAGTATTAGTGCTACAATTAGGAGCTGGAGTTTCAAGAGATGTGTTTAGTATTAAATCTAAGAGCTTGCAGCCCATTTCAAACAGATCTTTGTATTTAACTGTGTTAATTAGCACATGAAGTGGGGGGTTGCTTGGGTTTCTGCCCCCTTGTGGTCTTTGTAGGGGGGTAAAAACTGCAATCTGTAGTACACTTACTGAAACAGCAATGAAGTATCATTTTTGCTCAACCAAGATGCTCTGCAAACTGAATCTCCACTTTTTGTCCAAGCTGGCAGACATATTACGCCGGTAGCACAAGTAGCCGCTGCAGGAAGTTAGAAGAGGGATCGGCTCAAGACTTCTGTACCATCTGTCCTCTGAAGTCGACGCATCGTTTAGATCCATTAATCAGTTTTTACAACGTGGAAGCTACATGTCGTGTTCACTGCGAAAAAGTTGACGGATCGTTTAAAAGCTTTTAGTCACTTTCACCAAACATTAACGTCGGTCACGCTAAGCTTTCACCTTCGCTGAACTTTCTGCTTTTACTCGTGCACTTCTGAGCCAACAGCTACATGTGGACACTTCTCAAATTAACATAAATTTATTCTGCCAAAGTTGAGAGCACGCTGAGCTTCCCCAGTGTTATTCCACATATTTGTTGCAGCTAATTATCATATCTATTTCTAATAATATTTTGCTGGAAGGAGAGCGATAGGAGCAGGTTTCCAATAATACAGATTAGGTTCTCTGGGGATTGATTGTGCAGCATTTTTGAGGAGAGAAGGGTCTCCTTAAGTAAACGAGGCCCGCCGCTGAGGAACTGCACTCTGGAACGCGGCGGTGTAACCAGAGATCAAGTTTGGGAATTACCCAGGGGAACCAGGCTCAGTTTTCCAAAAAAAAAAAAAAACCCTCTATCTCCAGAGATATGTCGAGAGATTTGAGGGGGAGCAGTGTGTGCGACGGTGTGTGTGTGCGACGGTGTGTGTGTGCGAGTTTGTAAGTAGGGAAATGGATGAGGGGGCTAACAGGAGCCCTAAGTCAGGAAAACAAGACTCAGGAAACCTTACACCTCACTCTGGCACCGACACAGACCTTCTTTTCTTTGTGCCGGCCTGCCTGTCCTGCTGCCACTTTCTGCACCGCAGAAATGGAAGTGAAAGCAACAGCAAAACAAAAGCCTGTCGTCACGTTACCGTTGTCGAAGTTCAAATGTATAAAGAGCTAGCTTCTCCGAACTCTTCTTTGCTGATTTGTAATGCACCTCAATTAATTTCGCGCGGTCACTCGCACCGTTTCAGGCTCTGCGGAAGGTTATGCGCCTACTTCAGCCCAAGTTTCAAAGCACGAGAAGCAGATGTTCAGCGTAATCTCGCCGGTGACCTCATTAAGTAAAACATCAAGACTGTGTGTGTTAATAATAAATCTCCTTGACTGATTTCATTCAGAGCCAAAAGCTACAAATGCTACAGGTTTTCAGCTCCACATTGACGCTTGTTTGAGAAGAGAAAGCTCTCCTCCAGTTGGTTTTAGTGCGCTTGGTAAAAGTTCAACAGCTTTGTTATTTGTCGACAGTCTTGGTTGGAGGTCATGCTATGCGAATTTGAGTGCAATTTGGACACTGGTGAAGTTGGAGGAAAGAGGCGTCTTTGAGGCCAGTACCCATAATTCAAGAAATCTGTTCAGATAACCGGTTTTGTAGTGGAAATCCGTCTTTGAGCACAGCTCCCTGGGCTTTCTGTCAACGATCACATCCTGATGGGGGTTTATGTCTCAAATGATGTGCTAAAATGTTTTGTTTCTTCAAGATTGTCACCTTGGACACGGTGCGATTCAGTGACGCCTAGTGGAAAGCTCGCAGATTGCAATCCAGCAGCTCACCCGTTGCTTCAATTCTTATTTATAGGCCCATCGAGGAAACTATAATGACCGCCAAAGCTCTCCACCACCGCTGTTTGCTATTTGTCTGTTAAGGTGGAAACAATGATACCACAGAAATGCGAATGTGAGCTCAACGGAGACTTTCATCCACGTCACTGCTCCACACCGCGCCGCACTGACACACGGTGGTAACGTTTAAGCTGGTTTCAAATGGTTAACAAGTGAAAATCATTTGAAATTAAAGGCTGCTGGGGTTGATAGTGATCCATGTGGCTTGACAAATAAATCAGACCAATAATTAGAGATTAAACTCTGGCTAGAAATGAGTCTGACTAAGAAAAGAGCCACTCCCTCCCTGTGTAGGCCACGTTTTAAAAAAAACCCTTAAATATATATATATCTTTTGTGATAATATTGTTTCTCACTGAAACCTTTTGAAAAATTCATGCTTTAATGTTTAATGAAAAATCAGCCATTTTTACAGAAAAGACGTTCCTGGCACCATTCCTAAATCAATCGCGTTTGCTATTGTGAGATAACCAGAGTAGGAACCTTTCCTTAGTTAGGGCATCTTGTTTCCCAAGGGAATCAATATGATGTAGCGCACAGACTCACTCTATGTTATCAAAGAAAGAGATCCTCTGTCCTACACCATCACCTTGACGGATTCTTGACCTGTCCAGGATGAACGCAGCATCGTGGACAATGGCTGCTGGAGGAAGGCGCCAGTTGCTGGAGTCACGTCTGAAAACTGAGAGCGTTTTGTGAGACGACTGGTGGCATTCTACGGTCTCTTTGCTACCATGCACTGCAATGATCCATCTGATAGTGAGGCCTGCAGTGCTTTCGATGTCTCTCTGGTTTCTTTCCTGACCTCCTGGACGTTCCTTGCCTGGAGTAATTTTAGTCGTTCAGCCGCTCCTGGAAATTTCTCCAATGTTCCGTGCTTACTTTATTGGTGGATAATGTCTCTCCCTCTCTCTCTCTGTGGTCCAGTGGAGTCACAAAGCCCTAGAAATGGGTTTGTAACCATTTTCAGACTGATTCATGTCGATGACTTTGTGATCTGTCCCTTTAGATCGTGGGTGATGTGCTGCTTTTTGAGACCTCGTTGCCTAGTCAGCCGAATAAATGTTTCCTATTACAGGGATTTAGTGGTTAGTCTGGGGTGCTTTGGGTAATTAGACCATTTGAAGATGGTCTATTGTATTACATTTGGAAACATTTGGGTGTGAAAACAAAGCAAAAGCCGAAATCTCAAGGGAGGCATAGACTTTTCCACATCGTCGAACATAAGATACAACAAGTGCAAAAGCAAACCAGCGACCCTCTTTTTGCTAACATACTCGTTCGTGTCGTTGATCTGCTGGTCAGTTAAAATAAAAAGATACTTTGTGAACATTAAAACCACCGGATGTGAATCCGATTAGTTGCCATTCTGCTGCTCTGTGTCTTGCTGTCTTTTGTCCTCGCTGCCTCTTTGACACAAACACTTCCCCCTGCCTGCACTTCTTTATCTCATCCATTTTCCACCATCCCTGAAGAAACTCTTTCCTCTTAACGCTACTTTTCCATGACTTCCTCCATCTCCTCTGGTTCCCTCTGTTTTTGCAGCTCCCTGCCCTGACACACCAGCTCACAATGTTCCCAGCTCTTTTCCGCACGTTTACTGCCACATCGCTCCGTCCTCCGTCAGTCTGTTTCGCCGCATCCATCCCTATCAGCCCGTTCCCACCTTATCTGCACGTCTCTCTTCCTGCTGCATTCCTCTCTTCCCCTCGTCTTACACTTCACCCCTCTCTCTCTCTTTGCGTCTGCTCCGGAGTTTCTGTGGGAGCGGCGAGTGGTCAGATCGCCTGCAGGCATCAACTGCAGAGGGCACAGCGCCGCAGGCTGTGTGTTTCCGTGTGTGTGTGTGTGTGTGTGTGTGTGCGTGTGAAGCTGATTGGCGCAGAGCCCTGACCGACCTCCTGTGGCGAAGCTCTCTTCTTTCTCCTTCTCTTTCCTGCCCAATCTGACCCTCGTGGACGCGCTCACAGATAGAAAGACGGGCCGTCAAGGAAAGCACAGAGGCAACCCTCTGGATGTAGTTTATTTTTAAAAATATCCGCAGACAGAATAGATTCAGAAGCTCCTGTGAAATCTGTTCTCCAGGTATGAAAAACTGATTTAAATTCCCGACAACTACCTTCATAAATAAAGATGTTGACGCTGACTGATATGGGCCAAAACACTCACGAGCTTCTGGGGGTTTTTAAAGTCATCTTGGGAAATAAATATATATATATATATATATATATATATATATATATATATATATATATATATATATATATATATATATATATATATATATATATATATATAAACATCAAAACCATATTTGCAGTTGCCCATGGTTGCATTAGAAAGTGGGGGTAATAAGCACTGGATTACAAAATCGACCTTACCTGTCAATGTTCCATTGCTTTATATGCAGTCGATGGGGAGTTGCTGTGTCTGAAATGTTGCTAAATGTGGGTAACAGTGGGATGACCGTTGTTAACTGAAAACGTGCAGACATGACCTGGTGGGCAGGGAGACCAAAAGAGGGCTGTGGTTAATTTGGATGAGGTAGATAAGATCGGTGGATGGGATTTTCCGATCACAGATCGCCCAAAATTAAGAAAATCGGATAAATCGGTTCCCCAATCAGTGCACCCCGAGTTTGAATATGTGTACTTTTATGCTTCACTTACTCCTGGTATTTTATTCTCTTCCATTCTTTTCAATCTTTTTCACCTAAAACCTCACCTGGTCAACCTCTAGCAGTTCTGTTGTTTCCTTTTTCAGAAGATGCTGCTTCCTTTCTTGCGGTTGGTTGCAGTCAAACCACAGTGTGGGGTCAGACTTTTCCTTTGCAAGTGTTTGCTGACAACGTGAAAGGAGCAGAAATGCAGAGCTTTCAGTGGTTGTTTAGAAAGTTAGACCCTACATTCATCTCAACCCTTTGTTTGCTGGTTGCTGAAGAAAAACAGCCCACTAATCGCAGGAATTATCCCGTTTCACTCTGGGTGCATGTTCAAAAGTTTTGTCTGATTAAATGTGCAGTTGCATCCCAGGCAACACGTATTCACGTTGGTGTTACAATGGAAGCAGACAGAAATTAAACTTAGCTTAACTGGATAGCAGCTCCTTTCAAGTTACAACTCATGCAAGATCATAATCCAAAACAAACTGCTTCAATGCAACATCTGTTGGAAACACAATCAATCCTGCAAAATCCCCACCAGGATTAAGATGCATTTACTTTATTTTGTTCTGTTTTTTAATGTTTATGAATGACAACGAGAAAATTAGGCTGATTCTTGTTTTTTTTTTGTTTTTTTTTTTGTTTTGTTTTTTGTTTTTTTAACTTTTGGAGAGTTGTTATGACGCATAACCCGGGAAGCAAGGTGTTGTTTTTACATCTGGGAGCAGCTGATTAGCATCTCAAAAGCTCAAATAATAACTGAACTACGACCCCAAATCTCAGAGGAGTGGAAGCGGAGGCCACATGGATGCAGAGGAAGGAAACGACTTCTAACCAGACGGTCAAAACAGGAGCAGCAAAAGCAAATGAAGTGGATTAGCATCACCATTCGATATGGTCTCTTTGAAGATAATTGGACTACAACACATTTAATTTCCCTTTCGGGGTATTTAAAGTATTCTTGAGATTAAATGAATTGTAACAAAAGCTGGTTTCATGCAACAGTTAGAGTTTTATTTGTGAAAACAAAAATCCCTTCTTTCACTTCCTCTCATAATTATTCTCTATATTCTCCTAGATAAAAATGTTAACCGTCGTGTGTGAATTCTTTTACAAGGCACCGTGTGACCACCATGAATCTACTGTCTGCACAGGTAGGAAACACGACTGGTCTCGTGTCCTTTCCCCAGGCGCGATGCAGTTGCCGGCCAGCGTTCGGCCGCTCCACTCTGACCCTTGGACGGCAGCTCCTGTGTGGTTTCAGCCAATGAGCTCACTCCCTTCTTGAAAATAACATTGGTGACATCACCACATTTGGCCCAACGGTGTCCCCCACCCCAGAGAGGAGGTGGAGGTAGCCCACGGGGCACAAAGCGAGACGCTTCCAAATGAGTGGAAAGCACGGGGAAAAACACGGGGCTTTTTCAAGGTAATAAGGTTGGTTTATAGGCGGAAGGAGGTCAAGTTAAAATAGAGTTTTTCTGGCTTCAAAAGACTATTTCCAATATTTCTGGTTTTGTGTCTAGACGAGCGAGGCTTGTCTCTCTTCTGATTTTCCACTCGAAGGTGGTCAGCTGACGTAGCAGCTGTCGCCGAGGCCACAGGCCGACATCGACCTTTTGACCTTTTTAACACTGACCTCTGCCGGAGCGCCACCTCCTCCTCTTTGCGCTCGCGTTCGGTTTAACAGTCCCAGACCTCATTTACGCCACCTGACACTCAGCCAGTGGGACATAAACACATGCAAACACATGCAACACTTTATTAAATGGAGAAATTACTTTTTCTGCCCACACCGCTCAAAAAAGACTTGAGGGTCTCTATTATTCTGTCATTTAAGAGCCAAAAAGTAAAGATTACTGAAGCCTTTATTGGTTTTAATAGTCAAAACCAACCAATTAAGTCAAGAAATCCTATTTTAATAAGGGGGTTTTCAAAATAATAATTATTTTAAATGGTGTCAGCCATGGTTCAGTGGTGCAGTAAAAGCGACGATCTGTCCTCACTCGTTCGTTGTCTTCCAATAAATAAAAAACCTGCTGAACTCCGTCTTTCTTCTCGTTCTTTTCGGTGTGTGACCAGCAAGTGGATGCAGCATATGCATCCACTTGCTAAAAGGTGCTAAATAAAGTATTTGCCACATCGTTCACACCTTGCCAGAACTATTGAAATTCTTTGTTATTGATTTCACAAAGTATCAGAAACATCCCTTGCATATTTTGTTTCATATCGACATGACAACATCATGCAGGTGAAGCAGATTTGTCAACTGCAGCACCATGATGACTCTCCTGTTCAACGCTCGAGGTGATCAGTTAATGTTTGCTACATTTTTGGCACAAATTCTTATATATAAAGATTTCCGCCAGCTCAGTTCTGCCTGTTTTGAGTTCCTTTCATAATGAGCAGTTTAAAGGCTTCTGGTCACTTTAAATCATAAAAAGCTGTTGCTGGCCAGGCCCTTAGACCCCCAACTAAATATTTTCACTCACACTTGAAAATGGCTGCTAACAGACATGAAATTATGCAACCGTACATCTTTGAAAAGCAGAAGTAGAGCCTCCTGCACAAACAACAAGAAAGCAGCAAGTAGTTTCTGGATGTCAATTCAACAACAAAAACACTTGTCTTTTCCAGCAGCCATTGTACATACAGCAGGCAGTAAAACCAGTTGACCAGACATGCGATAGCTCCAGTTAGGTTGCTAGGTGACCGACTATACTATCATTGGGGCTACCTGCTGATTTTTGAGACGACATTCTGGAGGTTTTTGAAGATGGTAATCTTCCAGACAACAAAACATTAGCTTATTGACAAAAATTGGCTGGGTGTTTCTTTCTTAAGTGGTTGGGCTGTTTTTGGAAACAGTTTGGACCCAAGTGGAAGTACAAAATTGTGCAAAATGTGAATTTTATCCTGGACCAAGAGTGAGCTTCCAGCTCCAGTGCTAATGGAAGATTTATTTCAATCCTTGCTCTTCCTTTAACCTATATAGGTCATAAACACAAGTTGTGAGGCCGTAAATGCAGCAACATCTGGAGGTGAGGAGCGCCTGCAAAATGTATAAAAGCAGAAAATGCAGATTGTGCCTTTCTTAAGCAAAATTTTCACAGGTGTTGTCAGGGTTTTTTGTCCGGTTGAAGACTGTTGATTCTATTTTTGGCTTCACGTCGACATCTTGGGCCAGCATCTGCAGAGTTTGCAATAACTGACAACTCTGAAACTGCTTTGATGAAACCAGCAAGACTCCAAAGCGTGCATCGCATCCATTCACACTTTTCAAGGGAACATCTTTGGAAAAGCTGAACAAAAACAGATCTTCTGTCCACATTCATGCGGCGTGACTGGATGATAGCGAGGGACTGGGGCCGAGCCAGCAGCACCGTACATGAGCAAACCGAGGAGGGCCGGATGCTCGGACAAGCGAGCGGGTGTGCAGCAAAAGGACCGAGTGAACAGACGGGTGAGGAAACGGGATGGCAGGCATTCAGCGGGGGAGCTTTAGAAACGCAGGTGCCTTAATTGTCCTCCAATAAAGCCTTGGCGAGAGGGGAAACCTGTGAATGAGTTGCTGTAAAAAGAGGGTGGGATGGGGGGCATGAATGAGATGCACGTGAATAAATGAATGAGTGAATGAATGAGCATATGAGTGCCTGGAAATGCAAGGACTCTACATGTTGGGTTGTGGAAATAGCAGGGGATGGATGGGGTGGTGTGTGAGGGGGGGGCTTTTTGGGAGAAACTGAAAAAACGGTGAAGAGATGACGAGGCAACGATGTTGGGAAGTAAGGAAGGAGATGAAGGAGTAAGAGAGTGGGGGCAAGTAAGAGGGGTTGAAAAATCAGGAAAGAAGTGGAGCCATGAGAGGGTGGGGGTTGTGGGGTTAGTGGAGGGCGGGGGGTTTAGTCAGGCCTGTCTCAGACAATGTGACATGGCACACGCTATTAATTCTGGCTCAGTGGAGAGACCCTGCCTCGCCATCTGCTCAGGGTCAGGGGCATTGGCTGGGGTCGGCGTCACATCCACCCCCACCAACCCACCCGCCTACACACACACACACAGAACCCCCCCTCCCCACTCCCGTCCCACCCTCCACCCGCTCTTCCATCCTCGCCTGACAGACACCCGGCCAGGCCCGCGCGCATTTCCATAAAACAATTGCAGGCCAACCTGCTCCCGTGTCGGGTGGGTGGGGTCAAGAGGGGACTGGAACGCTGGCGAGCTTTCCTTAACAATGGCCCGTCAGATGAAAAAGCCCTTTAGTGAACTTGATATACATTACAAAAGAGCCAACACCACGGTAGTCCCCGGGCTCAGTCTCGTCCGCCTGCGGTTAGATTTGATGCTTGGCGTTCTTTTTATTTAGTTGCAGTTTATGCACATGCTCCCCCTCCAACCCCTGTAGCACCCACTCACTCCTCCACCTCCTCGTGCCTCGCCCAATACCTCTTTTCCTCTTAACCCCCTTAGAATGACATCCAACCTCGCATGTGCGCGTGGCGGCCTGCTGCTGCGGCTGATGGAGCTTTGTAGTGGCTCATTCATCAAAACCCAGTGTGACAATACAAAAGACCAGCAAATTGTGTAGTTAGTGTAGGATCAGAATTTTAATAAATCTGAGCTGACAATTTTATACAAAAGAAAATGACCCTTTCATTACCTGTAAAGGGAAAATCTGACTGAAGGCAATTTGACCAATCGTATTTCTGTTTTGCTTTATAAGAAAATAGAAATACAAATCTTAAAAGGGGGGTATGATGTATTTTCCAGGCATGTAGTGTCATTTTATAGCGCAATCAAGAAACCATGTGACTTTGAGTTGTTATGAAGCTGTTGTGTATGTATCCAATATGACTTAGAGACGCTTCACTTCTGAATTTAACGCTTTGAAATTGGCCTCCGTCTCTTTAAGAAGCTGCTGCTCTTTCCAACACTCCGCCTTCAGCACGTCATCGTAACAGTGCTTCTGTGTTTACAACCTTTCTGAGGAGATTTGAACTAAGAAGTAGTTCATGAAGTGAACTTAGCAGACTCGCAGTTCCACCAGGTGTTTGCAAATTGCTTCTGCCGCTAGTCTAGAGGAGGCAGGAGCTCAGTTGGAGACTACAGCTCAGAGGAAGAGCTTTGGGGAAAAGGAGTTCTGGGACTGCTTGGTTTCTTCGGGACTTACTGAACTTGTTGTAATTGATGGACTCATAAATTTCTGCTCTCTACTTACAAAATCCTGAAGGTAAATACTTCGGGTGATGACCTTCGGATCAACCCCACTCAGGTTATGCATCCGGGCAATGATCCCCGCAACAACAGCAAATCCACTTCTGAATAGATTAAGAAAAGTAAATGAAGGTCATTCAAGTCAAAATGTAGACTTGAATGTGATCGAGAATCCTCCAATATGACGGAATTGGCAAAACTCAGTAAAAACAAGTGAGCCAAAATTTCTCCACAGTGACGTTTAGCACAGCCAACTCTTAGAGGAGAATCACTCTCCACAACAGGCCAGGCTGGTTTGGACAGCTTCAGTGAAATCATCATCTGGAAACCGCTTCTTTCAGGTAATCACTTTATCTTTGTCTCGCTCCTTTAATAGATGCTGAGTATACGTTATCATTTCAAGTCTGTCCATTTCTACACCTTAGCTCAAGCAGCATGAATTTCTATAAATAAAATCTGATGGGTTTTTTTGTTGTTTTTTTTTTACTTACTTATCTTCTGAGGTCATCCCTGATGAGTTCAGTGTGTACGGCGAAGCAGAAAGATCCTGACGTACGATTAGTTTCAGTATTGACCGTCTATCTCTTCCCACTGCCTATTTCTGGCTTAAAAGAAACCTTTTCTTGTTTGACTTCCTCATTAGGGATTCATGTGGATGGCCAAAGAGTCGAAGTCATTCCTGAGCCGCCGCCCCGCCGATAGTCAAATCCTTTAATCTGCTCTCAGACACGTCTAGAGGGCAAAACAAACAAATAGGATCGCCCCCCCCCCCACCAACCCTCCGCCTCACGTCTGCAACCACACACATACAGATCCAACGCCCCCTGCCCTGAGGCCACATCCTGGAACATGGCATCGCCAGGAGGAGAGGGTGACAGCAGCCTTCTCCGTGTTAATGAGGCAGCGCCGACGGCGGAGGGCTACCGACCTACACTCCCGTCCTCAAGGTTCTCCAAAATCCACGGAGCTCGTTCTTAGCTTCAAACGAGCTACGAGTCATTCCGCCGACAGACATCCTAACTACCGAATTACAACCAGGAAAATATGTTTGACATAATACATATTCTCAAGATGATAAAAAAAAAAATCCTCCACCAATTTTATTTGCATTTATTTAATTTTATTAAAATATTCAGCATTTCTGCCCTCAGGTCTTTCTGAAGATTCATGTTCAGACCTGAGGCAGTAACACTGATGAGAGCCTGCTAAAACACAAATACAAACTATTTTCTTTTAGTGTTATATATCCGTCCCTTTGTCCGTCCAGCTATAGATGATTAAAACATGGATCTTTGTTTTTCTAACCTCTTTCTCAACTGGGAATCAATCATTTTTGCAGACTTAACTTGTTAAGAACTTTACCAGTAGGCTAGTTACGCACAGACGATACGCACAAATCTAGACACTGAGTCTGCCATCGTCAGTCAGCAAAAAGAAGAAACTAGATCATATAAAAGGGTTATTAGATGTTCTGTCCTCCTCCCATTCTCCATATTTTAGTTTACTAGAGTAATTGGGAACAATATATTTACCAAAATTGTTTCCTCACGTGAACCATGAGAACCATGGGAGAATCATTTAGATTGACTCTTCCATAATTCAAGGCTTGTACAGGTTTACAGTCAGAAAAAGGTTTAACTCCTGCAGACCCCACATATCCTGGACATAAACTTTTAAGACTGTTCCCTTTTGGTCAGCACTACAGAGTACCATTTTTCAAAACTAGTCTCCACAGAGACAATTTTGTTCCTCCAGACTGTCTGATGTCTTTCTCTTATGTAAAGACACTGTATATATACATAGACGTATTTACAAAATTAGATATTTACAATTAATTTAAATGACCTCTAAAGGTAATTGAATATGCTTTTTGAAAACACTTAATTATTTACTTAGTGGTAACAGAAAAATAAGCTGATGATAAAGGCATGTTGCAGTTTTCATTTTGTTTTTAAAAGTAATACTCCTATATAATTTTCCTTTTCCTTCATGGTCATGACTCACTTTTCTTTTAAGGTCATTTTTTTCATTTTATTTTCTATTGTGTTCACTGAGTAATGCATATAAATAGTTCAAGTTAAAAAAAGCAAACAAAACAAAACAACATAAAGCACAAATAAGTATAGGCTTATTATATCTGGCTCCTCGTCACATAAAAGAAAATTAGCTATTCGGCCCTGAAGTTTATTCCAGAGACTTTCAGTAATCAAAAAACAAACGACCAAACACCGACGTATTCAGAGTCACATTGCTTCATCATAATGGGTTTCACATTTCTTTTAAATGCAGAAAGAGATTTAGGTTGCTTTGTCTCACTGTCAAGAAGAACTGACAACCTAAACTGAAATGCATCGTTCCATTAACGCCGTTCTACATCCACATTTGTTTGAGAGCCTTGGTTCCTATTAAGCCTTATTTGCTTTCACTTTTGCAGATCTGCTTTAAATATCGTTTTGTAAAACATAATTGTGTGCGTTTTGTACACACATTTTAAAATATTATACTCTATCAATGCATGAAGTTTCAATAAGTTGACTTTGTGCTTCTCATAAAATATCAAGGACGTACGACGAAGTTTCTGGTCACGTGACAAGAGGGGAATGAACACTTCTGCAAGCGCGCTGCACTGAAAAGAGTAAATTAAACGTTATTCTGTCCAGTGGCTGTTTGCTTAACTTAATTTAGACCAAAGCTGCACTGCACAGCTTTAATTACAGACCGGCAGCGTCCGGGCAGCCAAGCTTGGGTTAAATATCCCATCAATCTGTGTTGTGCGTGTGAGTGAGTGCGGATGTCCACTATCTGCTGTGTGGGTGTGGAAACATCACAAACACATGCAGGGCCTCCCTCTGTTCCCTCCTGGAGCGGCGGTCTGGCTGCCAGGAATGGGACAGAGGGTCAGGGATATGCTCACCCCTCCTGGCGTCCCCCACCCCCACCCCCCGCCTCACCTCCCAAATCCTAATCACCAGTCCTCTTCCTGCCCCTCGCAGACCCCAGCCTCCCTGGTCCTCTATCGGCCCACAGACAGATAGCCCATGAGGAGGAGCCGGGAAGGGGGCGCGGGGGGTCACGGCCTCGGCGGCGCAGCCACTTGGCCAGAGAGTGTTTGTGTGAGTGTTTGCGAGCTCCATGTGTGTGGGCGTCTGTGTGTGTGTGTGTGTGTGTGTGTGTGTGTGTATATATCCAAAACAACTCTAGCAGCATTTTTTTTCCCTTTTCTGTGTCAAAGTGTTCTACATCTTTATTTATTTATCTATTTATTTTCAGACGGGGCGAGCGCTGCAAAATGTATTCGTGTCGTCCGAGGACGCGTTCGCGTCCGCGTGTTGTGCGTGTTCTTGCCGAGACAGACAGAGAGAGAACGATTGAAAGTGTGTGTGTGGGCGTTAAAGAGGCAAAGGTCAAGGTTTGAGAGGTTCACTTGGCTGAGGCTTTTTCCCTCTAAACCCCCCAGCAGTCAAATATGCCAGAGAGAGGCTGTCCGTTTTGAAAACTAACTCTTAAAGTAAATGCAATAGCAAGAAGAAATTGTGCAAAAAAAAAAAAAAAAAAAAATTTCCATAAATATACAATCATATCATGTTTTAGAAGTTCATGAGTGCAGCCAAGGGAGGGAGAACTGAGAACAGATCCTTAATATTGGTTTAATGATCACAAGAGGGATTTTTAGTTTTCATTTTACCAAAGTAATTTCTCTGAGAATCAAATATGCATTCTTTTTGTGGCTTAGGGATAAGTGGAGCAAAGCACTTTCTGCCCACAAATAGCTACACATCAATCTTTTTGTCATGATATAATAAAGCCTGTCACCAGCTCTTGTAGAAAAAACAAAAAGAAAGACATAAGAATAAAACACTGACATTCTGCATTGTGATCTTATAAGCCAGCATCCTCTATCAGCCTTCGCCACGCTTCGTATTCAAACGTCCAATCTGACTGAGACGGCCAAGCCAAGCTAAACGCTCCAAGTTTACCGAACGCAAATATCCTGACAGGTGGGAAGCATCACTTTAGCTGGAGGAAAGCTTTTGTTATGACATTTCTTGACCTCATGCCTGATTAGTTTCTTACGGATATAAATTTTGAAAAATGTTTGGCTGCGTTTTCCCTTTACAAAACGCGCTGGCTTTCAGACCCGAACGACCGCCGCGCTCCAGCTTCGAGAAGATGATGTTTCAGCCACAGTCTGACGAAAAAAAAAAAACAAAACCCAAAAGCACAATACAACTTGTGTTGAGGTTAGGAGACTCTTTACATACAGATCCCTGCAGATCAGGAGTTGGGCTTCACGTTGAAGCCTAAATAAGGATTTTCTAAAAATGGGCCATGCGGATGTCATTCGCTGTATCGTGAAGGCATCGTTTAGCTCCAACAGCGAGCGCCACAGAAGTACGGGTGGTTGGCCATAGGATTAAAAGTTGCATCTTGTCTTTCAGAGAAATTCAGCGAAGTGACTAAAAGGTGTTTTTCTTGGAGAAAAAAAAGTAGATGTCACTGCAAAGATGAAAGATTTGATCAAAATCTAAGCCAAGGCTAAAAATAAGCAAAAATGGTTACTTCTGGGTTTCTTTTGTTCAAAAACCTTTTTTTTTTTTTGGGTCCCATTTTTGAAAGCATACATTTAAAACCTCCATCTTCTGCACTGTCCACTTTGGTTTAATGTGAATTACGTAACTTTCATCTAAAGCGTTTCGACTCTCCGTTTAGCTAATTACGCAACATGGCAACCAACGCTTTTAACATTAACGGCGCTGGTCTTTACTGAGCAAACAAAAAAGTAGCGGATCACATTTTAATTGCGGAGAATAAAAACATCCTTTCCCCCTAGTAAATATTGAACTTGATGAAACTCTTGTGTGTTTTTTGAACCGTAACTAAAGCAAAGATTTATGGTAACATCACTAGTGTTCCCTATAAACAATTAGAAGGAAGTAGCCAAAGGAGACAAACTTCCTCCAGTAGGTAGTTAATGTAACGTTTATGGTTCTCGGCAATTTCTTTTATCGTCTTCAGAGCTTTTATTTTCTATCATTGTAATGATGAATCCTACATGATCCTGCTTCCTTGTCCCCAAAAACCAAAAGTATTCTTACTTTTATAGTTTTTTTCCGCTGCTGATTTTATGTGAGCAGGAATAAAAATCGATCTTGCTTGTTCTTGCTCGTGGTAACAACTGGTAACCGAATTATTTATTTATTTATTTATTTATTTATTTATTTATTTATTTTTTAGTGAAACGTTGGTGTATGATGTGCTCCGGTAACATAAAAAAACACGATTTTCCGTCAAAGACCACAGTTTTGGGAATCTCTCTTCTTCATTGTCGGTGTCACATGCTTTTTTTATTTTTTTTTTGTTTGTTTGTTTGTTTTTTTCCAGGGAACAATTCTTTATACAGACGAAGGCGTCAGTTTTCTGTCCTTCCTTCTCTCTTTTCTCTTTTAACTTTCCATAAAATAACACATCCGACATATTTTCAGGGCCCTGCTTTTTGAATCAGAGCACAATGGCCCAGAGGCAGATGCTAATTTAAAAAGATTGGCGAGCAGAAACAAAGCCAAGTCAGCCCAGGCTGGGGCTCGTATAACTTTTTATGGAAGCGCTTCTCTCTAGTGAAAACAGGAATGAAATGTGCAGCTCTCAGTCCCCAACAGGACTGTTCGAATGGTGCTCGGGTTGTAGAGACGACGGTCCGGTGACTTATTTTGTGAATTTTATCTGGGGTTTTTTTTGTTTTTTGTTTATTTTACTGACAACCAGGAGGCGCAAAGATTTCTGACTCCTTTATGACTCCACGCTTGTGCCATACTCGCAAAATCATGATGCAATCCAACTGTGTCGTTGTGACACAATAACAATACAGTCCGTGGATTAATTGCTCTTCAGTACTAATTTAGAGGCTGATGTCATTTTTCATGTCTTGCAACAGTATTCACAGCCCATGAACATTTCAACATTCTGACTTTGTCGCGTTTTACAGCCACAAGCTTCAGTGTATTTTATTGGGGGATTTTATGTTGACAGGCCAACATGAAGTGGCGCCTAATAGTGCAGTGGATGGAAAGGGACACAAAGATCCACATTTCTTTGGAGACGTCAGATCAAAGATCATCGGCCCCCATGGATCTGGCTGCAGTTCTAGGTGCACTTTTAAAATCTCTCTCCGCCGGCTTTGTACACACAGGGTAACTTATTTTTCCTCACCTTTTCGGCAAAACAACTCCAGCTCAACCGGGTTGGTTTGTTGGAGACCACCTTTGAAAATCAATGTTCTCAATCAGGCTTAGGTCTGGACTTTGACTGGGCCATCGTTACACAAGAATATTTGGATCATCCATAACGTCTCGGGTTGTTGTTGTCGTTTCATCTGAGCTGTGGGTCTCTGAAGCTCCTCTCAGTTGCTTCTCTTTCCATGGCCTTTTAGTTTTATGTGGCCAGGCAGGTCTTTCCTGGATTGCATATATTCAACACAGAGGTTTGACTATACCACTGGACCACATAGAAGTAAAAAGATGATTTCTGTAGGTGGCTGGATGCTGTTCATTTCATTGAGTTGTGTCAGAGTAAAAGAGGCTGAAGACCAAACTTTGAAATGACTTTTAGTCGTGTTCCACTTTGTGTTGGTTTGTCATGAAGTCACACTAGAGCACATAGGTTTTGTCATCGCGGCCTAAAGGTGAAAGGTTCAAGGCCTCTGAGTGTTTCTGCAAGGCGACTGTCTCAGACAAACTGCAGGTCATGGAGGCTTTTTCCAGAACCCCGAGCCGGGGATTCTGTTTCTAAATGCAGACGCTTCAGATGCATGGCAGGACGAGGCTGTCATGTTCGTGCCGCATCAAACAGCGTGCATGAGCAGATCTCACTCCACATGCAATCTGGCAGCTTGAACTCGTCGTGAACCGCCGAAGTCCAGGAAAGAGGAAACGTCTCTTTCCTCGTGCCTCCTGCTCGTCTCTCTTTCAAAAGAGCCCGCTTGCAAAACAGGCAGCGACGGCGGCGGCGTCTCCCCTGACAGTCTGCAAACTTATCACCCTGTCAGTGTTTTTTTTGTGTGTGTGTTTGGGAAGTCTTTGGAAGGTAATTGGAATGACAGTCATGTGATCAGAGCGGGAGGCTTTGAAAAGCAAAGCCATGTCCCTCTCAAGACTCCTCTACGTTTGTCAAACCGGTCTGCTCTCGTCCGCCCCTCGGTTTTCTCCGGAGGCCGGGGAAGCGAGACCGATGGCAGGACGGACAGACGAACTCGTAACTCGACTTCTTTTTGACACTTAAAATGCCCCTCGAGGCGACAAGGCTTTTTTTTTAAAAAAACTTGGGCTTGAAAGGAGAAGTTTTCTGTCCGTAAGTGGACGCCGTGCCAAACTTTTGACTTCCCGTCGCCGTCTGGAGGGACGGGGCCTATCTTTCACATCACCATTTGTCAGCTCGTCTGTTGCTCTCGCCAGGCTTACACTTGACCTACTGTCTCCAAACGCCACCGCCTGTCTTGCTTGGACACGGCCTCTGCTCGCTTCGGGAACTTTCACCCTCCCTCTGGACGTATCGAGTGACTTTGACTCAGAGGAGCAGCTAACAGTGGAGACACAAAGCTGCACTTTTGCTTTCGTTGGTTTGCTCTCGCCTTTGTTTAAAATTTTGCGCCCTACCAATAGAACCAATGTTCCCAATAAAGCTTAGTGAGATAAACTGGATATGTGGAGCGCCATTGTTTAACCAAACTGGCTGAAATCTATTCAAAGACAACCCAGATGGGGTGACGTACCAGTCAGTGAAAGGCGCTTCCGCAAGGGGAAGAGGATTTTTCTTTCTTTTGTCTCAATCTTTCCTCCATTCTGAGCCGCGAGCTTAAGCAGTCAAGTGAGTGGATTTATAGACCTGAGGCTTATGGCTTAGAGATGATTGCTTGCGTTGGCTCTGCCTCTGTGAAAATAAACGCTTTTTACTTCTAACGAGAGAGTCAGATTAAGATGATAAAAGAAAAAAAAAATTAAAAGCAAGGCACTGAGAATGAGGAGGGAGGAGTGGGTGGAAAAAGCTTTACAAATAAATCATGTGGGTGACTTCTAATCGGGTCTACTACAAGGACCAAAGAACAAAAAAAAAAAAAAAAAGGTCAGTTTGCATTTTGCAGTTTTGAAATGACCAGCGCGTCTTCTCCAAAAGTTAAAAACAGGACCGGCTCCTTCTGCTTTTGTATTTTGCTACCCAAGTTTCACCGAAAAGCAGTTGCACTTGTGTTGCGGCTCCTTTTTTTTTTTTTTTTCTGTTCCCCCCGCTTTTTTTTTTTTTTTTAAATACTGTGTTCAGCTGTAAAACATTTGGGGAAACTTTATGCCTCCCTGTTCGGCTCTAAGTGTATCTGGAGGCTCTCCGCCGACTATAAAAAAGAGGTGGAAAGGAAAAGTGGTTGAGGGCAGGATGAGGTCCTCGTCTCTGCGTCTTCACCGCCCCGGGCTGCTTTCCAGGCACGCTCTCTGCAGCTCCTTTCTGTCCTTTTTTTTTTTCTCTCTCCCTCCCTCTTTTTCTTTTTTTTGCTGTTCCTCCCCTCCTGGCAGGACCGGATTGCGCTGTAAAAATGAGTTATGCATCTGAAAAGCCTAAAAATGTGCTGATTTATACTGCGTAAACCTACTAACGATGTGATTCCACTCTGCCACTGTGGCACTTTCATTGTTTTGTTTTGCTCCTGATTTATATTTTTACTCTTCACACCAAAGTGCAATTAGAAAGAAGACGTGTTTGAAGGCGATACATGCACTCACACACACACAGGAAGGGGATCTGATGTTGGTGACCAGAAGTACCACAGTCAATAATCTGTTCAATATATTATTAAAATAATAAATCTAAATGTTTCTTTGTTATTTGAGCAAACCCTTTAATTCATAAATTCCATATTTTATTGTCGACTTCAAGCGTGAGGTTAATGCAAACCAAGCTTCTCCTGTTTTACATCAATTAGTTTGCTACAGTTCTGAATGATAAGACATTTTTAAGTCTTATCAGATAACTTTCCTCAAATTCAGAGGTTATAATAATTACCATAATTTTCATTTTCATTTGGAAGAACTGTCTTTTAAACTCCATTACTTGGGCCAACGACTTGGGTTCCTTCCCAAAAGCTTCTCACAACACGTCTCTAGGTAGCAACACCTCAGACAGCATGTCCTGGAGTCTTGGCCTTTGTCCTGGAAACGCCTCATTATACAAACTGTCAGCATTGGA
Source organism: Poeciliopsis gracilis (assembly GCA_911649635.1). NCBI lineage: Eukaryota > Metazoa > Chordata > Actinopteri > Cyprinodontiformes > Poeciliidae > Poeciliopsis > Poeciliopsis gracilis. Next base: position 2,249,781 of record CAJVRI010000150.1, on the reverse strand, counting down.
AATCATTAATCAGGCCAAAAGATGCTGAGCGACTTTCATGTCTCGCTTGACTCAGAGCAGAAAATGTTTAACTGTTTCCTGCTTCTCCTCTTGTCAAGCCACTGATTTCAAGAAAAGAAGAAAAGGGAAAAGAATAAAAAGGCACTGAGATCATACAACGGCTTAACAAACCGTTTGCTTATCATTGTCTGAGGATTTGCAACCAGATATTAGCACACACTTTATACAACACATAACTCAACATGTCCTGTTCCAGGTCAGTCGGGATGACCAAACGTTTTCTATTGGCTAAATCCCAAAATAGTGAGATAATTCCTTCTCACTATGGTTTGCTGGAATTGTTTCCCATTCCTCGAGGACGGACGTGTGTAGAACTGAGTCAGAACTGGAAGCCGCCTTGTTCGCACACATTTTCTGCCCATAAAGGTTCCGTGACACCAGGTTTTTGAGGTGGTCACCCCAAAACAGGAACTTTGTTGTCTTCAAGCCTCTTTGTAATCACTTTGTCCAGTTGGAAGACCGAGTTGCACTGATGATGTAACTTCCTGGGTAATGCATTTCTTGATGCTGCCCTAATATTTCCACATATTTCCTCACTTTTGATGAATATTTCCACATACGTATTTGTTTAAAGAATTTCTGACACATGTACTCAATTGAAGATGAAGGACTGAGTGTATTCTTCCTCATTTTGTTTTAATGAAGAGATACGTGATTATATTAAGATGTTATTCAACAGGCTGCGTCACTTTTAGCAGGAAAATCATACTTGGCTCTTTGACTTGTACCACGTTAAATCGGTTATGCTCTGTTACATAAAATTTGCTCCAGCATGTGGCACAGTTTCCATTGATTCTCTAACCCACGTATTTAAACAAAAGTGTGCTTACGTTTTTGTTTTGTTTTTTTCTTTTTCATCTGAGCCAATAAGCAGGTCACCCACTCCACAAACTAACAAATGAACACCCTGTCCTTCCATCAGTGTGGTCCCACAGGCTTTTATTTCTTCTTTGAAGTCTGAAAATCTCCAACCAGAAGTCACTTGTTAGGTGAACAAAGATGGCAAACAAATTTAAATGAAGGCCGTGGACCTACATGAAGGTTTACGACTCGCCGGCCCCTCCCAGATAAACAAGAATGGCCTGACCTGTTTGTTGTGGGGATGATTTAACGCGCTTACTTTTGGGAATGTAGGCAGACACACACAGAGGAAGGCTTATAACATCTATGCCACATTTCCAAGCATGATTATTCTAAATAATAGGCTCCTTGTGCTTGTAGCTGAGGTTTGGTGTGGAGGGTGGTCATGGGACTCCCCAATGTGATGGCAATGCACTAATCTGCCTTGTATGGCCCCCTTCACATGTGTTCACACCATTGTTTCCACAGTCTAAACAGGGAGCGCAATGTTACCCAGGGGAATTGTAAATGGGCTGGGTAGAAATCCCTCCATTAATTTCCAGTCTTATTTAGAGTCACCAGCCAGTCTAACTCTGGTTTTCAGATTAGTTTACATCGCCCTCTTCGTGTCTGGCGCGACACAAAATCTAGACAAAAAAAACAACATGTGCCTATCAAAAAACAGAGGAGGAAAGGGCTGGAAATGCATAGAATATTTGCATCTTACTCAAAAACTGGCTCCATCTGACTGCTAACGCAGACGGTGACTGTTGTGAAAGAGTCTCAGCTCGGCTTTTTCAAAGTGAGAGAAGTGCTGCGGAGACTGGAGTTCGCTGCAAAGGTTGCCTCAGGTTGCAGCTGCAAAGAAACGAAATGATTCTCTTTAGAGAAAACAGATGACTAAAAAAAGAAAAATCAAAAAAATTGCCCTAAAACAAGCACACAAACAAACAAACAAAAAAACATTAAAAATGCCAATAATAATAAACGTACAACTGTAATTCCCTTTTTTGTGTCTTGTGAGGGTGTCTTTTCCAGAGGATTTAAGCTTTTTCATTAATTTCTGTCCCATTGTCCTACCTGACCAAGACTGCTCATTTTGTGGTGTGTACTTAAAAATCGCCAAACAAGCAGAAGACAAAAGACCCAAGAGAGATGGGTTGGGCTGCTTTAGCTAGACATTTCCTATACTTTACTTCTATACCTTACAGACTCAGAGTTAGGTGACTGAACAATGGCAGTGAAAGGATGAATTAATCTCTGCACGAGAACTCTCAGGACAATTGCCAAGGTTGGCAGAACCAGATCTCAGAACTCAAATATATCTTTACCTTTCACTTTTTTTGTTGTGAAGAAAAACGATGTAGTTGTGACCATCAACATTCTTGTGTACTACTACTTTCGTAATCAACTGCAATAATTATTACATTGCTGTTTCAAAGATATTAAGTATAGTCTTACTTTCGATTTTAAGAGCAAATGTCATTTCAAGGTTGTTATATTGTGAGAATTCCTAGTTCAGTGTGTGAAATAATATCACACTGGCTTTAGCAATATGATAATATGTCATGAGAAGACAGGATCCATATCAGAATATGTGCGTGTGTAAGGCCTGGGACCGGTTTTCTCCCTCAAACCGATTGGTGCTGTAATTTATTACCCGGTACACACGTGGGAATAGTATTACAGCGCCACAAGATAAACAACTACTCCACTTCAAGGCATATCTCGCGAGACGAAAAGCCTCCCTCAGTGCTCCCCTATTGTGAGAGTTTTCCAAATCTCGCGTTACCTCTGAAGTTTCCCACGCCTGTTGTTGTGGCGTCTCTGCCCTTTTCGCTCTCTCTCTCTCTCTTCAGTGTGTTGCTGTTATCCGCTGCCTCCCTTCTCCTCCCCCTTCCCCTTTTTTCTCAGTGTTCCTCACCCACCCCTTTTTCTCTCCGTCTCCGTCATCCCTACACCTCCAGTCTGCTTCTGTTGTCTCGGCGGATTGTTGGGCTGTCGGAGAGAGAAGGGATATCGCGAGTATTGGAGTTTTGGTGAGAGTTTGTGGAAGATGGCGCCTGTTGTGACAGGGTGAGTCTGAAGAATCGGGGCTGGCGGTGGGGAACTGAGTTGAGCAGAAAACAACTTACATGGATGAAATGGCTCAGTTTTATGCGCATGCCGTGTTGCTTGTATTTTGTGAAGTGCTTTTCTGATGAGTTGGGTTTTTGGAAAGTCTGCATGTGTTCGAGTGAGGGTGTTTTCCCCCTCTTTGAGCAGTTGCGGGTACTTGCCTGAGCTGACTGTTGTTACCGCGGCGTTTGGCGAGCTAGCCCCCCGCTTAGCGTCACTTCACCCCCGGTGGTCTTTTCTGCCAGACAACGGAGGGCTGTTAGCAGGCTTGCTAGCCCGTGGGGCTAGGCACAGCCAGAAAAAGCGTGTGCTTTTACAACAATTCAACACCAACACCCCACCTCCTTTCTGTCACAGTTTAACGGGGAAGCAAATTTTTCAGCACTTGTATTTGTTTTCGTGCTCAGCAGCTAGCCGGGCAGCACGGTTACGAATTGGCTAGCTGTCCGATAACGGACACTTACTGAAACACGTTGCTGCTTTGTGGTGTGTGTGTCCTCTCAGTAGTGTTTTAGACCAATTTTTGTTTATTTCTTTCGCGGTGATATAAAGTAAGTCTTGCATAGCCTGGTAGCTGTGTGTACTTTAGTGTGAACCTACAACACACGTTGAATAATGCTTATTTTAAAAACAGTTCTCTTTTAGTTTCAATTGAAAGTAGGGTCTAACTGCGATCTAAACGTAATGAAAACAATACCTTGGTATTTGTGTGCCTGCATATTCAAAGCTAAGGGCAAATATGGATAGTAATCGAAGTTTTCATCGGTTTCTCATTTGTATACTGGTGTAATATCTACATACCTACATTGATGCAACAGCTTTCTGAGACTCGAGGTTGTTTTTCCTGCTGCCTATGTGTCCTAGACTGTGTTTACATAAAATACACAGATTCAGCAAAAGCTTGTTTAAGCCCATATCAGCATTTTTTTTTTATTTTAATTTTATTTTTGTACATTTTCTTGCGATACTTCTTAAATAGGTGTAATTTTAAGCATACAGCATAATCTGATAACATTAATGTTGGGATGAAATTTAGACAGTTGCAGCATTTCAAAGCTGAAATTCTGATAGAGTGTATTCGGCTTGCTTGCTTGTTCAAATGAAACATTTTAGTTATGCCCTGAAGATAACCTTTAAACTATTTACAATTTTTTATTCATTTTTTTTAATTGAATTTGAACCCCGCACTGGCAATGTGAGCATATTAAGACATACCGAAACACTTGACGTTAGGCACTGCTATTTGGAAACATTTATTACTGACTAATAATAAATAAATTCTGCAAACGCAGTTTCGTCGGTCCAGTCTTCAACAAAAAGCCTCTGGTAGATCTCTAACAGGATCGAAAAATGGTAATGAATGATAATTCAGGGATTGTGTATATAATCACTGGAGACTTTTGAAACATTAATCTGTGGTTGCAAATAAAACGCTATTTTTGAGGGACGACCAGGAGCATAAATACACTTGAGCGATTGATGCAGCCTTGATGTTCGGAATATACCCATAATAACAACATTTACAGTGATGCAGAACACTAGCCATTACTGAAACCTGCCTTATTGAGAAGGTACAAAAAAAGCAAGGGGATATGTTGTGGACATTTTATTTACCATTTTAGTCTGGGTAAAACTTATTTCTCGCTCGTGACCAGTTTTGAGAACATTTTTGCGACTCTTAAACTTCTTATTTTTTCCCCTTTTTTTTAAAGGCAAACTGTAAAATTTTGGAAGTATGATTCATAAATAACATGTAAACATTTTTTGAGAAATTCCCAAGTTCATTCTAAATAAAGAACAAAGATTTTCAAGCTTTTGTAAGGTTAAGTTCCTATAAATCTTTCCATTAATTCATTTATTCAAAAACACACATGCTCTTCGGGTATTTCACAGAGTAAAGAAGCGGATCAATTGTAAAATAAGTGACTTGTTCGCATGACTCTTGCCACCGAAAAGGTTCGGTCTTCATATGTTTGCTTGGTTTTGATAAATCAGGTCTTCTCAAACATGTCCTAAGGGTCACCCTTTACTCACACACAGTTACGACTACATTTCAAACGTCTCAATATGACGTCAGTCTTGTTCTCACTAAGCTAAACCTAACGATAGTCGTAGCAGCTGTTCTGACTTAAATCCTGCTGCAGAAATAACTAGGAAACCTATTCGAGTGACCGGTGTTGCAAGACATGGCGCTGTTGGCGCTTCGGATGACTCTTTTTTTTCAGTTTGTTGAAGATTTCTCTGAGAAGAGTTGTCATTACTGGGTAAACCGTGGGTTTAAAGCACAAGATTCAGCACAGCGGTAGAACATTTGCGTGAACAAAGTACAGGTTACAGCTCTAACATAATACCCAAGCTGGTAGCAGCTTGGGTATTATGAGTGTGAGGGTTCAGTCCTTGCATTTGGCTCCATAGTCATAGAAAAGTAAACACCACATTGCCTTTGTTGACCCAATGACACCTCAACACGTCCACAATGTTGCAAAGGGGCAAGTTTACCTTGGAAACGGATACAAGTTTACCTTGAGATTGGAATTTCTGAATAACAAAAACACAGAAGTTTTCATCAAAACTATTTGGACAAAATGCCTCTTTATAAAATAATGTTTGTATTTTAGTAAAATAAAATAAGTGAGAGGACTAAATATGAGATGTGCTTAAACTTCCTTACAACTGGTTTCTTTGCTGAAGCCTTACCTTAGTGGGACGCGAGTTATTTTTTTGAGCAGAGGAAGTACTACAGTCAAAACAAAATACAGTTTTAATCAGCCTTTACTCAGAAGAGTGACCTTGTTCAGCAAAAGAAGACAAGAATTGGACACAAAATGGATATTTTTTTTTCATGTAAAATGACATTCACATATTGACAAGTCCCCCTTTCTCCACATTGAAGAAATCATAGGGATCTCATTAAGGTTTCGTCATTATTTACCCAATACTCCTGAAAACGTAAATGGTTTTAATTAGCGCTGCGGCGTATAGAGCTGCCAGTAACTTATTTTGTAATCAGGCTTGTGATATCACAAGCCTAATGTCAGCCAGTTGATTCCATTTGGCAAAAATGGCCCCCCAAAAATTGTACTTCCTCCTCGCATTAGTCATATAGCTTCCAATTTTTTGGCTCTGTTGAGGCACTAATCCCTACAGACAGCTCGGTGGGTGACAGACATTTGCAGGGCTGCTCAGAGGTGTGTTCGTGTGTGTGTGTGTGTGTGTGCGCGCGCGCGGATGGGTAGGAAGGGGGTAGTTTGCGGTGCATGTTCATCTGGGGCTTTCCAGCAGAGCTGAACTGATTTTGGTCGGTGCGTTTCAGAGGGAGGAGGGGGCAGGCAAGAGGGCAGGAGGGTCAGGTCTGGGTGGCTGGCCACCTGTCCAGATGATATCAACAGATTCGTGTGTGCTTGACCGTGTTTTCCTGTGAATGAAGTTGGAAGGGAGTGGGTGGGGGGGGGGGTGCCTGGAGGTCAGCATGGAAGAACAAAATGTTGCGGTTGCTTGTTGGGCCGAGAGGGGTGTAACAGAAAATTAAAGCGCCAGAAGGATCCTCGTAAAGTCACCGTCGGCCTCGCTCACAGCAACGGTTGGAAACGCCAGACTCGACCTAATCTGTTATTGGTCTGATGAGGGGGGGCGGGGAGGGGCTCCAGCAGTACTGAGTTGTTAACGGGATTACTAGTTCTTGGATGTGTTGCAAATGAATATTTGGTTTTATGTGTGTATATTTTTCCTTAAGTGTCACTCCGTTTAATTAGAGCCTGCACTGCTAGCCAGTATTTTTTATGTATGCTATATTTCTTTGACAATGTTTCGTTCTGTAGCAGACTTTAGTTTTAAGAAAGTGTTTGCGCTTGCCAACTCGATTCGTCATGTTAAGCGTAAACGGTGACGATGTTCAGATCCGATACATCCGCTCGCAGTCCTGACAGACATTTTTCTGTGCATGGTGTCCTACTATGTCGACATAGTATTTTGACAAGCTTACAGATTACACTTGTGCTCTTCCACATTTTCACAGTATAATCACAGTATAGTCCGATACTTCTTTTACCGGACTGTATTGTCCGATAGCATTCGTAGCATGCGATGCTATGCGTTCCTCATTTGGAAGAGCTGTGCAGAGAGCAGCTGGAATGATGCTCACCAAATGTTATGATGTTCTAAGCAAAGTGTTAAATTAATGAAGCAAGGGGACAGCTTTTTACTGCAGTGCATCTTTGCACGCATTTGGCTGAAATTGCATTGGAAGAGTTGAATTATCAACGAGTACTATCAAAATGTATAGCAAACATGCTAGCAGTAGTCTACTTTTTTTCGCAGACTGTTCATTTACCTACACTTTATAGCTATGGAGTTAGCACGTAAATCATATTGATTGCTATTGGAAGGACTGAGGAGGCAAACGTCTGTTTTTAAATGACATCACAAGTAGAAAAGCACAACAATTTCTGTGAATTACAACAGGAAAGTGTGAGTACTTAGAAAAAAGTCACGTGGCCAAATGAGCATGTTGGAAACATTTGACACAGTGTGTGCAGGATTAAAGAGGACTGCTTAAAATCAGATCGCTCTGGGTTTAAAAAGACAGCCTTTCCTTAAATAACATATTCCCAGCTATGAAAGGCGATTAAAAACGTAGCTGAAAATCAAAAAGCTGCACGAGACTTTAATTTACTACAGCATTTCAATGACATTTTGATCAATTACGTATTGAAGATCATAATGGGATAAAATTGGAGGAGTTTTTGAAGACCAAAGTAAACATGTAAAAAAAACAAAACAAAAAAAAAAGATTTTGGTGACAATTCCACGGCTTATACATTTAAAGAAAGTGTTTAAAACTAATTTTTTTCACATAATTGTGCAGTCAGAAGGCTGATTTCTTGGCTCAAAATAGCAATTGTTTTTGTTACGACATGCAGAAAAATATATCCGTTGCAGCAGCATAGAACAGGATCTCTCTCGCCTCTGAGTACCGTATTAGTCTGAGCAAATTATGTTTGTACACGCTGTCTAAACTCGCCGGATTCCCGTCCCTTGTGTGCACAACAAGCAAAAGACGAAAACGAAAATAAGCAGCATCGACTTTGTGTTTTCCTTTCTGCACGTTGCTTCCTAGCGCAACTGATTGTGCAGTTGAAAGAGCAGCGCTGTTCACCTGAGATGATAAAAGCATGAATCACTTATTTCAACACCGCTCCGCCTTCACTGTGCCCCTCGGGGATGGGATTCCATTTAGCTCAAGCCCCTCACCCCCGCCACACACACACACACACACCCTTTCCTCCTGTCACAAAAAAAAATAAATATATATATATATATATATATATATATATATATATATATATATATTATTTTGTCCAGAAGCCAAGAATTTGCTCTGGTGTAACGACACTAACTCAGCGTGTCTTTGCGACACAAACTGGTGTTCTTGTATTTTTTTTTTATTTTTTATTTTTTTTTACCATCAGTGCGGTTCAGGGGGCTTCTGGGGTTGTTTTGATCTGATCTAGTGAGTGTGAGTGGTTACACGTTAAAACCAATGTGTGTGTGTGTGTGTGTGTGTGTGTGTGTGTGTGTGTGTGTGTGCATGCGCTCCCCGGGGTCATCTCCTCTTCCCCGCGTCCTTTTTATAAAAGGAAAGATTCAGAGAGAGCAGCAGATGTCGAAGCGCTGACCTTTATGGTGGCAAAGGCTCAGAGGAGAGTTAAAACACATGCCCACCCAGTCGACCCCCACAGCTCCCCGCCAGCTCGCGTCCACACACAGTCAGCTACTTGGCCTGCGGCACTGCAGGGACAGGTAAACATCTGATCTGTGCGTCACCTGAGCATCCTGCAACTCGCTCCAGACGCTGTGCAAATCTTCAAAGTGCGTGCGGCATGTGGGGTCGGGAGTCGGTGCAAAAATCACAAGTGAAAACCGCAGGCAAAGCAAATTTGCCATGACAACATTGGGGAGGGGGAATTTATTTAGTTCATACAGTGGGCCATTGTTTTAGGAGTTCATACATATCTGTTACTTCACATGACTGAACCCCACCCACCTCCTTGAGGCCCGTAGTTTCGTTCAGGTTTCAGATTCGACTTGTTTGGTCAAGTGAAGAAGGGCCTGTTAAAGCACCACACACCCAAGTTGAGTCAGTGTCTTTTCTTTTCTGGTTTCCCTGCTACAGCTGTTTGTCTCAAGAGGAACAGCCAGCCAAGCTTCCTTTAGGGGATGGATAAAGTATTTATCCATGTATCCATCTCGGAGACACCCCAGGCGGATACAAATGCACATTTTTGTGTAATTTGCGTTGGATCGTTGCCAGTTTGGCACTCCTTTAGCCATCTGCTTAAGTGCGCACCCAAACAGATATTGTGACATAGTACAGCGTGTACCTGCACTTTTACTTTTGGACTTGTTGATGCCGCATTTCCATGCATCCAGAGAAGCATGGAAGCCTTCTGTCGCGGTTGGAGTCTCTCCGTTTTTCTTTTTTTTTTTTTCTTTTTTTTTGTAGACGTTTTGAGAATTTTTTTTTATTTTTTATTTTGGTTGAGGCGTTGCATGTTTGAACAGTTATTCCCTTTGGTTTTGGATGCAACTGGAAAGATTTTGACTCTTACTCCTTTTTTTTGGACAGTTGTTATGATGCGTAACCAAGGAAACAAGGTATTATTTTTACAACTGGTAGCCGCTGATTAGCATCACTGAAGTTCAAATAGCACCTGAACTACAACCCCAATACTCGAGGAATTGAAATGGATTCGTCATGAATTTATTGCAGAGAGTGAAGGAGGACATTGACATTTCATTGATCATATTCCAGACTCCAAGGTCTCTCAGCCGACCTCCTGTCCACACAGCCAGACAGAGATTTAAAGAGGAGCGGCAAAAGCAAGTGGAGTGGATTAGCAATGGTTGCCAACAACTTATGGTGTCATCTAGGACATGTTACTGTCTCTGCTGCCTGGATACTGAGCTGTTGGCATGTCATAACACGAATAATCATCAAGTATCATCATTTAGTTTATTTGTGTTGCACATTTTAGCAATGAGGCAGGTCACAGTGCTTTTACATTATATAATGTGTTCCAAATTATTATGCAAATTGGATTTAAGCGTCATAAAGATACAATTTTTTGTTGTGCTATTGAATTTATAGATGGCATTGTGTGTCAGGGCTCTTCGAATCTTTATAATTAATTTCAGAGAGCTGGGTTGATCAGTTTGTCTGATGAGCTCAATTAAAGGAAACCTACTTAAGGATGTTCCATATTATTAAGCAGGCCACAGGTTTCAAGCAGTAGAGGAAAGAGAGGATCTCTCTGCTGACGAAAGTCATCAGATAGTGTAGTGCCGTATGACAAGGTATGAAAACATTAGAAGTTTAACAAAAACTGAATCATTATCGTACTGTGAAGAGATTTGTGGCTGATTTAGAACAAAGATGGGTTTGTACAGATAAAGGCATAGAGAGCAAGGTTTCTGTTAGACAAATTTATCGGATGAAGAGAGCAGCTGTTAAAATGCTGTCTTGAAACTGCTGGTGCCTCTGGAACCTCAAGGTGGATGCAGTTCATATCCAGCAGCAGCAGCTCTGGGAGGGTTTTCTGACATCCTGCATAGAAATTCAAGCGGAAACTTTCCACAAACTCACAAGTTCAATGGATGCAAGAATTGTACAGGTGATACCAAAGAAGGGCTCCTATGTTAGCACGTAACTCTGTCTGTTAAGATGTTTTTGATTGAAATAGCTTTTGGTTTTAATGCTGCACATTCAAAGAATGACTGTTTGCAGTTCTTTATAATCCATAAAATGGTTAGAAAATCTGCTGTGCATAATAATTTGGAACAGAGCATTTTGAGTTTTTTATTTAAAAAAAAATTACTGTTCTCATGAGGAGCTTTGTTCAGTAAAATTTGATTTATACTGTAATAGTTCATAACTTGAGAATTATACTGACCATCATTTGCATTGACCGTTTAAGAAAATCTGAGAAAATGTCACTTGCATAGTAATTTGGAACACTGTGTAAAAAATAAACCTTAAAACACTTGCATTGCAGTGGCAGACTAAAAAAATATGACATTTAATTAAGTTTCTTTGTGTGAACACATCCTTACCGATAAATAAAATGTATACCCCTGATTTGAAACCTGATTATGATGATGTTATGCCAGTTTTCCAAACATCCAGCTCTAGACGGCATTAAAAACTTAGAATGTTGGTATAAATCTGCACAGAAAAGAACATTTGCGCATCTGTGCTGAGAAGCTTTATAGGCGTGCGGTAAGGATGGTGTTGAACAATTTAAGGCAGAACTTGAAGACTTTGTGGCTTTTAAAAGCAGACCTGGCCTCAAGTCCTCTCTCTCTGTGTTGCTGTTGGCGTCTGCTTCATCGCTTGCTTTAGACAGAAAACCAACAAGTCAGCACAGTGGAAGCATTCAGCTCTGCACTGACTCTTGTTTTGAAATTCTTCTCTGACTTTCCTACATTCAGCCTCAGCTTCCAGCGGCGTTTCCTCACGCAGTAATGGCAGCGGACCTCCCCGTTCCCCGTCCTCTGCTACTTTGCTGTTTTACAGTGATTAATCTCACCAGGGGGATGGCACTTTCTACTCTGTCAGCAGTTTTTGCCCCCGTCATCCCCTCCGCATTCAGGATGTTTCATTCACAAAACTCGTCTGGCTCCGTTCGCTTTCACCCTCCCCTCTGCAGACTTTTCTCTTACGTACTTCCTATGTTGGAGCTGCTGACACGAAGAGGGAAAAACAAGCCTAAAGACGAAGTGTGTGATGATCTATTTCATCAAAACACATCCAAGGAAGCGTACTCTCTTTCTGCCTGTTGAATATGACGTTATTTTCAGTTCAGCTCCGTCTAGAGTTGTGACGCCTTTGTTCGCGTCCTAATGTCGGCAGACAATAACACGGGCCCTGTAAAACATTCACAGAAAGACGCTAAATATACATAGGATCTCCCGTGTTGGGAAAACCCCTGACGACACCGCCTCGGAGCTGCGAGCAACTGCCACTGTTGCTGCCCAAGATAAGAGGGGAGGGGTGAAGCAGCAAGCCAGCAAATGCTAAATCTTACGCAAACAAGGTTTACTGCCCCCGGGGCAGTTGGTGGCATCGTATGTTTGTCGATGGCCGCGATGCTGACCCGCGACTGGTCTATTTTAGGGGTGTTTTTTTTTTTGCTCCTTTTCATTGCAATCTTTAGGGCTGATGTTAGTAACGGCCGACTGGGAATGTACACACTTCCTTGCAAAAGTAATCAAACCCCTTCAGATTTCACACCGAATTTCATGTGTATTTTCTGGGGGGGAGGGATTTCAGGTGAACAAAACAAAGTCAAACAAAACAATAATAATTGTGGTTTATTTTAGTCTGATGTGGAAGAAAGTTGACTCTACGATGCGTGGTGAAAACATATCGCAGCATTATGCTGTGGGGGAGATATTATTTTTTTCCTTGGCAAAAACAGAAGGTGGCGATCTTTATTTATGCGTTCATGGAACAAACATGTTAAAAATAACATTTCCGATAATACTGTCGATCTAAGTGAAATCTATCAAGACGATGATAAAAAGAGATTCTTCACGATTCATAGGCGATACGATAAAAGTCAACGCCTAAATTGCAAAGAATGCTGCTTTTATTCTACCAGCTACAAAAGCAGTTTATTGCAGTTTATTTGTAAAGACAAAAGTTTCCCAACCATGTATCGTTTGTTTCCTTACCAATAATCCAATAGCATGTATTGAACAATCATGCAAACTCCCAATAAAATGAGTCTGCAGCTATGAAATCAGGTCAAATCCAGTCTTTTTTGCAGCTCTGCAGCTTATTTTCCTAGTATGATATTCTCCAAAATAGCAGTGCATATTTGCTTTTTTTTTTTTTTTTCTTCTTTTTTTTTTTCTCTTCTAGCTCAAAAATCATATTTCAGCCTGTGACTTCTGTGAGCCCGCCTCCATTGAGACCGCTGCTGGCGTCAGTCCAGGCAAGTGATGGCAGCCCTGGGGTGAGATTAGCGAGTCTGCGTTCTCCTTTCTCCTCTGTAAAAAGTAAGAGCGCAACCAGGGGAGTTATCAAGTGTCATGAAAAAGCAGCAGAAAGGAAAAAAAAAAAAAAAAAAAGAACAGAAGGAAAGGAGGCTGAGATTCCAGGAAGGGAAAGCTGTTATCTGCAAAATGTTTTCTTCGCATTGTCTTGCTTGTTTAACCGAGGCCGGCGGAGACTTTTGACTGAAGAATCCGCCTGGTGGCATTCCTGTGGCCGTTGACGTCACGAGGGTTTCTGGCCTTTTGCTGTAGAATCACAATGAAAGCAGTGGACGTGTGTGCTGTTCTGTAAAAATGTCTGATTGTGGTCGAGCAAACAATGCCCTTTTCTTCCCTTTTTTTTTTTTTTTTTAAACTTAATGAGAGGGTTTGTTTATGTTGTGGTTGATCGTCTTGCACATGCGGCCGCGGCCTGATGCTGCCGTCTACTGTTTCAGAGGGTTTTGAAGTGCTGCTGGGGGAATGTATGTGGGGTTTCAGATGAGCTCATGGAAGGAAGCTGACCTGGTTTAGAATCCTCTGGTTTTTCCCAAAGAAGCCATCCAAAGAATGAACAAGATATTGCTTTTGCGTGCGCCACATTCATGCATTCGAAATGTTCGCGTCGAACTTGCGCGGATGTGGGGGGAACATTTCTGAATCGGCTCACGTAACCTTGTTTTTTTTTTTGTTTTTTTGTTTTTTGTTTTTCTCCCCTTCAAAGATAGCGCAGTTTGAAGAGAAACAAGCAGCAGGAACAACATCCTCCTTCCCCATCATGAAACCAGACAGTCGCCTTGAGCCGACGTACTCATTGCTAAACTGCACATATACACAAAAACACAGTGCGGTCTCAACATTTGGTTTGGTTTGCTTCGGATCGTCTCTCAGCATGTGGGCTAAAGGTCACTCTCCCGCTCTCTGGCTCTGCCAGGAATTTTTATTTTCTTTTCTCTCTCCCTCCTTCTCGCTCTCTCTCTCCTTCTCGCTCTCTCTCCTTCTTGCTCTCTCTCCATCTCGCTCTCTCTCGTCTCGCTCTCTCTCGTCTCTCTCTCTCTCTTGACTGCAGTTCAGTCAGTGCCTTTGTGGCAAGGGCAGGGCAAGACGGTGGTCACTTTGATAAATGCCCAGAAACTGTGGCTAAATTTAGGCTCTCGCTGTCTTGGAGAGCTGCAACAGTGTTAAATCATTTCAGATATTTGGCAGAATAAGCAGATATGTTGGATGCCGTTTCCTTTTTAGCGTTTGCAATTAATCTGCTTAAACCCGCACCGGAGAGCCGAATGCCGAAATTAAAAAAGGGAAAAAAAGCTTACTCTGTAATAAAAGTGCAACAAATCATGATTTATGAATTCTATTTTTGTTCAAAGCTAACTTTTGTACGGTAATCAATACAGAATTTTGGTGATAGTATGTATTGTAACATACTAAACGTCAGTACAATATTACGTAGAATTGAATAAAAATATCAAATGCACTCCCATTTAAATTACTATGTTTGGCTTTAATCGATTTTTGAAAGAATCGCCAATTGATTCAGTCGTCGATTAATTGTTTGCTGGAGTGTACAGACTCAAAAACACTCTGTAACTTGCTTGCATTCATTTGCAGAAAGAACAACACAGTGAGATCAGTAATTGAGCCAGAACTGTACGAAAAGTAATATACAGATTTTATGTTTAACACAAAAAAAAGTTAGTAAATATTTTTTAAGCTAAAGATGCATCTTTCACTAGCAGTGATCATGCTAAAGCTAAAGAAAAGCCGTTCTTGCATCTCTGCCAAAACAATGTTATTTAAGAAAAACTATTTATTTATTTGCATATTTTAATATATTTATAATATTGTGCCAAAAAGGTTTCAAAGATGAATTGAAATCTCTGCAGAATGTTCCAATCTTTTGTCTGAGTGAAACATCAAAAGTACTTCTAATCACTAATCCGCCTTCTCTTCCGTTTCTTACACCTGCACGTGTATTATTATCCCCGAGTAGATCCTGAAAGTAGATCCCTGAGCAGATCCACTACCCGCCTGCCGCACCAAAGGCGGTTTTCTTCCCGACCAGGAGCCGCCGTAGTACTGTTGTGGTTGACGCAGCGTCCTCATTTCCCCCTGGGTTGGTTCTTGTTTAGAAGTGAGTCATCAACTCTGCAGAGAGAGTGAGTGGCGGGGATGAGGGCGGCGGTGGTGGAATGAGGAGGGGGGGCGGTGGTTCATTCAAGGTTCAGATCTCCGTTGTGTCGTTTCATGTCATCTCTTTCCTCTCAACCCTCTCCCCTCCTTCCCGTCCCAGTCCGGCGTTGGTTTGCAGTCTGTCGCTTGATCGTCAGCATCTTGATTCTGTGCGGTTAGATTGTGTGTTGTGTGACATGCTTTTTTTTTTTTTGTTTTTTGTTTTTTTTCTCCCTGCGGCTTCTAATACTTCCAGTGTGTAAATATGGCTTATTTTTCGGCTCAGATATTTCGCATATCAGCATCATCTGGTTTTCATCAGGCTTTAAAATTAGCAGGATTCATAGGCAGTCTGGAAACAAATGAAATCTGGTCGAGCTGTTTTTCCAGACAAGTATGAAAACCATAAGTGCTTGGGAAAAAATATTTCCTTACACCGTAGAAGCGTCCTTCCCTCTATCATTCCTTCCTCATGTCCTCTTTGCCCTTCCTTCCCCGTAGCTGTAAAGGTGTAACCTGAAATCTTAGACTGGTGTAAATCTTTAACATCCCCTACAGGGGAGTTTTAGACCATTCTTTGCAGCTTTGATTCTGTTCATTAAGTTCATGTTTTGTTATGATTGGGCTATGGTAACAACATGATTTATGTGTTTATGCTCCTTTAGTTATAGATTATTTGAGTATACAGAGTAGTTATTGTTCAGCTTAACAGTTGTTGGTTGCCACGGTCCTGAGGCAGCAAAACGTGTCCAAGAAATCCACGCTTTCTTAACAATTTTGCATCACAGTTGGTGTAAGGTATTACAGCTAATATTTTGTCTAGTTTTTTGTGCTTTATGAAGGACATTCAAAAGTCTTGTGAATTTTGTTTCAGACGTATGTAAGAGATGGCTTGTTCTTTTTAGAAGAAACCTGTTCGATGGCGACTGTAAGCGAAGGAAAAGCCTCCGGTTGCTTTTATTTTCTCTGAGGGTCACAAGATCTAATCTCTGGGTAAACGCATAGCAATGCCAAGATGAGAAGTTTAAATCTTTTACCTAATTTGTTGTTTCAGATGCAGTCCAAAAATGTTTGCAAAGTGCTCTACTACAGCAAAAAATGTTCAGCAGAAGTTACTTTTGAAGATCCAATGCTGTTTGACTTTCAAACACTTTTGAATTCTCCAGATTAGAAAACTCCTGAAACCTCTACTTTTATAAATGTGCTTCTTTCCCCCCCTGTTTTTGGCTCTGCTCTGATCCTTACTGCTCCTTTTAGAGAGTGTGTACCATATTTTTTATGATCTCCACTTTCCTCCGCTCTTTATTGTGGGTAATTTGAGAGAAACCCTTTTGCAGTCTTGGGTCATGGTGGCCATTGAGTGACTTAACATTTCTTTGCTTTCACTGGATATTTTGTTAATTATACTTGGTGTACAGTTGCTTGCTCAAGAGCTATCCCTCAAGACGGGACATTGTTTTGTCGATATGAACGCGATCTTTTTAATGATAAAGTTGATGTCGCGCAAGAAGAAAGTCGAAGCTTTTTTTGTGCGCTTGAAATTAATGAAAGGTGTGAAGGCGTTGCCTAAAACAGATGCAAGTAAAGTTTGAGCCCGACTTAAAACGAAGTCCCTGTTGGAAGGGAAGTGCTGTTACTCTGCACATTGATGCCATTGTGGTGTTGATTTGTTTTTCTTTTTTTTACCCGGGGCAAATCAGCTGAAAACCTCCCAACAGCAGCATGGCTGAATAGGAAGTGGATTTTCTGAAACCTGAGAGGAGCCCGGCGGCATGCTGCACTTTAAAATTATGCAAAACCCGTACATGATGATGCTCAAATGTAGCTGTGGCACATTGTTTATAGGGTGACCCAACAAGTACACCTTCTTCTGGCATACTTTGTTGCATCTGCAGACGTGTGTCGGGTATTTAAGTCACACCTGTGTGATTAAGTAAGGGAAATCTTTTGGAAGAACAACACTCATGGCCTTGGAAGTTTTTCACATTCTAGTCACTTCATAGCCACATATGGCAGAACACTTTTAGTTTTTATAAATGATAAAATACATAAAGCCTATAAGGTCACTATTGTGGAGTTGCAGAGATCCACTGTTTGGTTACAGAAATATGTTGGCAGGACAATTTTCAAGCCATAAGAAGTTTGCAGTTTCTACAAATGATGCACAAGACTGAAAACATGTGGAAGAAGGTGAAGTCACACCAAAGTTTTACATCTTCCGATTCTGGGTGATGCAGATTCCGCTTTTTGTTTTGTTGCCCCAAAAGTCTCTAAATAGCTTCGTCTCCCGTCGTCGTTGTGCTGAGCTTTGTGTTGATTTATCGCTCAAAATCCGAATAGAATACATCGACTTTTTCAAGGTGCTACTATTGTTAGTCATTTCTGTGGAAAATTAATCTTGAGCGTCTTGTTGTGGTAGCTGTGCACTTTGGGTTTCGCAAAAAAAATAAAAAATAAATAAATAAAATAAAGTAATTGATGAATGGTGCTGTGTTTATGTGCAAGTGCAGGTTGGCTAAATGGCGCGCACTGGAAATGTCATTACTTTATTTTCAGAGCGTATACGCTGCAGTGGAGCTTCTACTTGTTCCAGCCTCGGAGCCAGATTACACTCATTAAAGCATGGAGTTGGTGTGCAAGTGAGCGTGCGTCTCGAGGTCTTATTGATTGTGTGCCAGGCCAAGATGAGTATTTAAAAAAGTCTGTCCTGAGTGCTCTATATGGAGGGTTGATGTCGGAGAGTGTGGTCAAGAGGGGGAGAGGCGGAGGAAGGGAAAATGAAGGAAGAGAGGAAAGAAGGACGAGGAGACCTTCTCTCCTTTTTTTTTTTTCTTTTTTTTTCTTCTTCTGGGCTTTGCTGCCTCTGTCATTAAGCTCTCCCATGTCAAAGACAGATGGAGCAGTTTGTGTGTGTATGTGCATGCCTTTTGAGTGCAGGGCGACGTGACCCACCCACGTTTGCACACACACACACACACACACACACACACACACACACACACACACACACACACACACACACACACACACACACACACACACACACCATTGATCGCTGCCTTTTATCCTACCCCTGGCGGGGACGTCTCTGGGCACCTAAGACCTCCGCCATCTGCAGTGACTCAACCTTGAGGGTCTGTCGGCTCATCAGCAGCACCGTACCACATTCAATATATTCAAGGAAAAATTGAGATTCTGATCACTTAATCATTTTTAAGTCTTGAGCAAAAAGGACATTTAACTTTTATCTTTCGTGGCACCATGTCGCTGTAATAGACACACTAGTAGGCCTGGGCAGTAGAACGATATCCGTCGCGACAGACACAAGATGAATAGGAATAAAAATACATCTGATGGACTGTTCTATAAATTCACTGAACTCTGATTCAGAACCTCAGTCAGGTTCTGGATCAGAAAACCTGAGTGTGTTACCCTACAGCTAATTTAACACACTAGCTGTAGGGGATGTAGGCAGAGGAAAGGCTTCTCAGCCATTGGCCCAGCTAAGAAAGGTCAGTGGCATAAACTAAAATACTCGCTATTCAGTTACCCACGAACAACTTTTGTGTAAAATAGAGTAACAATTTCATGTTGCTCCCAACTTACTAGGCCATGCTTAATGTCGGATGCAAAGCAAGACATCTGGAAAGGTAAATCTTTACAACCATGGATGCGTACTTTACGTTGAACCGATTCGCACAGGAAACGGATCGTCGAGAAGCGGCGTTCACATCGATCTGTTTGTATGCGACACGGAGATGATGACGTTGAGTCGGTCCAACCGGTCGGACGTACGCGCAGCGTGACTTCCGCTCTCTGTGCAGCACTAACATTTGTGAGCTGGCTGCCCTGGTGGAGAAGAACTGGGGCTAAAGGCCCAGCCACATCATCACACATGCAAGTACCCATTAGGATTGTGGGAAATTCCGGAATTTGTTACGAGAAATGTAGGCAATCGGTATGCTTCACTATGAAATCTCAACTGTTTGCCGACAGTTGGCGACCCACAGCATTTGCACACACAGTACACACGCAGGAGCAGTTTCATGTTTTGACACTGTGCCACACAACTGCTTAAAAATAAAAAATAGGAGTGGAGTGAAAGAAGAAGACGGGTATAAAAGCTCAAGAGATGATTGTGGACAAAAGAGGAATGGTCACGTCACTAACTTGCAGTATTTTGGATATTTAACAACAAACTAATCAATAAGTATCAATATTGGCTGATGTTAAATGCTCATATCGTGATACATTTTTCGTCCAGGTTGCCCAGCCCTAATCCCAAGATCTTTTTAGTCCTGTTCCAGATGACCGTTTCTTTTTTTTTTTTTGTTTCTTTTAAACTTTCTCCTTTCCATGATAGTTTTGGCCACATTTTCCATGAAAAGCTGTGTTTGACTCCAGCAAAGATTGCTGGTTTAAATATGAGTTGGTCAGTGGTGGGAAGTTGTACAAATTTTCCTTGGTTTGCTCAGGCCAAAGGTCAACCGGTGAAGGTTCATCAGATACATCAGCCTCCACAAACAGCCGTACGTTGTTCTCAGTTTTATAGCGCTTACATAAAAGTCGACGTAATATGCCTTATGAACAACTGGCGATGATGTTCTGATTCCTTCGTTTTCCATCAAAAAGTATCTGTCAAGAAATTGGCAGAGCAGAAAGTCTCCAACGCGAATGATTGCAATCCTCGTGTCAGCCAGTAGCACCTGAAGCGGAGCGCGGATAACGGCGTTGGCGCGGCGAGGGTTCAGCGTTAGGTCACTAATTCTAAAACATTTTATTATTTATGGAAAAAAAAAAAAAAGGTGCTTGCTTCTTCCTTTTCTCTGTCACATGCAAATATTCAGGCATGACTTTGCTAAGAGGCAAGATTCCCGCAACATTTGTAGCGGCGCTGCCCTCCTCGGCCCTTGCAGGCTGCTACAAACTGTTGGCACTTGCCAAGGCAGCAGTGCCAAGCACAGAGCGAGCCTCCAGCTCCAGCAATCTCCCCGTTGCTGTCTGGGGGAGTGTCTGTCCACTCCTCCTCCTTTATTTATATCAGTTTCTTTGTCCTCATTTGCACCCTGCTGTTAAAATGTGAATCCAGATTTGACTCGGAATGAAAAGTTATTCATTTTTTCTTTTGTGTTTTATCATTTAAATTTTTTTTTTTTAATGATTAAAAATCTGCCTTTAAGATATGTGTGTGTGGAACACACTAGCTTTAGGCTACACAGAAAAATACTAAGTGTAGCAGAGGAAGTGTGTGTGTGTGTGTATATTATAGAGAAAGCCTGTTGTTTATGCTTGAAGTGTGTTAGAGCTGTGCAGCAGGTGTGTGTGTGTGTGTGTGTGTGTGTGTGTGTGTGTGTGTGTGTGTGTGTGTGTGTGTGTGTGTGTGTGTGTTTGAAGCTGTGACATCAGTATGCAGGTATTTCTCAACAGACTGCCAGGACTAATGCAGCCAATAGGCTCCTATTTCCAAATTTCTTTCACTGACACGCACATCAAGTTGCTTGGTGAGACTTGTTGTTTCTTTCCTTTTTTTTTTTTTTTTTTTTTTTCCCCCTCTCTCTCCGCTGACTCTGGGAAGCTTTAAAAACACGTAGGAACAGCATCTGAACCTCAGCCTGTTCTTGCCTTTCAGATTCTGCAGATTTTTTGTTTTGGGGCAGGGTTGGGATGAGCAGGCCCTACAAGGCAAAATTGAATCCATTTAGAGGACTGTCGCTTTTTTTTTTTTTTTTTTTAAATAACTCATGAACCGAGTGACCCCAGGAAAAGCTTAACGAATACGCATCACAGGAGACAAAGATCATTTATCTAAACTGTTTGGTTAATTTTTTTTTGCTCGGTTGTGTTCCTCATTACTAAATTGCTTTAGTAATGAGGACGTTTTGTTTCACAGCTAACCTGCTAAATAGCTGTAAACGAGTAGCTTGTTCAGCTAATTTCGTGTATTTGTGACTGTGTTGCTCGTTGATGTTGATAATAAGGTGTAGTGCTGCTCAGTGGAGCTTTGATACCTACTATCACCCTTCAGGCTGAAACCAGACACCCGTTTTTGTGGCTCTAATCCCACAAAAAAGCGGGTGTGTTTACTCCACACACACCCCGCTGTCGCACTTTGAGCTCCCGTCGAGCTCAGATGGAATGTATCCAGTGCCATAAAATAAAAGAAATATATAGCATTCAAATGTTTGTTTTTCATATTTATATGGATAAAGAAAAAATTATTTTACAAATGCATCTGCAGTTTTAACAAAATTTTCACATGTATTAAAAATCAATTTTGGGACATTTTGATTTATTGAATTGTGGCACGTTTGGCTTCCCATACCTGCTGTGGTTCAAATTGTACATTGATATAGAATTTGGTTACATTAGGACAAACTCAAAGTTAGAAGTTGCTAATTAGGAAACCTTATTGTTGCGTGGCACAGACGTGACAGCACCCACACGCCCCCCCCAAAAAAACTCAAAATGGCCCCCAGGAGGAAGAACCCGCACGTGCCTGCTGTAGATTGGCATCAAAATGTTGACTCTTGTCAGAGACTCATCTAACTCAGACCAACCTTTTCTTTCGTCTTTCACTTGCGTAGTTAAAGGACGTGAGGCTGTGTTTACTTTCTGCATGAAGGCTTTATAGTATTAGTCAAACAGAAAAGCCAAGTCACCGCAGATCATTTGAAGATTCTCGGCTTCAGAGAAACCATTGATTGAGAGTTCATCTGCAGTCAAGGGTGCTGAGGTCACACTCTCACCCCGAGTCACTTCAGCCCATCGTAAGATGCTATGACACAATAAGTGTTAAAAGCAACAAGAGTCAAATGGGGAGAAGGGTTTTTACCGCTGTGTCCCAATGCCGATGAAGATCAAGGGCTTGGTAGTGTTTAGTGAAGTGGAACTGGAGATGATCTAAATGACTTACACAGTCTGGTTTGGATATTACACTTTGTGGTGATCAGCATGGCAGCATACCTCCTACACACATCTGCGTCTTTACGCAAAACAAAACTATTAAAGGCATTCATTGTTTATTTAAAACAATTCTAATCTTTTTTTTTTTTTTGTTAACTTCTACCTGAACGAAAGGCTAAGACAGGAAACAAAAAGCCAGTCATCCAGCAGCCTACCACATGGTTAAGAAAGTTTTTTTGGGGGGGGAAACCCGGACGCTGATAGCAAAGTTTTCCCTACATGTCAGCAAGTACACTTCTAAGTGTAAAAGATCATATTTTACTGATAAAGAAACTGACCAGCTCTGAAGCTGTTGTGATTATATGGATTGTTTGCTTAGCTATCACGTGTCGACTGGAAAGAACAGAATGATCTGATTGTTAGGAATTCAACTGGTTGGTCATTTGAAAAGATGGTGTTCCTATTACTTTTTAGGGCCATTTTTATACCCCTGCAGTGCTCAGGAACAGTTAATTTATTTAGGTGGGATAGGTTAAGAGATTGCTGAGTTATGCTTTGTAAGTCGTCAACCAGGCCCTTTTGCCTTTGCTTCTCAATCCTCACAAGTATGTGGTTATGCCTGATCATTTGGCTCATTTTCACACCAAATGTTTTCCTTTCACTCAACTTTCCAGTGATATGCTTGGATAGCGCACTCTAAGGATCTCTGCCGTTAGCGATGACCTTTTGTGTCATAAACGTTTTTTTAGTCAAGGCTGTCGACGAACGCGTGTTGCACAATTAGTGTGTCAACAGACTTCCCCATGATTGGTGGAGACACTACGATGACATCCGTGGATTAAAAAAGATGCACTTCCTAAAAGTATTAAATAGAAAAGCGTTGGATTGCAATTAAATGACGGAAGCTGTGAGGATACTATCAGCAGATTCCTGTTAAGTGCTCAGCGTGCAAAATTTTCTCTCTGCTTCCTCGTTGTAGATGTTTTGGTGAAATGGGAACATTTCAAACTCATGAAATGATCCCTTGTTTAATAATTTAAAGCTCTTCAGTATAAGACACCTGCCAGAGCTACGCCACATGTCTGTTTTGCCATGAATTTTTAAATGTTTTTCATCGACGCGTGACAGCAGAGGACATTCGGTGCATTTTTCTTGTCTTCTAAAGGTTTTTATCGTTGTTCCTTCAAACACGTCTTAGCATAAAATCAGAGTCTGACTCGTAACAGCCATCAGTTCCTCCATCTACCTTCTGAAATGCACCTAATTCGTCCTGTTGTCCTTCAGAGCTGCGTCCAGAGAGTCAAGTTCCTCTGATTCACTTTGTTTATGCTCTGATCTTGGAGTGAAGAATGAAAATTACATTCAATTCAATGTGTCTGTTTTATTTATTTATTTATTTTTATTCTGTTATATACTGGGATGAATAAGTTGTCATAGTAACAAAAACTCATTTTGTGGTAAATAAGAACTGAAGCCGTTGATATTCGCATGTCCTAAAAACTCAAATGAGGATTTTGAATTGTTCTGGCCATTTTGAATTCTTTACGAATCCAGCATTTACATTTTCACCCTGTTTACCATCATGTCTGCTATTTTCACAGATTAAAATGTCGAATGTTTTTGCTCACTTTGAATTGCTAAGTGTCACTGTTTCTTTGACAAAGCCGGAATTGCAAGATTTCTGCCCAAAACAAAAATTCTCACTTTGCAGAACTTTTGAAAACAGTTTTGGTGGTTCAGCGTTGATTTAGTCGAGCTTTTCTCGCTACAATCTGCTTGTTTTGCTACAAACACAAAGTCAAAAATGATGACGTGTAATATCCTAATTAACCTACGATGAAAATGCTTTTTCACCCCCTCATATTTCTCCGTGACTGGAGGTTTGTCTCCGTTTCGGTCTTTGCTTTTTGTTTTGCCGTGTTGTAATCAGAGCCTGACTATTACTCTCTCTACCTCGCTGCCTATGGGGCAAGGCACAGCTTACCTTGAGTTGTCTGAGGTTTCAGCTATATCTGCGAACGCATCGGTTTGCTGTGGTTTGATGAAACTGTGACGGAGGAAACACAAAGAACTTCCAGGCCAGATGTAAAGTACGGGGGTGGAGGCATCATGATGTGGTTCGCTGCAGGAGGAACTGGCATCATGGGGAAAGAAAACCGTGTGGGAGTATTGAGCAACGAGACCTCAACCAAGAAGTTAAAGTTGGGTCACAAAAGGTTCTTGCAGTTATCAGTGACACTAGAGATGAAGCCAGATTAGACACAAAGCGGCTAAAGAACAGCAGAACCAAGGCTTCGACCTTGATCTTGGTCCCAAAGAAAATTTCTTTGCAAGATAAGCAAGACGCGTTTGTTCGCGAGGCAGTCTGAAAAGCCAAGCTCATGTGCAGCGGCTCTGTCCGGAGAGTCTTCTGGCATTTCATGAATTGAAACCGTCTCGTTAATCCCAGCTGACCTAAAAGCAAAACGTTTAGTCTGATTTCATGTTTGACATGAGGGCTGGAGCTAATCATCGTGATTAATCAATTATTCAAATAGTCATCATCGAATTCGGTAACAGTGCAAATGCTTAAAACGGCCATTTGCTGAAAGAGCAACATATTCAGAGCAGTAACTAAGCTAAAATTGTACAAAATATACATACATTTTGCATTAGAGATAAAAAAAAAAAAAAAAAGGTTTTCAGCTTCACGTGGCTCAAAATCACTAAAGGAGTTCAGTGTTGCGTTTTAGCCTATAAAATGTTTTTTCTTATCTAAAAAAAAATCTATTTCTCTTGCATTAAAAAAAAGGCTGAAGTGGTTTCATGAAAAATCAACTCGTCATCAGAATAATCGATTACTAAAACAAGCAGCCTCATTTGACACAGTGAAGAGAAACACACTTTATGCAGCGTGTGGCTCTGGTGTATTCTTAACTACGATGAGCAAACGTTTTGTTTGGCAGCTGAGTGATCTGCGTCTTTCCCTTTCTTCTGCTTCTTGGAATCAGTGCCATGATATGCGGCGATGCAGGAAACAGTTCAACGTTTTCCGCGAACGACTGTCAGGTTATTTTTTTTTTTTGGTCTGCCTGATTCCTGATGTCAACATCTCGTCGTCGTATAATGAGCCTTTTTTTTTTTTCTATTTTTTTTTTCTTCTTTTGTCGTTGAGAAGACAAAAGACGAGGCTCCAGGACCCGCTTATTCGCCGAAGTTAGCAGTGAGACGTTGCTGCATGTTTGAGGCGCCCGGAGAAGTGCTGATGCAACAGTGAGAATGTCTTGCCCCTGACATCTGCCGCTCTACCTTTTTGTGGTTTCCTGCGTTCGGGCCTCTTCTGTTTTTTGGTGTTTTGTGTTTCGACTTGAAGTGCTGAAGTCAGTTTGTGGAGGTGAAAAGAAGTGTGGACTGTGGTTTTTCACAGAACTGGCTAACCAAAAGCGCGTGTCACAAGTTGAAAGCCTTGATCTCACTTTATGTCCTACCGCTACTATCTTAATGCTCTCTATTTATTTATTTTTTTTTATATCACTGAATAAAATCACCTAAATATGGAGGTGGAAACTTGTATTAAAAAAAAAACAACTAAACATTCACGTAAATGTGTCTGGTTTCTGTATGTTTTCCACTACCCTCCCATTATTCCCTTATTTTGCTTTAAACATCAGGCTCCCTTTCCCCTGCAGTAATCCCTTCTTCCATCATTCGGAGCGTTCAGTAGGTGCTGCGATATTCAGAAGGGAGCTGAAGGAAGATAAGAGAGCCGTCTGGAATCTATTAGCCAGTGGAAGCATCGGCGCTGCACTGTGGGAACCTTATTGATTGTCCTCCCTTATAATCATTCCACCTCTTTTCCCATCATCTGGCTCAGGCACAAGTCATATCTGCTTCTCTCTCGTCCTGTTTTCCTCTATTCCCTTTTTTTTTTCCTCTCCTGCTTGCTCTTATTTTTTTATTTGGCTCACTTTCTTAATATAATTCTCACGGCAGCTGAGCTCGATTACCCGTAGGTGCTCCATACTCGGATTGGCTGTTTTTCCCAAATCAAGTCTCGAGCGTTTGATGGACAAGTCCAAAGTTCAGGCTGAAATTACTGGAGCTAATATTCTCACTCAGGATGCTTCCCGTCTGGTCTGATTCTAACTCGCTGCTAAATTTTAGAGTATTACTGTCGAGACGTAAAACTGCTATCAACTGCTTTGAATCATTTTTTGAATAAAATGTAATATTTAGCCATCTGCCACTGTGGATATGCATTCATATTCAAAGAACAGCAGTAAATATGGGCTCCTTTATGAATCAATAAGAAGCTTGCAAAGCCTTGACATCACCTGGGCTTTCATAATTTGTTCAAATGCATTCTCATGTTTGTCTGTGTTACTCTAAAGAAAGCAACACAAACTGACCTGGAATAAAAACAGAAAGCAAACAAAAACATTTGGTCTCATTTAACGGCATGCATCTTTTTCTTCAAGCGTATGCAAATATCTTGTCAATATCCTGTTAAGAAATCACAAGTTCAGCTTATGGGATTTTCTGAGTCGGCTGACTGAAAGGCCAGGAAATACACAAGAGAGGCAGGGGAAAAATGCAGGAGCATGTCAAAAACCGTAACAGAATGTCTGGAAATCTGGGTTCAGATCTTTGTGTTTTCATTATTTATGAGCAGCTGCACCACTAAGGTCTTACATGGGCCTGAGCAGTTTATCAAAACATCAACACGATATCGGTGTGCTCAATTTTTATGTTCCAAAAAAGACTGTTTGGGATCATGGATTCATAAGGTGCTTGGCAATGATGCGTTCAGGCTTTCGGAGTAACCCTGCAGTTAGTGCTGAATGATGCATCGCCGTCAATGTTCGGTATTCAAATGGTTGTTTGGAGCACAATAATTATTGTTTTCCTGGAGTTACAAGGTGAGATTTTTCTCGATAAATGTAATATTTAGCTCCGTCTGGACACAAATGACATGGTCCAAAAGGTCAGAGTGACGGAAGCGCAAGTGACAGCGAAAGCGGACCGAATGAAATCGGCATGCATCCTCTCCACCCCCAATGTAATCATTGCAATATTTATGAATATCCCTGTGTTTGTAATAGTTTTATAATATCCTGCAGCAGCTGACGCTTACACAAGAAACAAGTGACCGAGAATGCGACTTTTGAATATCACAATCGATTTGAATATCTATTTGGAATTATTTTCTTGTCCGTCTTAAGATTACGAAATAACAAGAGTCAAGAACTGTCGATATTTTTAGCTTTGGGGCCAAAATAGTTAATTCACAAAAAAAAAAAAAAATTGTACACTTTGATTTTTGTTTTTGCCTCAAACTATTTCTACTCGGTTATCTGCAACTGGCTTTCGATTCCTGAGATTTTGCAAACGGCCGCGATCAGAATCGAACCCAAACCGTCTGATCGCGGAGGCCGGTTGGTTCGCCTGAAATGAAACGCTGCTAAACATCTGCAGGTGGGACTCGCATCTGATGCAGCACAAGCTGTAATTTAACTAAATGAGACAAATAAGATCGTAATTACTCTGTTCATAGGTCATTCAGTGCCTGATTCATGCTGAACACATGTGCTCTCGGAACTTCGAGGCGAAAGGCAGCCTGTACAGAGGATGAGGCTTCGGTAGATGTCCTGGTTTCACACCCAGAACAATCTTTAACGCAGATGACAAAGTGTTCGTGCTTCTGACATCCATCGTCTGTTTCCTCTTGAGTCCTTCCAAATATACATTTGCTTTTGGCGAACTCCAGAGGTTTTGGATTCAGTCGAGTCTCTCAACGCTGATACCAACCACTTTTCTGCCCCGAGGTCTTAAACGGACGAGAAGCAGAACGTTTTGGCGTTGGCTCTATCGGCGGTTTGGCCTTGCTTTCTGCTTCCTGTCGCTGCCGTGGCGAGGTCTTTTTGTTTATGTGTTTGTCAGCTTGATTCCGGAAAAAACTACCTGGCCGCAGCTCATGAGTAGTTCGCTGAGAGGTAGAGCCCCGCCACAGGAAAAACCCTGCATGCCTCTCCGCAGCCTCCTCCGACTGTTACTAGTTTCTATTTCGCCTGTGCAAAGTTGGCAACCTTGTTTTTTTTTTGTTTTTTTTTTTTTTAATAAGAGGAAAATGGTCAGACAGCTGCATGCAGATGGTGTTGGTTATGACATCAGGATTTTTTTTGTTGTTGTTGTTTTACTAGCAGAAAGAAAACTCTCCTAACTTTGAGCTGAGATTAATTTTGGTTACCTACATGCCGATGCGGTGGAGTCAGTGGTTTGAGTGCTGCATGCAGATTTCGACTTTAATCAGGCCTTCAACTCTTCATTGACTGGACGTACGTGGCTTTAGTTTAACAAAAATCTTAAAAGAGAACTAATTGTTAAAGATGAAACTTATGTGTGTATGTAATTCTTTTGGCCTAAGAAGCTAGAGAAAAGAAGAAAAAAAAAGACTAATTTTTATAGTTTCATTTTTAGGACGGTGACGCCTTGCCAAAAAAAGTTGCCACAAAAAAAACCCCCCAACCTTTTATTATAGCACATGTTCACTGTATCTATCACAAGGTCTATTGTTACTATTATAATGCCACTCTAATAAGCTGATATTTAATCAGGCTTTTTGCTGTCAACTGTTGAACAGACACGCTGCTGGTTGGATGTATAGTTTGGTTCAACGTTGCCTTCCCGAGAGTGACGGGGGAAGGACTCTCGAGTCCAATTCTTCATTTTCGCAGATCCATGCTTTGGTTTGAGCTATTTTATTTTATTTTTCTCAACATTGGTCATCCTTCATCCCGATTGGCTTTTTTCCTCTACAGGTCAAACGTGAACTAAAGACGTTAACGACTAAGAGGAAACAATAAACCAAGTCAAAGGAAACACAAGCAACGATTGTTGGGAAAATCTTTTGTCTAGCACTGCTTTAGCCGTCTGGTTTTAAAACTTCAGTGTTGCTGGGGCGGACCTCATCGCCACCTTTAGATATTTCAGCCTGAAGAGTCAAAAACATATTCAGTAAGGTTGTCAGACCTCCTTTCTCGTGCGATTGTAGTGGAGAAGAGGCTCAGATCAGCTCCGCACAGATTAAACTCAGAGAGAGTTTTGATGTTTTGTTTTTTTTTTTTTTTTTTCCCAAAGTGGAGTAACTGTCCTCCAGAGACGCACTTCAGATTTATACTTTTGTACTCAAGATAAACACCAAATTTCTTGATTTTCACTTTGCTTTGTCCATCAGTGCATTTCTAAAGCGCGTAAATCAATAGTTTCCATCTGCTAAAGTTCTTCTGAACTCAGAAATGTTACCTGACTCGGCCTCGTTGAGTCGATTTCATCAGAAGAGTCGAATCCCTCGTCCTGTTAGGTGAGATTTACGCCTGTTTGGCGTCTTTCAGAAATCCAAAGTGATGAAACGCGTCCAGTTCCTCTTGTGTCTGTGGGCCCTGTCACATCCTGCGGCGTCTGGTTTACAAAAGGCTTAATGTTGACTCAGTGCTTGTGAAATTTATGAACCTTTGGACGAACGTAAATTTATGAAGTGAGACATTTCTCGATTTTTTTTTATTTTTTTTTTCCAAAAAGCCAGAAGGCTGCTCCTCCGCTCGTTCACCAACAAGTCGCTGAGCAGCCGTCAAACATCCAGGCCACCATGGGGCCGTTTAGATGTGCAGATAACCAAGCTAAGTTTGTGGATGCGTCTTCTGAGCACACATCTAATCTTAAACCATCTGCAGCATGTGGCTGAGCTTCATGCACAATTTTATAACGGTATCCTCTTGTATTTTTTACTTTTTTTTTTCTAATCAACCTCTCCGCCCTCCGCCCGCTTTGACCTGCTTGCGTCTGCAGAAATGCACTCCGTCAGGGTCCGAATGGGTGGATTTCGTGCGCATGGAAAGATGCACCGTTTAAGCAATGCCGTGTTTACCGTTTGTTTGTTTGCTTGTGGTTAATAACTGACCCACTTATGGTTTTTGTTCTCACTTTGTGTCTCTGCAGGAAGTTTGGGGAGCGCCCTCAGCCACAGCGCCTGACAAGGTGAGAAATGTTCTTCTGGGTCTTTGTCTCTTCCAATACATAACGTGCGTTAATTCTCGTGTTTTGATATGCTTGTCCAGCCACTTGGAAACTGAAGTGTTTGGTGATTTAAGTGTAGTGAGAATTTCACGTCTAAAGAAAGCTTAAAGTTCTTCTCCATTTTGACACGTCGCAACCACAAACGTCAAAGTGTCCTGCTGGGGTTTTATGGTGGAAGACGAACACAAGCTTGGACTGCAACGACTAGTTGGTTTTGTAATCGATTAATCTAATTTTCTGGTAATTAATCAATTGGTCAGATGATTAATTGGTTATTCTGATTAGTCCATCGGCTGCAAAAATTATTGATCGAATAAAAAAATTGGCACATTCTGCAAAGTTTTCATTTAACCACTTAAGCCTTTTTTATGCAATATTAAAAATACATTAAAAAAAAATGCAAATAATTCAGTTTTGTTTGTTTTTGTTTTTTTTCATGGGAAAATAAACATTTAAACAAAAGCACTCCTTTAGTGCACACTTCATTATTTGTAGCAGAGGTTGCATCAGGCTACAGTACAAGATTATGTTCTGGTTAAGTGAAACTAAAACTGGACACAAGGCATCACCCTGAAACACAGTGCGTCTCTATGGGAACGCACAGTGATGACACCATTATGCTGTGGGGATTTTTTTGTATTTGTTATTTTTTCTGTCAGTAGAGACGGGAAAGAGTCTATAAAAAGCTGTTGGAGGCTGGAAACGACTTCTGGCTGAAGTGGAAGTTCAACTTCTCCAAAAAAGCTAAAGATGGCTGAATAAGAACAGATGCTTTTCCTTTCAGAATGTGTTTGCGAAAGTTTCTTTTAGCGTCACAATTAGACTCTGCAAGTTTTCCTCCTAAGATAAAATTCCAGCGAAACCCATGTGAGGGGTGTTGATGCTTTTCGTTCTGGTGATGTTGCCGGTTTCGGAGCGATGCGTTTGCCCTCGGTTCGCTGCGAGTCGCTCGGCGCTCCGTGTTGTTGGGATGCTGCGGCTCGTTTGCTCGTCATCTTTGTTATTTGGAACAGGTTATTGGGTTTTGCGTGCTCACATGTGCTCGGCTTTCGCACATGGCTCTCGGCGAGGAAATTGAGGGGTTGCATGTTGCCTGGAACAGCCGAGCTTTGGGTTTTGAGGAAAAAAAGGAAAGAAAAAATGGGGCCCTAGCACCTTTTGATGTGTCCCCCTCTTTATTCATGTGCTGCCAGTTCCCTGGCTTGCAAGTGGCCCTTGGGTTCATGTGATGGTTTTTTGATGGCCCAAAATATGACAGACACGGAGCTTGCTCTCTCTCTCTCTCTCTCTCTCTCTCTCTCTCTCTCTCTTCCCTCTAAAACGGTCTTTAAGTGCAGCTTGTGGTTGTACCACTGTGCATCGTGATGTTCTGCGCTTTGTTTTTTTTCTTTTTCCCAATTCCCCATTTCTAAAGGTTTCACTACATCAATTTTCCACTTTTAAACGTGGCTGGATGACTTTCTGTTTGGCATCAGCCCTGACCTCAAAGAGAGTGCATCGTCCGTTTTTAGGGGCGTCCGAAGTTGGTCCGCAGAGAGGGTTGCAGGTTTGAGTCTGTAGGTGCGCGAAGCGGGGAACTGAAGTGCCAGTTGTGTGGAAGAACCCACAGCTCGGTTGCTGTCGATTGCTTGACAAATCACCCAGCTGTCACTGCAAAAACATGACCTGAGATAGCACTGAAAGTGGGATTAAATATTAAAAATCCGATAAAGAATTTTATTTTACTTATGTTTTATTTGACCACTTAAACATTTTCTGCACAGTATTAGAAATAAATTGAAAGAAAAGAAGAAATACAAACTAATTCATGTCCATTTTTGAACAAGGAAAAAAAAAACATAACATCTTATTGCCTACAAATTGTATGGGAAAGTAATATATATCAGAATATATTTCAGGTCATACATTGATGAATATATTATCCGTTGGTAGAAAAACCTTTAGAAAGAATGGTGGATAAAAGTCTGGTGCATTAAGCTCAACTGGCTTCTCTTTTTTAATGGCAGTTTTATTTGCAGAGACTTTAGCATGCATTCTGTTTATTTTTTTTTGTTTGGGGTAGGGAAAATGTCGTCCTGTTCAAATGCTAAATATGTGATGCTACTTAAATTTCATTGATATCTGAATGAGAGTTTACTGACATTATCATGCCAGAGCCATTGTGTCACTTGAAAATGGTTTCAAAACAACAGTGTTATTGACTATTTCAAACATTTTTTGGGGTATTTATCATTCCTTTGCTATTGTGACAGGCCTATGGAAAAGTATAGTGGCCTTTTTTTTTTTTTTCCAGACAGCTAGCGGTCATTGTGCAGCAACAGGTGGTGGAGGGGCAGTTACGTATGTCTGCATGCTAATGGAAAAACAAAACTCTGGTCATTACTTGGGCAGGATTTAAACCACAGGAGGAGAATGATGGACCAGCTACATCGAGTTTATCAACTGACTAATAATGACTGTAACCTACTGTGCATCATCATTATTATTATTATTATTATTGTTAGTAGTAGTAGTTGATTTGACATGAGTTGCACAGTACACTGTGACTATGCAACGTCAAATGATCCAAAATGCAAGACATGTTTAAAACTCTGTTCAGCAGCTCAACCTCCATTTCTCTAGGAAATGTACCCCAGTAGCTCACATTAATCGCTCAAATTAATCAAGGGATTATTCAATACAGTGTTAGATTGCTAATATATTGGATAGCTGCAGCAGCACTAATTGAGGCATGCTTGAGCTCGGTCCGTTGGGCAGATGCAGAACGTCACAAGCTGATGGGCCAATAAACAAATGGAGAAAAATTCCCATTGCTTTTGAGGTCAGTTGGAATTGAAAATCTTACATGTTGAGAATGTTTTCCCTTGTTGCTCAGCTCAGTTTTTTGTTTAAAAATCCGTTACGGTTTGGGAGATTCAGTCAGCGGGCTTCTGAAACGAGTTGAGCTTTTTCACTGTGCATGACCATAAAAGGGTGCCCACTCTCTACGTGTGTGTGTGTGTGTGTGTGTGTGTGTGTGTGTGTGTGTGTGTGTGTGTGTGTGTGTGTGTGTGTGTGTGTGTGTGGGGGTGTGTGTGTGTGTGTGTGTGTGTGTGTGTGTGTGTGTGTGGCAGTGTAGAGGCAGGGACAGTCCCACTCTGCTTTAGCTGCTTTAGCTGCTGTTGCGGATGAAAAGCCAGATGCCTTGTCTGCTCCTCTTCATCTGAAGACTCATTCAACTTAACCTTTGCTGACACTTGCACACCACAGTGTCTTTTTTTTTTTTACTGATATGCGTTTGACACTTTTTTTTTTGGTGGTCTCACCTCGTCCCCTTTTTATTTTTCATCTGTTCTCCTTTTCTGTTTCCCTGTTTCCCCTTCTGCCTCTGCTGGAGTTTCTTCTCTTAGAATAAACATGCACATTTCTTTTAAGCCCCCCCAAAAATTACAGGCTCTTTCCCGTCATTCTGCTAATGCATCAGATTATTTGTGATACTTTCTGTCCTTTATTTTTTTTCCTTTATGGAGGGGATAGGGGATAGGAAGGATTCTTTATAAACAATTTTTGATTAATTTCCTTAAAAGACTGGATGCATGTTTTTAATTTCGCATGCCAAATTTCAAGAACATGTTTTTTTTTTTTAATGTTTGTCTACACGCTAGTTTTCCACAGGAAGTTGGTTTGTGTGAGCTGGTCACTGTCTCACTTCTCCTTCCGTCTTTTGTGCGAAAGGAGACACAACTTGATGCTCCGAGTGAGAGGCGGCCGATCAGCCAGTTGATCCTGGAAACACCAGATTTGATCAGATCTTGTTTTTCTTTTTTTTTTTTTTTTTTTTTTTTTCCCTGTATAAATTCTCCTTTGACTGCCTTGTTTTCTAGGAACCAAACTTGTAACACCTTTCTGTGGAAATCCCTGTGAATTAATTATGTTTAGTGAAAAGTTTTACCTTTTCACTGTGCATCATTTGCAAATTTTCCACGGGCTTTCAATCTTAACCAGTCATCGCACCTTTTCTGTAAATCTTGCAGATCGCACTGTAAGATGTGTTTCACTGTACTTTTTTTGACCAATCACTGTTTTTTTTTTTGTTTTTTTTTGTTCTGTTTGATTTGCTTCTCTTGTGCATTCAGTTCATGTTAACTTGAATGATGTATATGAAATTCTTCATTTCCATTTCGACAACTTCCTTCCTATATTTGATTTATATTAAGAGTGCCATTTTCAGAAGGTACTTAAAAATGTTATTTGCATGTAAAATATAACTTAAAAATCCAGTTTTTTGGGGGGGGGGTTTGGGAAGGTTTTGTGCATCAATTTCAAAATCTTTGCAAGATCATGTTATGGCAAAAATAAACCTTCAAAATAGTGTAACTTTGGCCCCACTTTTAAAGAAAGAAAATGCAGGAAAATCCAATATTTCATGCCGCAACAATCACAAACACGAAACGATGAAGGGTCTGAATAACGACCATCGGAGTGAAAGCTTCCTTTTGAGCTAAAGCCGATCTGTCTCGATAGGCGAAGGTTGCTGCAGCGGTCTGGTTCTGGTTTGGTTTCTTGAGCTGTGAAACAGTGTTAACCAAAAGCCAATGGGTGTTGCACATAACCGAGCTGACACTAGTTTCTTATTCTAGCAGCATGCAGTACTCTGGAGGAAGATCTGAAGATATGGGTACAGACTTATATTCTTTTTTTTAACACCTCAAGGCAGCTTGAGGTGTTTGTCCTTCTCTAATGGTATTTGAATCTGTCAGACAATGACAGCTTGTCATTGTCTGACAGATGAAAAGACAATCAGACCCTGACCTTTATTGGTTTCACACCAACCCCAAGACAGAGTTTAGAAAAAAACAAAACACCTGTTGGGTGATTTATTTAAATAATTAAGAAAGTAAGCGTTGAAAAAAATGCTATTCCCAGACTTTTCCCTTCCCGTTGTCTAAAGCAGTGGATTCCAAATTGTCCGTCCGTCCGTTCTTCTCTGCTTTGTTCTTTCTTCCCTTTCCTTTCCCCTTCCTTCCATTTTCCCTTAATTTTGTCCTTCTTTCCTGTTTGTGGTTTTTGTCAGGTTTCATAATCCAGTTCTCAGTATTTTTGCCTTTTCAAATCAATATGAAGGAACTAAAAATCTGTCAAGTTAATATTGCTTTAAGAATTTAAGATAAATCCTTTTAGGGACCCTGATAAATGGAGGCTTCAGATCAGTTCAGCTGCCTGTTCTCGTTTATAAGATTCGGCCAGTCAGTAATTCAGAAATTGCTAAATTCTGCTTTGCTGTCAGTTGGAAACGTCCAATAAAAATGTCATTAGAGTGAAGTAAGAAAGCCTTCTCTAGTCCATTATGAAATGGATAAACCACAATTCCTCTTGGACTTCCTCCTCTGCTGCATCCCCTCCACTCCCCTAACACGCACGCACACACACACACACACACACACACACACACACACACACACACACACACACACACACACACACACACACACACACAGAGAGAGAGAGAGGGGCGCTCTGAGGAGGCCCCATACTTTTCATAACAAAAGCTCTGAGCCTAACGTTGGAGACTGGAACGGCGTTTATGTGTGTGTGTGTTGGGGTGTGTGTGTGTGTGAAGACTCTGGCGTGTCAGGTGTCACTGACATCTGTTCATGTGTGCAGCCTGAGTCGAGGTGTGATGCGGTGTCTCCATCTAAACACGATCTGTGTTTAGATGGAGAAAAAAAACTCCAGAAATAAAGAAGTGTTTGCTGGTGAGATCAGCTTTGCTGCTGCTGCTGTTGTTGTTGTTTTTCACCCCCTCTCTATCCTTCCATTACTCCTCTCTCGCTCTCTCTCTCTACATCTTCTGTTTCTCCTCCACGTTCCCGTCTCCTGCTCCCCTCCGTCCCCCTGAGCCAGGCGTTGAGAGTTCAGCCCACCCCCACACGGACACATCTGGGGGAGAGCAGAAGTTCTTGGCAAGCGCTCGAGTCTTTTGTTGGGTCATCCTGAGTTCACTGTATGCGTTTCCTCACCTCAGTCTGATTACATGTGTGACATTTGTGCATTCACTTCTTGTTTTTTTTTCTTCTCAAGTTATGCTTTTCGATGAATCATTGCAACTCTAATCCAAACCCCCCGCTCCTCCAAAAAAACCTTACCTTCCTAGTACCGGTAACAAGGCATGTCGGTGATGAAACCTTAATGTTTCTGTTTTGTTGCAGAGAAGCGATGAGGAATTACCTAAAGGAGCGAGGCGACCAAACTGTCATGATCCTGCACGCAAAAGTTGCACAGAAATCCTACGGCAATGAGAAAAGGTGAGCCCCCGATCGACGCCGGTTCTCTTCCTCTCTCTGTGAACGATCGCCGCACTCGGACGCCACGCCACTGCCGTGAGAAAGCAACCGTCACAAAACAAAACCCGTGTAGCCCCCCCCCCCACCCCAACATCTCTGAAAAGAGCAGGCAGTCATTAGAGGGATTAACACAGATTGGATGTTATGGATTAGTTTGTCCCCAGGATGCTGAAAACAGAACTCGTACCTTCAGTTTTCCTGCATGGAGTTTGAGCTCACTTTGGGCTCAGGTTGGGGGTTTTTTTAGTGGACAAAAATATATTTTTTCCAAACGTTTTGTTTCTCCCATGTTGTAGATGAAACGCATGATAAAGCTCTATAAGTGTGAAGGTTCTGACTTGGATGTAGAGCTGCAAACACATCATTTTCACAATTGACGAAGGAATACTAAGACAGTATTTGAAAGGATATGATCAGGGGTGCGCCAATAAATTGTTCCTGGAGTTATCAGGATAATCAACTATATTGTTGGTTTGAGATCATTTTTAAGCAATACAATGATAATGGCATAATAATAATGCAAGAACACATTCTGAAGGATCAATAAACTTTAAATTCTAATGAACATTTAACACTGGAACTGGAAGACATCTTCAATACCCCAAATAAATAAACAAAACAATAAATAAAATTAATTATGACATCTATGCAAACAAGTTTTAAGTTTTCTTTAAAAGAAAATGTTTAGCTCAAATCAAGCACCAAACTTGATTGGTTTTTTTTTGGTTTTCTTATCATCCGGTTTTTTGGTAGAAAGAGGAAAAAAAACAGAAACGTTAAATCGGGCCAATGGAAATTGAGTTTGTCTTAATTTATCTTGCAATTAATTGATATATTGATTATTATGACAAACCTAGTCCACTGTCAACGCAAACGTCTACAAGGAACATTTAGAGCGGCTCGTGTTTCCTCCCATCATCCTCCAGCTGATTGCCTCCGTTCTACGGCGCATTGATGCAGTAATTCAAGCGAAGCAAACAGAAGCGGGTCATTTCTGTATGCACTTACATGATAATCTGATTCATCTGTGAGGCAAAGCGATCGAAACGACCAGAAAATAAAAGCTTGGAATATTTCACTCTCTGTCTAATGAATGCATGCGTTACATGACAACGTTACATGATGTTAGTTTGTTCAGTATCCAGGTTTGCCGTTTTCTGCTCCTGTTTGCGTGAAACTGTTTTCAAACTCGATTTTCCAGTATTTTTAGTTTTTTTTTTTAAGTAAAAGTGTTAATTGTTGCCGTGTGACAGACTGGAGACCTGAACATCGCCTCTCACCTGTCAGTCATCGTATGAATAAAAACAAAGCAACATTTTTCTTCAGGTGTTGCACCGATCAGTCTTGAAGGAAATCATGGAAAACGCATTGAGCTGAAGGCAGCTAGAGCTGGAAGTCGAACTCCTCCAGAGGGAATGTTTTTGGGAAATCGGGAGGAATTTCATTGGTTGGTTCTGAGCTGCAGAATCCGCTGCCGTCAAAACTTT
Organism: Poeciliopsis gracilis; assembly: GCA_911649635.1. NCBI lineage: Eukaryota > Metazoa > Chordata > Actinopteri > Cyprinodontiformes > Poeciliidae > Poeciliopsis > Poeciliopsis gracilis. The sequence goes on along the minus strand of CAJVRI010000150.1, from coordinate 2,211,791 downwards.
TCAGTTCGTTTTCTATGCAACACATGTAACTGCACTTCAATCGGCAGCTGATGCAACACCTCCAGTTTTTTTTTTTTTTCAACTCCACTCTCTTGAACTCTTCTCTTCTTCCTCAAACCCTTCCTGTAATGCTGCACTTCACCTTTCCACCCCTCGCTGCAACTTTTTATAGCCTCCCGCCCCTCCTGCCCCCGAAACGCTGCGCGTCTTCATTCCGCTGCGTTTTTTTTTTTTTTTTTTTGGCTTCGCTTGCGACACTGCTTGCAATCTCATCAGGCCGCCTATCTCTTGGTAAATCAAACGTTGGGACGCCCACCACCAAGAGCTGGAAAAGATGAATTCCTCCGATAATAGTCTTTGTCCGGCAGGACTTTGCAGGATGCTGCTTTGTTATTATCAGGTTGCACCTCTCTGCACGGCTCTCTCTCTGCTTTTACACGCGGGCCTCAAAGAGTGGAGGTGAACCGAGAACCCCCCCTCCTCCCCCACCCAGGTTTTCGCCGCTTCTCGCTCTTCTGTGCTTTTTATAGGAGGTGAAAGTAGTCAAACACCCACAGAGTCGGAATCTGGAGTTGCGAAATGGCTTGCTCTCCAGTTCCACGTGAACCCAGTTCGTCCAGTAATGAGCCGATTTCTTCTTTTTCAACGGTTTATTTGTGAAGGACTAAAATGTCTGAAATTTATTTTGAAATTCAGATTTTGTTACGTGTGTGTTTGTGTGTGTCTACACCGCAAAGTGCAGCAACTTTTGAAATAAAGTTGCATATAAAAATATTAAACCCGATTTTATTTTGCCACTGCACCAGGCTGCCCTCTACTGATCGAAATTAGGATGCACAATATTTGGTTTATTTTGACCAGAGTTCCAAGATTTCGGTCAAGTATTTGAGTTTAAATAATGATTTTTATATCTGAAATGTGAATAAATGTTGATTCTTTCAAACTCAGGGCATATTTAGAGAAGGTTGTCTTGGAAACAGGAAAAAAAAAACAAAACAAAACAACCCAAAACATGCCACACACCTCATTGTTTCCAGGTTCTTCTGCCCTCCTCCCTGCGTCTACCTGATGGGCAGCGGCTGGAAGAAAAAGAAGGAGCAGATGGAGAGAGACGGCTGCAATGAGCACGAGTCGCAGCCGTGCGCCTTCATCGGCATCGGCAACAGCGACCAAGAAATGCAACAGCTCAACCTAGAGGGAAAGGTACAAATTACACAAAAAGGCGCTCAGACGAAAGTGTTTACTACGGAGTCACAGCCACTCCTTCTCATCCCTGCGGTCACAATGAAAGGATGTGACATAAACGGCCGCAAACGAAACACAGATGTGTCTGATTCATGAGCAAGTTGCTCACGAAATTAATAAGCTCTTTCCTGTTTTGATAATAAATTATTCTACAAAAATACTTCGCTCATCCAAAAGGGAATGAAATGTCGCCGACTGTCAATGACGGCATTGAAATCATTATTGTGAGGATCAACAAACAGATATAATGTTTGACCTAAAATAAGAGAACTTTGGTCTAATTTAACTTCAGATGGTGAGGGGGAAAAAACAGCTGTGTGTGTTTTTGTTCTGTGTATGTAAACTTCTGGTGCATTTCTCCAAATTCGCACAGTGTGCACCTTATATATGCAAGCTGAAATGACATGAAAACCAGTCAAATCATGACAAATTGCAGCCGTCACAATCTGACGGCCTTGTTGGATTAACCGATATTTAGACTTAGAAAGCAGATGGATGAATCTGACGTCGATCTATCAGATTATTTTGGCCTCGAAATGCAAAGTGAACTAACTAGTCACAATTTGTCCTCCTTCTCCACGACAGAATTATTGCACAGCCAAAACCTTGTACATATCCGACTCCGACAAGAGAAAGCATTTCATGTTGTCCGTCAAGATGTTCTACGGCAACAGCGCAGACATTGGCGTCTTCCTCAGCAAGAGGATCAAAGTCATCTCCAAGCCCTCCAAAAAGAAGCAGTCCCTCAAAAACGCTGACCGTGAGTTGGACCGGTTTCCTCTTTTGTGTCTGTCGGTTCGCAGTGGGAGCGCCGTCGTCAAATCTGTGTTCGGAAAACATTTGACTTTTCTTGCAAAAATAAGTCGTCACTTTGTTTGTTTCGGGATTTCTCCTGCAGATCGAAGAAATGTTTATTTTTAGAGATGCTCTCCAGCTTTCTACAGCTTATTTTGTCCTTTTTGATTAGATTTTATCTTTGCAAATGTCAATACTGTCAGAACGGAAGCACCTTTCACTGCTTTTAACTCAACATATTAACTTGCAGTTCTGCATACTTCAGTCGGGAAAACTACAGCATGTAAAAACTGTTAGTGACTGTTTCATGTCATCCATTTCCTAAGACAATGTAAGTTTTATCTGTGAAAATTAAATGTTTTGAAGTCAAATAGTTTCACTAAATTGATTTAAATGTATCTAATAAGTTGTTTAATAAAAATAAAACTGTTCAATATTTTATTCTACTAAGCAGCAAACATCAAAATGAATCATTGTGTCTTTTGGTCATATTTATGCAAGTTATTAAGAAGGAAACCCCCAAATACTAATAAAGACATAAAAATAAGTCGCATGTTATTAGGTGCATAATTCTAACAGCAGTATTTTAACACCCAACGAGGATTTCACATGCGTGGAAAACATTTTGCTCAGTTACTTCCTTGACATTTTGACGCAGTAAAATGCAAACCTTGAGTTTGAATTTACATCTTCAGCATCATTTTCTGTCAATGACTCACTTTAGTGCCTCGGAGCTTTTCCAGCGTAAAAAACAAGCTCCTCGTTTCTGCAGCTTTTAGAGCTTTTCACCAGCATTCATGGCAGGAGTTGTGGTAGACCACCAGTGTGTTCAGACCAGACTTCCTCCCAGGTTTGTGGCACCGTTAATCATCAGGAACCTGTTTGGGCGGATAGTTTCAGCAGTCTTAACGGAGCGGAGTCCGTTATCTTTTCACCAGCGTACATTTGTGTTTGAACTGCTGATGCTCTCTCATAAACATGAGCAGTTTCTTATTTTTATGAAGAAAAATCATTCTTAAGGGAAAGGTTAGATGTGCAATCATTGGTCATTTTTTATAAAGAGGAAAAAAATTAAGATTTATTTTTTTAATTCTATTACTTGTGCTTTTATCTTATATATCTGAACCCTTATTGGTTGCTTTTGGAATGTTTTCCTCCATTAAATATCCCACATTTTGGACATTTAAATTCAACTAAAGTGTATCATTTAAAAAAAAAAAAGTAGTAGTAAAAGAAGTAAGTTAGTTTAACCACCAGGTGGCAGCATCGTTAAATCTACAGTGCTTGTCCAGCAGTTGTTGTGTGATGCAGTCGCCTCGCCTGGCTGTTTTTGTCACCGCGGTGTGCAGCAGGCCGTGTTCTCCTTACGTAAGCCTGTCTGTTCTCGCCCACAGTGTGCATCGCATCAGGGACCAAGGTGGCGCTGTTCAACCGACTGCGCTCCCAAACGGTCAGCACGCGCTACCTGCACGTGGAGGGGGGCAACTTCCACGCCAGTTCCCAGCAGTGGGGGGCTTTTTACATCCACCTGCGTGAGTCGCCCTCGCCCCAAACGTGACGATATGTCGCTGAGAGATGAGCTCAAGTGACTGACTTGACTGTGGCGAGTGCGAGGTGGCGGGGGAGCGTCAGGCAGCTCTGATTGGGCTTTTCTTTGCGTTTTTCCAGTGGACGACGAGGAGTCAGAAGGAGAGGAGTTCACTGTGAGAGACGGTTACATCCACTACGGCCAGACGGTCAAGCTGGTGTGCTCGGTCACCGGCATGGCGCTGCCCAGACTGGTAAACAGAAATAATAATAGTAAATACTAACCATCTCAGTGATTGAGATCAGGGGAAACATTAAAAGCAGCAGAAACAGGCGACCATTTTGCCGTTCCTCCGCCAACACTCGCAAACGGTAGCTGAGTGACGCTGCCGTCCTGCCTCTGTCCTAACATGTCAAAAGCAGACTGCCAGCACCCACAAAGTCATGTTACTTTCTCCCATATATATATATACATACATCTATATATATATATATATATATATATATATTTGTAAATAGTTTTTATCTTGTTTTTGTTTTTCACTCTGAGGGAACTAGATCTTCTCATTGTTCTTTAATTAGCAGGCTGCACAGAGCTGTCAATCTCTTTTGGCATAAAAGGACTTTATTTTTCTCCCCCTCTTCATAAACGTTAGACTTTTATTTTGTTCAAATAGTCATTCTTTAGACAAAGTCAGCCTTGTTTTTCTTCACTCATGCAGTGACTCATGTCCTTCTGAGCAGCAAACTGACATTTTGTCTTTTCTTCCATCCATTTATGTTTAACCTCATTTTATTTTGACCTACATTCCCTTTCAAAAGTATTTGTTCCTTTGCTACTTTTTTACCCAATTTGATCACATTAGCTCTACAAACTTCAGTTCATTTTCAGAGTTTTACGATAGAACAACACATAGTAATGTGTAATGGTCATGTGGAAGGAAACTTTACATGGTTTGTAAAATGATTTCTTAATAAAAACCTGAAAAGTGTGCCCTGCATTTGTATATAGTCCCTTTTATTCTGATACCTCTAAATAAAATCAAGTGGAACCACATTAGAAGTCAGATTAGAAACCTTTCAGCAGGACAACCATCACTAACTTCCAGGCAGAGAGGTAGCAAAATGGTGTTAGAATGGCCTAGTCAAAGTCAAGAACTAATGCTTTTAGGGAATATTCAGACACTCTTCATGCAGTCTGAGTCTGAGCTTCTGAACTGATAGGGATTTCAGTCTCTAGATCCTCAAAACCGATAGTTTGGGTTTCAAAGTGCTTGCAGCTAAAATTGCAGAAGTTTTTTTTTTTGTTTGTTTTTGCATGTGTTTGACTGGGACAGAATACAAACACACCAAAAAGTAAAACTTTTATATTGTTTTCCTTTCTTTTCACAATTATGATCAACATTTTGTTGGTCACTAAATTCTTGTTGCAGTATAACACACACATTAACCAGAATGAATAATTTGCAATCAAAAAGTAGTCTTTTTTTTTTTTTCTTCTTCTTTCTTAAATGTCTTTGTTGTCTCCATTTGTCCTTTTTCTTCGATCTCAATCTCTTGGCTTCCCGTCCAGAACCTCTGCTTTATCGTAACATCCATCCCTCGGTCGGCTTATCTGCTCGTTTCTGCTTGTTTTCCTATGAGATCATTCGAAAGGTCGACAAGCAGACGGCCCTGCTGGACGCCGACGACCCGGTTTCCCAGCTGCACAAGTGTGCCTTCTACCTGAAGGACACGGAGCGCATGTACCTGTGCCTTTCCCAAGAAAGGATCATCCAGTTTCAAGTCTGTGCCACTGTTTCCTCTGCATACAATGTCAGAAATCTCCCCAAGTAGATCTCTAGAACCCCAATTTACCTTTCTCCACCCTCCCCGCCAGGCCACTCCATGCCCAAAGGAACCAAACAAGGAGATGATCAACGACGGCGCCTCCTGGACAATCATCAGCACGGACAAGGCAGAGTACACTTTCTACGAGGGCATGGGCCCCGTCCACTCGCCCGTCACCCCTGTGCCTGTGGTAGAGAGCTTACAGGTAGCGTCGGCGCGGGCGGGGTTTTCTCAGAACCGAACGTCTGCGCGGCGACGGATCGGTTGTTTGAACTCGTCTGGTCTTGTCTGCAGCTTAACGGCGGCGGGGACGTCGCCATGCTGGAGCTGACGGGGCAGAACTTCACACCAAATCTGCGGGTTTGGTTCGGAGATGTCGAGGCTGAAACCATGTACAGGTCAGCTGTGGCTTTTCTGGATTGTAAAGAGAGAAAATTCCCATTTTTGAAGAATACCTGCCTACAGTTTAAAAAAAAAAAAAAAAAAAGGGTTTTTAACCCTTTAAAAATGGATAAATGTCAGCGACTCCATTTCTCATATTTTGCAACTGGCCACGAACAAGTATTAGTTATATTTGTATTCCTGACATTTTCTTGTCACCAGTGTCTTGTGGTGTGCATTGAGTGATGTGTTAGACATGTTAATGGGCCGAGCGTTTGCTTATTCCTGCTTTTCTCATGAGGCGAAACATTTCAACTGAACATTTGATCTTTTTTTTTTTTTTTTTTAAGCCTGCTTCGTGTTATTTTATGGACTCTTCTTAAGTCTCTTCAGGGTTCTGTTAGTTTGCCAGCTTTCTGTCCTGAGCGTGACAGTAAGACAAAACCGAGAAAAGAAAAAAAAAACGGTTCTAATCCTGGTTAATTCATGATTTAAAAAGGAAGAAATTATATTTTTACACAGAATCAGCGCGGTGTGGTTTGGATGGATTCCTCTGTAAATCAAATCATGATTTTGAAAACTTGTCTTGTATTTACTCGGGTTATCTTCGCCTTGGTATTAAAATGTATTGAATGATCTGAAATATTAAAGTATAGCATAGAAGCAAAAACAGAAGGAATACGTAACTTGGGCAAAAGTTTTTCTTTGAGTCCTTTCAGTGAAATATCAGCTTCAAACTGTGAGAATGTCACTGAAAAATGCCTCCATCAGGCAACGATGTAAGATGAGCTCTGGATTTAGAAAAATAAATATATCCGTGATGACGAATAGCCCTGAGTCACATGTCTGCTGCTCCATTCACTTGCGAAAACCTCAAAAATACCAGAATAATGACCTGATGTCGCTCTTCACCAGACTTTAATCTCCTTCGGGACTTTTAGCCTCTTATGTAAGTTCAGATTTACGGAGAAAGGACACGATGTGGCTCTTCGAACACCATTTGTGAGGCCGGCGTTTTTCACCGAGAGTGAATCAGTAATGTCGGGGAGTTACTTTGGAGATGCTTTCCTGTGAAAATCTAGGGAAAGAAAGCAACCTGTTTTGCATATTAGTGTCAAATATTTTCCATTTTCTCCTTTTTGCGTCACAGAGAAACTAACTCAGAGGAGGCTGCCATGCCACCTTCGTTCTCGTCAGAGTGGTGGAAAAGTCTGGATGCGTCTGCATGAAAATGTGAAGGAACCCTGAATCGTTTCTGTTCATTGAGTCACATATTTTAGTTTGGATTTGGCCTAAAAAGAAATCCATCCTGACTCGACTGATTAACTTTAATTATAGGCCCGGGCCCAAAGTAAGCCCAGCATATTATTTCAGTTAAGAGTTTACTGCTTTTGTACTTAGACCATAATTTGGAGTTAACACTGTAAATTCTCTAATTTTTAGCTTTTGCTAAAATAGTTGCGTAACCTCTTCCAGTTCCATTTTGTCGCTCGTTGCAGCCGCAGGGCGAGTCGAGTGCAAATCGTCTGGGACGTGTGTGACTGATGAACCAGTTTTTGAAATAATCGTCAGCTAATTTAGTAATCAATTAATCATTAGCTGAAGCATACGGACTCAGGAAATGGGGTAGTTTGCTGAAAAAATAAATACCCGGGCCCATTTGGAGCAGTGATCAACCCAAAACTGTACGAAATGTAAACATTTTGCTGGATGCGTGTCCCTTTAAATATGTTCTAGTCAAAACTCTCAAGTTGCACTTTCAGCTTCTGCTGGTTCAAATTCACCAAACGAATGCTGTTACTTCATTTTAGGCAATAAGATGTTTGTTTTCTTGTTTTTAAAAAGAAGTTGAATTATTTGTTTATTTTAATGTCTTTCTAACATTGTGTAAAAAAGAGTTAAATGAAAAATCAGTAGAATGTTCCACTTACAATCAAGTAAATGTTAGTTGCAGCCCTATGAGAAGTCAGACCCAAGCATCAAGCCAAACAATCCGAATTTCAGGTCCGGTTCGGGCCACAGCTACTAACACGTTTCCTGTTGTGCGCCCCCTGCAGGTGTGCGGAGAGCATGCTGTGCGTGGTGCCCGACATCTCGGCCTTCCGCGAGGGCTGGCGCTGGGTGCGGCAGCCCGTCCAGGTCCCCGTCACGCTGGTGAGGAACGACGGCATCATCTACTCCACCACACTGACCTTCACCTACACGCCAGAGCCCGGCCCGAGGCCGCACTGCAGCGCCGCCGGCGCCATCCTGCGGGCCGGCAACGCCAGCCTGCACAGCAACAGCAGCCAGGAGGCCGCCGCCCCCGGCGTCTACGGCCCCAACAGCAACCCCGGCGCCGGGGTCACGTCCTCGTCCTCCGCCGCCGCCGTGGTGTCCTAACGCACACACAGTATGCCTTGAGGTATATACATGACAGACTATAGGAATTAAACCCAAACTTTGACTCATCGTAAAGTGCTGCGTGTTTTAGCTGGGATACAAACAAAAAAAAAAGGAGCAAAACTGAAGGAGTGACATCACCGAGGTGTCAGCCAATGGGAATAAGCAGAAGAGCTCCGTCGCCCGCAGGTCACTGTGGGGACCTGCCTATTTAATCCTGGTGTTTGGAACGAGTGACGTTCCTGCAGGCTCAGAGCACCAGCACCTTCCTTCAGCTGTGAGAAACGACGACAACAATACATCCACCCTGAACGCAACACCGACCACAACCTGAACGGATCGGTCCGCCGTCGGTCCGCCGTCGGCCCGCCTGGATTCACACTGATCAACTCCCACGAGCCTCGGCTGGGCGTATTGTTGTTGTCGCAGGATGCAGAGGGACACACAAAAACGTGATGATAACATAGTTTTTATGGACCAAGGATCTTGTATAAGCTTTAGTAAAGGTACATTTTTCTCCATACCTTTTTTTGTATTAAACATATAGTACACTTTTGTTACCAAATAGTTTCTATTCCTTCTCTGAGCTTTTGGGCTTTGTTTCCCTCCCCTTCCGCTCCTGTTTGAGGTCCAAACTCCCAAACCTTTTATGTTAATGTGACCTTACAACAAATGCCTGCTTCTCAGTCTTTGGATTGTTTTTTTTTTTTTTTTCTTTTAATACTTCCTTCTTTTGAGTTGGGGGGGAAAAAAAACAAAACAAAATCTGAAGTCTGGATTTGTTTACTCACATAAGCGAAGGTTGCTTTTTATTGTTTGTTTTTATTGGGGGGGGTTACGACCTCAGAGGGGCCTATATTTTTTATCCTCTTTGGTTTTTATGAAGTCTTTAAAAAGAAAAAAAAGCTTTAAGCAACGCCTTTTGCCTTGCCTGCAATACTCTGCGTGCTCGCCGCGTCTCCTGGAACGCAAATGCTTCAGTACATCTCACACGGAGCCATAGCAACATCTGCAGAATATGTGGAGAGAGAAAAAAAAAAAGGAAGGAAAAAAAAAAAAAAAGACATTCTTGGTTACAAAAACAAGTCAAACTCATGTAATAAGCGTTAGTAAGCCTTAGTACTGTATATTCTTACTGTGCACACAGTCAGACCGGTCACATATCTAACATCTGTTGCTCACTGCACCCGGCGAGGCGTCTTCCAGCACGTGCTCTGCTTGCATCCAGTAGTTTTCCAAAAAGAAGAAGAGAGAGAGGAAAAAAAAAGAACACAAAACAAGGACTTTTTCCAATTTAGTGGCCTTACTGAAAACGACGGGAAAAAAAAAAAACAGAGTCAATCTTTTTCTTATATGCTGTTTACTCACCTTGGAAGAAGCTGTGCGTAGCACAAACTAATGCCTCGCTGCTTATCACAGGAGCTCTGCTGTCTCTGAGCTCACCGCTGCGGCTTCACCCTCCCTGCAGAAGCAGCCTTCTTCTTCTCCTGAAGCCTTCCTGATTTGTTGTTTTGTTTTTTTTTCTTTTTTTTTTTGTTGTGGTGTACAAAATACAAAGATCCCTACTCGTCTGTGTTTGTTTCGATATTGTTCTTTTGCTGCCACGGTTGGGACAATATCTCCCGGGTAGGCATGGACCCGTGCGATAACCTAGAGGGGGAAAAACAAACAAAACAAACAAAAAAAAAACAAACCCCGGCACAATATTTACAACATGATTTCAAACGTACTCCCGTTTAAAACGGAAGGAACGCCGGCTGGAGTAGTTCTCTTTATCTGCTTCTACGCCTGAACGAAAGCCTTTCTATTCAAGAATTCAAACGTCTCCACCTCTTGCTTTGCTTCATGAGGTGCTGATCAGCAAGAGCAAACGCCACATTTTCCCACCAGATGTTCATTTCTAAACTCTTCCTTACTTTACTGGTTAAAAGTGACCGTAAAATTCTTCTTTGCGTGTTTTTTCTGGTCTGAAAATGCAACTCCCCCTCCCCTTATTTTCACCATTTGCTCCTTATTAATGTTCAAAAATCATTTTTGAAATTTGACCCGAGGTGTGGCCAGTAGTTAATTTTGGCAGGTAAAGCCCCAAAATGTGTCACGCCTGTTTAAGACGCAACATGTTTTATCTGGTTTGAAATGAGAAAGGCAAAGCACCTGCTAACAGATAACGAGACAAATGTTCAGAGCTTAAGTAAGAAATAAAAATAATCAGTTTGTTTTTCATCAAATTTAACTTAAGTATTTCTTTACCTTTTCGAAAGCGGATTTTACAACAACCAAGCCCTTCTTATAGTTGCTGGTTTCCATTAGTATCTTGATATTTCACTTTTGGTGACTAAAAGTTGAAATTAGTGCCAGTCAGAAGAAGCATGTTGGCAGTATTATGAGATCATCTGAAGTCTGGATCTGAAAAATTTTGTTTAATTGTAGATGGTGAAATCTTGGGGGAGGAAAAAAGAAGTGCAGTAGTTTTTACTTGAGTGCTGTAGCATTTTTTTTTTAAATTTATTTTATTTTGAGCAAAAATAGACAATAAAATAGAAATTTATATGAAATGACTCAAGTCAACGAACGTAATTCCTTCTGGCATTTTTTTTTTAAACACAAAAAACGGCTAACTAGCTTTGTAGTTGCAACTTCTACTGCTTCAGCAGATGCGCTTTCTTGCAAGCAATGGGCAATAAAATGGCCTTTCAGTCAGCTGGCTGTCAGTGTGCAGCAGCAAGCGGGTCACTTCTGAATCTAAAGACTTGTGCAGAAACGTAAGGTGGGAAAATGTTGTGCTTTTGAACTCCTAACAGAGACGGATGCCTCTGTTTGCGCTCCATAGCTGTGCGTCCTTTCTGGAATAGAAAGGTTTCCAGCCAAATGTGTTTTTTTTTTTGTTTGTTTGTTTATTTTTCTTTTAATAAGTGAAGGAAATCGCCTTCTTTCAACCAGCCTGTTTCAGTGTGCAACAACAGGTGGGGGAGGGAGGTTTTGTCTATTTTTTTTTTTTTTTTTTTTTAAATCGGTCCATGCCTACATCCTGACTGCTGTAAACCTTCTCCGCCTTCTGTTCTGTCTAAATCACCCTGTGGTTCATTGCGCCGGCGGTGACGTCACTTCCTTAGGGAGCAAAAAAAAAAAAAGGCCTTTTTTAAATGTGTATTTAAAACGTGCATTTCCGAACATAACAGCAATATTGTACAGGCCATTTTATTGTCGTGGTTTTCTGTTCTCATTCGCCTGAGCACTAGTTCACCAGCCAAGCAAGTTCCTTAAAGCGTGCTAGTGCCGTAATGACGTCACTGTGACCGAATACTGATTCGGTCCATTTAAAGGAAAAAGAAAAAGGAGCTTCCGGTCTTCCACCAGATCCAAAAAAAAAAAAAAAAAAAAAAACTTGTGGGAGAGACATTCTAAGGCAATACAAAACAAAACAATACAATTGAATGTCTGCTCAATGAAGTGTTTCATGATTTTGTTACACCTTGAAACAGGAACAGAAAAGGATTGGTTCCGCCCCCCTTTAATGTATTTTTTAAAAAAAGCGCAAAAAAGAAACGATGAGTTAAGTTATGCCCTGTTCTTATCTATCATGTTTGTTATTAATATAAAATGTTTTATATTGTAATATTGAGATTTTTTTTTAAATTATTGGTACAAAGTCTCCCGTTGTCTTACGTCAAATTTTCAACGAAAAAAAAAAAAAGTGCATTATTGCCCGTGCTGCCTCTAAAGTTTCCCTAAAAGTACGCCACTTCCTGGAATGACTTTAAACTAAAAGTGAATAAATAAATAAATACAAGCGCTGCAGCAGCGGAGTAGCATCCAAACCGAGCGGCGGCGGCGGCGCTTCCATTTGCTCTGCGGGTCACCAAATGATGACCGTACATTTTTATTTTATTACTATTATTATCTTTCAACCCTCCTTCGTCCCCTGAGGTTAAATACTTGTCTACGTGTTGCCTCCTCGGAGCAAACCGCGCCGCCGCGAGCAGCTTTCAGATTCATCGAGAAAACAAAAATGGCGGCTCTCAGCGGATCCGCCGCCTTCGACAATCCGAGTTAATTTTTTTTTTTACCTGGTTTTCTGTTTTCAGAATGTGCTCATTCAAAAAAAATAAACAAAAACAAAGAAGGGGGAACACACCGTCAAAAACTTAAAAGATTAAGATGTTACATGCCTTCTCAATGCGCGCGCTGTGTTGACATGAACCTTCACGAGAGGGAAAACGCCGTCTGTCTGTCCCTCCCTGTTTTGCTTCCGTGTCTTTTCGTTCCTCTCCGTGTTTTTTTTTTTATTTTAAATTTTTTTTTAATTATTTTACACTACCAAAAAACACACACAAAAAAAAGAAAAAAAAAAGCAGCTGTTCTGTGTGGATGTGTTTTTACGAGCTCTGAACAATGTATGTATCTTAATATGCCAAATGTCTTTTTTTATAATGTAGTTTTCATGCACTGCTAAATAAAAAAACAAACAAACAAAAAAAAAGAAAACAAAAACAACAGGGCAGAGTGAGAGGCAGCTTTAAACGAATAAATCGGAGTGTGGGGCCCTTCCTCTGTCGCACTCAGCCTTACTTCTCCTTTTAGACTATTTGGCTGTTTGCACTACAGAGCGCTAAACTTTCTACTTCTCACACATTTCATCCTCCATTGTTTCAATGTTTTTATTTTATCTTCCATTGTGCATTTGAAGATTTCTCTCTTTTTTTGTTGTTGTTGTCAATGCTTGGCCTCGCCGCTCCTGGATCTCCCTTTCTTTGTCTTCATCTCCCTTCTACTCTCACTGTTATCTGTGTATTATTCTAGTAAAATGGTAAGCAGAGGTGTCATGTGGTAGTATATACTCAGTGCTCAAAGGGTTGCTGATGGTAGAAACCTGTGCCGTTTGTAACATTTTAGCAATAACGTCAAAAACAAAAGGGGACGTGTTTATTTTTTTTGTTGTTTTTTTTATTATTATTTTTTTGTTTTTCTTTTTTAATAACATATGTTAGTTTGTTTTTGTACATATTGCAGCTCCAGATCATGCTCAAAACTGTATGTCATTAAAAGAAGAAAGGAAAAAAAAAACAATAAAAAAAAAAACCCAAACAAAGAAAGGAAAAAAAAAATAAAAAACTTGCAATATTGGAATAAAATGAGAATTTAAAAAGTGATGAAATGTGAAGTATGTTTTTTGAAATCATTTTATTTATTTTTACTCTGAATGGATGCTAAGAGAAAAGAAAAAACAAGGGTCCGGATAACTGACCTGGATTTGTCCTTCTCTTACATAAAGCTTTCGCTCGTCCCCTTCGAGGTCCACTTTGTGAAACCCACTAAAAGCACCGGCTTGTTTTTGCCCTGGATCTGTGTGCGCTCCAGGTTCTCGTGCACAGCACTTTGCACACAAAGATCACAGTTTAAAACACAAAGATCACAGTTTAAGTTCTTACATGTACAATTCCATTCGCATTCAGTTGGTGCCAAACGTTTATCACAAAATACCAATTATGATGGTCCATGCACCAGTGAAATTAATTATATTAATAATAATATTAACAAGTAGGAGTTACAGTGCCGTTAAAGAAGTTTTCACCCCCTTTTGACGTTTTGTTGCCCTTGAAAGGAGGGCATTCATGCATTCAATTATTCTACTTTAAATATGCGTATATAATTATGTTTTTATAGAAATCTGTTTCACTTTGATGTCAAAGGGGGGTTTTTGTCAAAAAAAAAGCCAAATATAGTTGACTATAAATTGTAAAAGCAATAAAAAAAAAGAAAACATTCAAGGGGGTGAATATTTTTTTATAGGCACTGTGTGAAGAGCCAAAACACAGCTCTACAAGGTGTTCTCTCAGAGGAACTGAAAACAAATGCACTCCACACTTTTTAGATTTTTGGTTTTTTATTATTTGTAAACATTTTTTTTTTTATAAACATCTCATTTTTAAAGTTGTGCACATTTCACCTCCCGTATGTATTACACAAATTTCCGCAAGATACACTGAAGTCCGTAGTTTTGACCGCGACGCGTGGAAAACGTCGAAACGTTTTCCGACGTTTCCACGTTCGCAACAAGCCGATCAATATCCCACGGTCGTATTTTTCTAGTCAGTCGTTCGCCTGAAACGAGCCTGACCGCACAAAAAGACGGCGAAGTGCATTTTGAGAGCCAACGTTTCACATCACAAACTGGCAGAAACGACAAGAGAAATATTGGATTCTTCACATATAAACTCAAAAAAATAAAAAATAAAAAAATAACACGCACAAGTTGCTACATCGACGCTGCTACGTTCAGCGGTAAGAATGTGTGGAAATCGTGTGGGGAGAGACCGACTCTTTAAAGACGAGCTGCAGGTGTTGCAAATCCCACAATAAGATAAGGCCTCTCCAGTTGCCCAGTCCTTTAGGTACACATGCATACAGAGGGTCAAGGGCAGCAGCTGTTTGTGCAGCAGGCTGGGGGGGGGGGGTTGAGTTCGAAGCTGCTGGTTGTGATCGATGTATCGTTGATGCCTGTGATTGCTAGACGTTGGGGAAATCTTCTAGGGAAGTGGAAAGGCAGTGTGTAAAGATTCAGATCAAAGAGACGGCCTATTCAAAACCTAGAAACGGTTCAGTGTCTTGGCATTTAGTTTTTCAGAACTATGTAAAAATGTCTCAGTATGTAAATTCAATGCTGAAACATTTAGCAGTGACTAAGCTTCAAACCCAGTAAAGGTCAAGCAGTTCAAAATGTCTGGGATTGAACCTTTTGTTGCTTAAAAGTTTAGGTTTAAAATTTAATGCTGACTCTAGAAAATTAGATGCATCTGTATTAAGAAAGGGAAAATAAAAAAACAATAAAACTTGTGCTCTCTCACACTGTCCAAACTCTCCATATCTCTCCATAACTTCCCACAACAACTTCTAACTTCAAACTAAGGTGCACAGACTATTTACTCACCCGTATCATTAAAACTGAAAGCAATACTTAAGATATCCCTTATTTATTAAGTCACCAATGAAATATTTGGCAACTCTCTCACAGCACTAACAGTTCATTTCCATGCAGCGAGTTGATCCTTTGGTCTGAAAAATAAATAAAGAAAGGTAACACAACCTGTCGTGACACAGCAGGACACTGTGAACTACGACCCATCCAGCTCCAGGACATTCACAACAAGGCGAAACATTACTTCAAAGAAATGAACATTTACAAAAATCCTTCATTTGTTTTCATGTGCAGGCCTGCGCAACAAGCGTTTTCTAAAAATGCCATCACAATACAACACGAAACCAATGAAAGCTCGGCGGGTTTGAATCGAGGACATCGTCCTGGCATCAAGAAACATATTAACATGCAAATAAGCCTGATGGCTTCCCAGGCTCAAGTAGTCAGAATATTTCTGGCTCCAACTCTGCATGGGACATTGTTTAATTGTGACTAAAATGATTTAAAAACTGAAAAAGTCCCACTTGTTTTTGCTTGTGCACTTGGTCCTTAAAGATCAGATATTGTTTCAACATTTCCAAAGGAAAACTATTACTTAAGAAAAAAATGTTTATTTCTTCATGTGAGTGATTTCAGAGCTCATGACGGTTCTAAAGTATGTGGTATGTATGTGTGTGTATGTGCAGAACTGGGACGTTGACTTATTCGCTGCTGCGTCGGAGCGCTTCATGTTCTCGCTCGCTCGCGGTCCCTCAAGCCGCACGCGCGTCGTCGGTACTCTGGACTCTGGAGGTCTTCGGGAAACATCTGGCTGCGATCGTCCGCCGTGAGGGGCCTGCGTCAAGCAGGCGCCGGCCTACCGACTCGTTTTGTCGTTTCACACCAAGCTAAAATGAAAAGAAATACCCACAAAGCGCCGCGAGGGCTCAGCAACACGCAACACGCCGTCTTCCCTCCCGGCTGGCACTTCTGCATAGAGCACGCGCAGAGCGGTCCAGATCACGGGACCTCGCTGCACTGCGTCATGGGGATGTTCGTGTTGACGCCGGGAGTGCTCTCTCTCATGCTTTGGGTGTCGACGTTCAGGTCACTGGAGGGCGCGTACCCTCTTCCCGCGTCTTTGTGCCACTCAGATGGGCTTTTTTTCTTCCCCCAGAAGAACCACTTCCTGATCCCCCCTGTGATGCAGAAGGTGGCCAGTATGCTCTGCCGGAAGCGTTTGTTCATGAAGCAGTACACGATGGGGTTGACGCAGGACGAGGTGTAGGACAGCAGGTGGATGAAAGAGATGGGCGCCCCCGTCAGACGGTTCGCCGAGCGCTGGTCGAACGCCTTCCACGCGTTGACGACGAAGACCGGGGTCCAGCAGAGGAAGAAGAGGAAGACGATGACGATGAGCATGTGGATGACGCGCTTGTTGGCCATCAGCTCCTTCCTGCTGGAGTTGCGGGACGTCTCCGGCAGCTCGCCGCCTCTGCTCTTCCTCGATCTCTTGCTCTCAGACGAGTTGTAGCCGTCGCCGTTTCCCGGCTTGACGCTGCCGGTGCTGGCGTGGCGTTCTGGTGCGGACGAGAAAGTGGAAAAACAAAATGGCGGCATGAGAGCGCTACATTAGCTAGGGACGTCTGGCTTTTAGATTTCCTGGGAGTCTCATTAATGCAGTTTTCATTCGTGGGACTGAAACCGATGGAATTGGTTTGGTTTAGCAAAGAATAAAATTGATTGAGCTTCTTAGAATCAAGTTAAATTTACTTTGATTTGCAGATATTGTTTGTTTTTTCCTCTCTGTGATCCACATTATTAGCATTGAGTCATAAAAGACATAATAATATAGTTTGCAAGAACACTTCTGTTGCTCTTAAAGCAAACTTGTCATGCACTTCCACTGCGCAGCAATGCTAAAGTAGCATCTTCTCATACGTCTGTGGTCCCAACTCTATTTAATGAATTCAGTCATCCACGCTGCAACATTTGTTAATGTTACTCAACATGCTGTAAAGCTCTCAAAACACATTGTTGCGTGCCGAGGGGTAAACTAGAACAACAACATACGAAAGCAATAAAACAAACATGTATGTAATTGTTGCAGCCATGCTTTGTTGTCGTACCACGGCTGGAGTGCTTCAGGGACTGCGCTCGCTTGATTCCCTTGTACAGCTTCAAGGAGATGAGTCCGTAGGCCGTCGCCATCATGATACCAGGAATCAGGAAAAGCACCAGCAGCAGAGCGATGTACCTACGACGACCGAATTTCACCAGAATTACTGCGCTGCAGTGAGCATTTGTTGGATTAAAGCTGGGCTGAGTGAATGGCTCCCTGGATGAGGATCCCTCAGCTGGTTTAAAAGAGCATAGTTTCTTCAGATTTAATGGTTTCATGTGGCTAAAGGTACAAACAAAGGTTCATTTGTATCGCACTCGACACGAGCTCAGTGTGATTGACAGCAAACAGAGTCTGGTCTCTGTTCTGACTACCAAGCTGGAGGGTCCAGTTTGGGTTTCCTGCACACGTATAAAAGTGACATAAAACTTGTTCAAGCCAGGATTGTACCGGCGGATCCCCCTACTATCTACACCCTGGGTAACTGCCCATGTGACTTGTAACAAAACCCAACTTCCTGGACAAACCAAGTAGATATGGAGCCATGTCAATCACGTTTTTGCTGCTGGATTCCTCCGATGGCTGCCATCGGTGAAGACAAAACCACTCGGCAAAACATCCGTCTCAAGCTAACCCGTTTCGCGGTCATCGTGTTGTACAGATGAGCAGATGTGTATCTCACCAGGACTGCTGGAACACCACGTTGGGCCATATCAGGCGACACATGTGTCCCGTGCTGTTGTCGAGGCGAGTGAAGGGCCTCAGGGTGCTGGAGATCGGGTAGGGCAGCATCATGATGAAGGACACCACCCAGGTGGCGGTGATGACCTTTTTGGCGTGGCTCCTTGTCTGCCAAACCATGGAAGCGAGGGGGCTGCAGATGGCATAGTAGCGCTCGATGGAAATGGCCACCAGGTTGAAGGTGGAAACGCTGACCGAGACGCCTGCACAGAGAGGAGAGCAACACCAACAGCTCTGTTTGACCATGAAGCAACGTCAAAACAATGCCGGACTCGATGCTGAGTTTCCTTAGATATATACTTTTTTTTAAAACCACTTTCAGCAACTAACAGAGTTTATTACATAACTGAAACACATCGAATGCATTAATACCAGGTCAGTTTTACAAATAAAATAAATGAATACCAAGGAGGTTTAGGCTAAAAATATGAATAAAACCCGGGAGTTTGTCCTGTGTTCAATCATTTTTAAAAATGTATCCTGCAGAATATTTGGAAAGCTGCTGCTTGTGATATTCAAGAAAGGATGCTAAGAAAAGCAAAATGTCAAAAAGACACGCCATGTCAAAAATGTTAAATGAACAAATCGCACCGTTAAAAAAACAAAAACAAACTAAAAAGTCACATTTTGAGGCAGACAAACTCACATTTATGTGTTCTGTACCGCTACAGTTCATGCAAAGACAAAGTAGTGCCATCAATTTTATCCCTTGTAACTCTCAGACGTTCTCCCCACACCTTACAGCGTAAAGTGTGGCTGGACGTTCAGTCATGTTTAACACACCGCTGCTGCATCTGATCAGTGTGAACACAGTCCTTAGCGATAACCACTCGATCTATAAATACATTTCAAATTACGCCTGGGCACAACCCGCAAGAGTGACACATGAGCAGATGAAAACATGGACAAATGACGGCGCAATCCCCGAGGACGGCCCTTTAATCTCCATGTACGGCTAAATGGAGCAACAGGAAGTGAGGAGAGGAATTAAAATCACATTTCCTCGTGTTTCCGTAATTGGATGAAAATGAAATATCTGCATTCAATGCATCATCTGTAACGACTCCACCTTGTTAGAAAGATCCCCGCAGAGGTTTTCTGCAAGGCGCACGAAGACGTAATCCCGGTCATTTATCAGAATCACGGGCAAATTAGAGTCAAGGAAGAGGTTTGCGTCCCTGAATGCACTAAATCATCTCTGTTTAGTCCGTCGCTGTAGGAAACGCCAAATCCCCGAATCAAAATAAATGGGGACCGTCTTGCAGGGCCCTCTGATTGCATCCATGCCCTCTGATGGTTCCCACGTTGTGTCACAGACCCAAACTTTAAAGAACCTCAGCTGGATTTTAGTTTTGTGTTCTTTCAAATGTAAATATGTAAATATAGTTTTGCCTAATTGTGAAATGAAAGGAATCTGATAAATGTTTTGTTGTTTTTTTACAAATAAGAATTGCAAATGTGGCACGCATTTGAACTCAACCACCCTTTAGTAAAATCCAACGCTACCTATTATCTATGAGATAACAGAAATAATGACACTTAATTAGTAAACATCCAAAAGATATGCATTTCTAACAAACAAACTGACAAAAACGTAAAAACTGCCGTGACGCTTGCCGTAGCATGTCACTAAATAGACAGCGAACACTTAAACTTAACATCTAACTCCATAACACTACAGTGACACGCACCTATTAATCTGAACCTTTAATTAATAAAGACTTTTTCCCTTCAGACTTCAGCTGGATTCCATAGATAGATGCCAGAGGAGCATTTTTTGTTTTCATTAGCGGCACGCTAAAGGAGTGCAGTCTGTACGGTCTGTTAATCTTACACTTTTTATTTGGTCATGTAAGTTATTTTAGTAAAAAAAAAAAAAAAGAAAAGGAAAGTAAATATAAGATGAAAATTGCTAACATTGTGGGAAACCTCACTCTTTGGAAGGGTTCTGTCACAATCTGCGTATCTGTTTAGCTATTTTTTTTTTTTAGATATTGTGGATTCGTCAAGACAAATGTATGCAGGCGATTTAGTGCAGATGCGCTGCTGGCACTGTCCAACCAGACACATATCTTATAATAAGAGCAACTGTGCCTCTGTAGTGTCTGCAGCTGTCAGACAATGGAGGGGGGGTGGAGGGGGAGCTTGAACTGACTGGGAAATGACATATCTTTCCTGCTAATGGAGTCAAGTGGACTGAATGCGGACTGCCAAAAAAAAAAAAAAAAAAAAAAAGGGAAAGGTCCAATAAACACAACCTTCATTTCTCAATGAATGAGTTCCTGCGTTGCATGCAACCCCAAAGGCTTATCTATGGGGACTTGACCCTAAGACAAAGCAATGTAAGCGCATGAGCCACAGAAAACAATCTGAGAGGTTTAAGCCGACAGAGCAGACAAAATCAGAGCCAGCGGATGAATTTCAACCGCAGTCTGGCCGCAGTATTAAAAGCCATCAGGAAAAACTATCTCTTGATTGCATTGCTAAATCCAACTAAATCGTCGAAACAAATTTGGACTCAGAGGCAGAGTCGGAGATGTGGAGCAATTTGCATTATTGAAAGTCATAGATCAAGATAGTTACAAACAAGCTTCAGGGCTGTGAGGAAGTCCTTGCAGATTTCATCTATTTATTTATTTATTTGTCAGACTGAAATATTTTAGATCATCAAACTAGATTCTACTACAAGATAACCTGAATGATTACAAAACTCAGGAGGATAACCAGGGTACATGATATCAGAAAAACAAAAGAGCAAGCCCTTTTTTAAGGAGGAACATATGCGACATAGGAAGCAAAGTAATTAATATTGATTTGTTTGTGAAGGACCAGAAAACTACAGTGAGAGCCGAGATCCCCAAATCAGGAAATCGATGCCTATCATTATCAGGAGTGTCCGAACAAAATCTAGACGCTTCGACATTGATCACAAACATTTCATTGTAACATAGGATTTTCTTTTGACGTTGAGATTCAGTGGCAGCTGGTGGCGATATTTGAAGATGTCTGTAACTTGTTGTCCTGCAACAAGTTACAGGACAAAGCTTCACTTTTATACAACACGCATTATCTCCCGTCCAACCCTGAGGCTATACGCCTCAACTCGGCCTCGGTACGGTAGGAAAGTTTACGTTTATGTCGTCCCGAAGGCTGAAATGTAGGACAGCTAACGATGGCGAACGTTACGTCTGCGGTGTTTGTCTTTCTTTCTCAGCCAACAAACTGATGATATTTGACGTGTCCCTGTTGACTCACGGAGGACGCTCGGATTGTCTTCTTCACCGCGCGCCGAGTTATTTTCAGACGCAGCGTTTTGACGACCTCCTCAGAACACGGGGAAGACGGAGAAAATGTCCAGCGAGGGCTGGCGTGTGGTGTGATCGCTGCTTCACAGCCCTCAGTCACATCAGGAATGATTAACGTTGTTTTTCTCACTGACTCTTGACCGTAAAGGTAATTTATGTGTGTTTCATACACAAAGAGGGAACTGGTGAGGATAATTTTGGCAGAGGGAACAGGACACCTTTTTCAACCTGAGCTGATAGGAATCGTCTTCCTGCTGGTTTTCGTGGCAGTCGGTTCCCATCCTTTCTCATTGAGGTCGTTGGGCGAGACCGAAATTGAAACTCAAACGGTTTGTATCTGTAAAAATATAAACTTATACTCTCTGGACAAAAAAAAAAAAAAAAGGCCTCCTTTGACCTGGATGAACTGTTTTTAGCTCAAGCTCATTAAATCTCCAGGAGCGTTTGAACATGCAGGGGAAATGAACCTTGCGAGACAGCCTCAGATGACTTCAATTATCTAATAAGCAATTACCAACACAACAAAAAGTTCAATGACTCACCATGGAGACAGAGTTGGATTATATTGCTTCCAGCTTTAGGGTTATCAATCGCAGTTAAAATCTTTCACACATTATATCACTAAAAAAGTATGAAAGTACTAACACCTCGTTGGATTTAGATGTTGCAGTCAACGTTTTTGTCGTCTGGTTATTTACTTTCAAATAGCTGAGTTCTCGTTTACATTAGTTATGTTTGTTATATTCGTCTGTGTTTATCCGCCACACGAGCCATCACTAAAAGGTATCCAGTCATGCAGGCTGCTGCTCAAAACGTCTGCAAAAAAATATGGGTTGCTATTAAGGGCTCAGTGAATGCAGCTGTGGTACCAGGATGCTGGGAGGAGAATGAGTCAATTTGTTGATGCTAAAGTGTGAGCAACCCAATCAAAGAATGGCAGAACACTGTCAACCACTGAACGTGCGCAGTTCATGGAGAGCAGTAGTCGCCAATTGGCTTCTGAGTAAACAGATACCGTCCTCCAAACTTTGTGAATACCAGAATAATTCACGGAGCTCATAGAGAGCTTCTTGGAACGGATTTCCAAGACACCAAGTTCAATGCAAAGCGTAGGATGCAGAAGAGTTAAAGCACCCCTCCACTGGACTCTGGTGTCCCAATGGACGAGTAAGGACCAACGGACCAATGGATTTTTATGGACACTGCCTGACTGCCTTGTGTCAAATAGAGGATGAATTATGAAGACGGCATTTTGTCAATGTGCACAGCAGGGCTCAAAGCAAGTTCCATTTTGACTGGAATTGATAGAACCCTGAGGTCAACACCATAGAGTGTGTAGGACTTCCCAAAGAGAATATGAAGGAAAACCTGGACTTTTGGAAAGATTTGTCTAAAGCACAAAGACAACATTCCAGGGGAGAGAAAAAAAAAACTTATATCACCTGTGAAATATGGAGGCGGAAATGTTATGATGTGAGAATGATCAGACATAGATATGTGAACATGTCCTCTAAAGGTAATAGACTTCTAACTAAATAATGAATGGGGTGTCCACATTTATTTCCATGTCTGGAGGGGAGAATTTGAGAAACTTGATCAAACGGTTTCGTTCCGAAAACTCCTGTCCACCTTCTGACGCCTCTACTTACCCATGAAGTACATGACCAGCTTGCACATGCCGAGGCCAAAGATGAAATCCTTCATGACGTTGGGGATCAAGGTGAAGGGGATGCACACCAGGGAGATCATGAGGTCGCTCACTGCCAGGGACAGCAGGAACAGATTGGTGATGGTCCTCAGCCGCGGCCTTCGTCCTACCGGCAGCAGGACGATGATGATGATGCTGTTGCCTATGAGGCTGAGGAGGAAGATGATGCTGTACAGGACGATCCGCACGGGCTGGGAGATGTCTGAGAAGGAAAGGCGCGTCAGTGTCTTTATTTTTCTGGAAAGAAGGTCTCCGGCTGGAGGATTACTAACTGATCATGACAGTTAGTAATTTTCCATCGGTCGATATTTCTGCATTAAAAATCCCTTTTATTATTGTTTTTTGAAGACCTCCTGTCCAGCAGTGTGGCACTCGGAGTTATTGCCAACAAATCTACCTTTGCATGCGTATCGTGCCACGATGCTCCACTTGAGAAATGTATGAAACTTTAATAGAAACTGCTTTGTCGTTTACTTCAAATGTAGTGGGCACAGACTCAAAACAGAAAAGAGATGAGAAAAGAAAGAGCGATAGGCGGTGAAAAGGTTTGAAGGGAGAGAAGGAGATAGGAGTGTGAGGAGAGAAGGAAGTCTACACCTGCCTCCAAACCCGCGGAAAGAGAAAACACAAAACCCAAGGAACCATAACGACAAACAACATGCACATAACAACAGCTGCGACATCGTGGGAAAGCACACAGTACATCATCATGCAAGGTGTATTTAGTGGCACCTGACAGTCTGACAAAAACCTGAATCTCAACACCTGGAAGAGGCAAAATGCATCCCTGCTTATTAATAAACTGTTCATCAGTACAAAGCGTGTAGAATCAGACAATCACTTGAATAGAACAGGAAGTCAGCTAAAAGTTGGGCTGTGCAGAACGACAATGACCTGAACAGAAAGTCCATGTCTGAATGGATCACATGAAAGAATATTCTGGAAACATAAATACAACAGAGAAGCTGTTTTTTTTTCTGATTGCCCTCAACAGGTCGTTCATCCCCTGAAACACTTTTTGTTCTGGCTGAAATGAACACATTTAGCTACAAATAGAGTGCCGAACATCCGCAAACCGTGTAAAAGCTCACCACCAGTTGTCTGAAGTGTTTTCAATCACTTCTTCAAGAGCCCCCCATAATAAATAAAACCATCATCGAAACCTGCTTTTAAACATTTTCTGATGTGATTTGAGTGCTAATCTGAAGCATTTCAGTAAGAAATCAAAAATGTGTGTGTATATATATATATATATATATATATATATATATATATATATATATACACACACATATATATATGTGTATATATATACACACACATATATATATATATATATATATATATATATATATATATATATATATATATATATATATATACTTGTAGACTTGTAGAAAATAATTGCTGATAAAGATGAACTTTTTCAGTGGCATTCTGAGATGCACCTGGTTGTGGTGGGGCTTCTATCCCACCTGTCGCTTTCTGCCCACATGGGCCACATCTAAGTTCCGCTCTGGGTCTTCTGTCCTCTCCCACTCTGTGTATATTTTCAAAGTCATCTGGCTCCCTTAAGGAAACATCACTCTGATATTTATTCAGAAATGTGACTCATGTGCTCAGCGTGCGCATTTTTATGCTGCCACTTCGGGCTGTGGTCGCCTTCCAGGGTTTTATTTGCAAAAATGTTCCAAACTGGCGCTTTTTACGTCCCAGTTTTTACGTCCCCCCCCAGCAAAGTGCACAAATGCAGTTTGTGCTCACTTGACCGTGCAGAACCAGCGAGCACTGACTGCATTAGCTTTTGTGGAGGACCTGAGCCGTGCGCGTAATGCGCAATGACGCAAGAAAAAAAATGCCCAAAGCGCTCCCCTCCTCCATAGCCCCCCACCAGCTCGTTTCTTTTTGCCACAATCTGGAGTTCAAAAGATTATTTTAGGTAAACTGAGAAATCTTCACAGCCACGTTATATCGACGCGCTGGTTTACTTTACCGTTGGGCTCTGGAGAGGGGCCCCGTCCTGGCTCGCATTCCGAAATGTTGATCCCGAAGCGGCACAAGACACTGTTCAGATCTGTTGAATTAATCAGGAAGTCATGGGTCGTGATAGCCTCCATATCGCCTTCTCTCCTGTGTGTGAGCTCAGGTCCAATCTGTCTGAAGCTCAGCAGCGGTCATGCTCTTTCATAAGACAGAGAGAGAGAGAGAGGGAGAGAGAGAGGGAGAGAGAGAGACTGCGCGCATGGATCTCAAACTTTAACTATCCATTCACAAAACAAAAGCAACGAGGTGAGGGGGAAAAAAAACTAAACATCTCCCACTGCTGCGCTCCTCTGCTGCAGACAGCGTGTGGAGAGGGATCGTCAGCCCGCCTATATGACCATCAAACCCTCCTCCCTTCAAAGAAAAAAAAAAAAAAAAAAGGCAAATAAATCTCAATCTGAGCTGAAGTATTTGATCACAAACATCGTTTGTGTCCCTGGCAATATTGAAAGGGCTTCTCACCCTCTGCACGGGCATGCTGCTGCAGGCTGAGGCATTTTCCTGAGAACGGGCGTGAAGTTGGAGCTGTTCTGACGCGTGGAAAGACTGGCTGCCAAGCAGATCATTGTTAAAAGGAGAGAGGCAAAATGCATTAAAGAAGAAGAAGACGAATTAGAAGAAGCATTCACACGCCCTTTGTTGCTGTTGTGCCAAACAGAATCAATGTGCGACTTTTTATAACTCAGTTCCAAGGAGGTGATAATAGCTGGTTAGGATCCACAAAATGAGGAGGCAGCAGGTAAAACAGGCTGATCCAAGTTTAGTTTCACTCCTCAGTTTTACATTTCTAAGAATCAGAGTGCTTAAGAAACGATAGGCAGATTCTTTTCTGATGTCATAAACTGATGTCCTCGGTGTACAATCTCTCCTTATTTTTGTTTTGTTGTCACTTTGCATGCTTCCATCTTTACCTTCCCCTTGACTCTACTGCTGGTGCACTGAACTTTCCTCCACAGGGGGGACAATAATAAAAGTTAGATGCTTTTCTATTTGAATCAAGTCCAGCCAAAAACCTATGTTACATGTGACTCGCAGATGTGTGTCCTGCTGCATCTCCTTCTTGACTCCGATTTGCTGGATCAGAGTGATCCGCAAGGTGTCGATTTGGCAGCCAAACACAATCAAGTCGCTGCATGTTGACCTAGAGGTCACGGCGGAAATTTCCCAAAGCTTTATTCGTGCCTTTCCAGAGCCAAGGTATTTGGAGGAGGAGGCGTCTAAAAGGCATGCGTCTTGGCTGAAGTGATCGTGTGTTTGACCTGACTTGCTGTCTGCGTTTCCTCTCACCTTCCCGATCACAGAGGATAGGCCCTAAGAAACAGGAATCTGTTCTTCTGTCGAGAACAGATTCCTGAGATGTAAACTTCACAAACCTTTCAAAGCTTTCACTGAAGGTTTCCTAAAAGGTTCTTTAAAGATTAATTGCTGCTTCCATTACACTGAGAATTCTCTGAAGGTATTTGACATTGCCTAAATATTGGATGAAAGTCAGCTCGAACTGTTTATCGTCTTCCCAGACAACCCCTGAACGCCACATTCGACATCGAAAAGTTTGCAGCGTTTTTATTCAGTCGGAACCAAAAGTATCGGGTGTTTGTTTCTCGCGCACCGACCTCGGTTGCTAAGGAACGGCCTGGCGCTGCCGCGGCTGCCGTTTGAGGGATGCTGAGAGCTCAGCCGCAGCGTCTCTTGACAGCGGGCCGCGCGAGGTGTCCAGGTGAAACCGGAGGATGGACGAAGGCACCGAGGTGTCCCTGAGCATCGCCCAGGTCGTCCAGCGTCTCAAAGGAAGCCATTTACACTCTCAGATAGAGAGGCAAGCTAAAGTGAGTCAGTTAGCATGCGGCTAACGATGCGGAGCTAGCCGCCGCTTGTGTGGTGCAGCGTTTGAGTAAGAAGCAGTTTTATTGTCTCTCCTTCTTGTTCAGCTTCATTGTAAACTGTGAAACTCCTTTTTAGGACTGTTTACATCGGCCCGAGATAAGATTGGAGTCGCTAAAGGAAGACGTGCGCAGTTTTCTGAAAACATCAGGTGGGTTGAGGCTTGCTTATTTTTTTTTTTTTTTGCTACCTGCTGCCACGCCACAGCACTCCTTTAATACAAGAGCGACAGAATGATGAATGTCTCTGTTTAGGCTGGGAGAGAAAGCTGCAGAATGCCATCTACAGAGAGCTTCACATGTAAGTCAAATACAAACACACATGAAACACTTTTCCCCAAACAAGCTGCCAGGATCCAGCTGGGACTGAGGTTGCATTCAGGCTCTTGGATGATCTTTTTCTCCATCATCCGCGATATTTTCGACTTCTTTAAAAACAAACACTTGTTGTTGAGAATGGTTTTGGCTCATTCTGCATCAACATATCGGACTCTCAGTTTGGGTCATTCCCATCTTCTAATGCTGGTCCCCTATTCTAACTCGTCAGATCTGAATGAAATGTCTTTCAGATGTGAATAGTTGGGGGTGGAGGGGGGAAGAAAAGTAGCATGTGTACATCTTTATTTGCAAACTTTAATCTCTGTTGCCTGTAAGATCCATCCATCCTGTTGTTTTTCCATATTTGAGTAAATATCTAGAACATCTCCAGTGGTTTGTGTCTGAGGAAAAAAACCCAGAAAACAAAAGAAATGTCCTGATCCGCAAGTGAGATATACACAAAACTCCTTCACAACACTAAAAAGATCTTTTTCTTATATTTCTGACTCACAGCTGCTTTGGTATACTTGAGGTATACTACGTATCTAAAGTAATCAAAATACAATTTTAACATTTTTTTTTTTAAATCAAGTATAAACCTGTTTTCAAAAGCTGCAGTAAATTAACCAGATTTCACTCTTTTACACCTGTATTCAGATAAAAGGTTTTAGTAATTTTCTGCCACTCTTTTCAGATATATAAAAATATTACTATATTATTAATTTATTCAGACTCTTCACTGTTAGGTTGATGTTATAGTATGATAACAACACCTATTGACACTTTTGAGCAGGTTGTGCTTCTATTTCTCATCTAGTGTTCGGGAGACAGTTTCTCATCTTATATATTCTCATTTGCATTTTTATCTGGCATTTAACTTCAGGTTAACTGGCTGAATCGTAATAAATTTCTCTGACATGCGTGTGCCGCGCCTCCCGTCATGCTAACGGATAAGTGAGGCTCGTTGCTCTCTGGAGGCTCAGACATCAGCCTGAGGCGGTCACTGACTCCTTGCAGGTGTTTACGATGGGATGCACGGTGTTTAATGCACTGAGTCATACAGCATGCCCTGAGCGGGCGCAGTGAAACACTTTTGTTCTGTGTCATTTAAGCTCTGATCGGGAGGTGATGGGCGGGGGTTTACTGTTAAAAAAATAAAATAAAAAAATTCTCTATTTGATGAATTCGTTCTCCTTCTGAATAGCGTTCCATTTGCATCAAATCATGAAAGCTGTCAGTCTTTCTTGCAGTCAACGCTTTGTCACACCGTTGCGCTTCCCCACTGCAGCCAGCTGCCTCCGAGCCATCCCACGGCTCCGCTGGAGCATCTCAAAGAGCCGCTGGCCTACATGCGTGGAGCTCAGGTCAGTGCGTCTCCTCTCGCCTCCGTCACTCCTTTGAATTCCACCTCCCGCTCTCGTTCGCTTTGTGTTTTCCGTCGGCCGATTCCCAGAGATGTAAACCCCTCTCTTCGTGTCGCACGTGGGCTGCATGTGTGTGCGCAGGCCAGCTGGGAGAAGCGCATCCTGAAAAGCCTGAACAGCATGAGCGCGGAGCTCGGAGTGCCTCTGGCCCGTAAGGTAGGGGAAAACGCGGCCCGTCACAGGTAATACCGCTAAACTGCAGAGACTTCCCCAGTGGAAAGGCCTGTCGTAACGCTGTATCTGTTTTCACCAGATGGTAACCAGGCTGGCGTTTTTTTTTGTTTTTTTTTTTATCTCCGTGTTCTTTTGCGTGCACACAACTGTATTTAAACAGAGCCAAGATCTGTGTTCTGCGGGCCACGCGTTGTTTGTTTTGTAAAGACCCCCCCCCTCTGTCCCCTCCTGCTCCCACAGAGGCCCGGAGCCGAGCAGAAGGAGCTCACCAACAAGTGGAACGAGATGGGCACGGATGAACCAGGTCTGCAGACATTACCCAGGGTTTTGGCCCCTGCACTCATCTGCCTGCTATGACGGATTGGTGTTGATGTGTACGCACGGGCTGGCGCATTTAGCATCAGCTTAACAACTTGCCATGCTGTACAGAACCAGATCTACCACTTCTGTGTTTGCTTTGCGGGCTATATTTATCCAGCCAAGGTTTTTCTAGCGGCTGGTTTGTGAATGAGGAATGTGTCCCATCGATTACGACTCTTATTGCTTTACTCAGACTTCAAATATTCAGACTTCAGAAACGCCTTAGGCAGAGTTCAGTGTCTTGCAAAACTGAAACAGATTAATTCAGTGTTTTCTATAAGGTTCCAACTACAAACCTCAAAGTTTTTAGTGGGATTTTAGACACAAAGCGGTGAACAGCGATTAAGTAAAAAGATGTCCAGGGTATCTGCATCTGCACTTTGACTGGGCCGTTTTCTAGCACGTTGATATGATCTGGACTATTTCATTGTAGCTGTCTGTCTGTCTGTCTCACTCAGTCTCCAGTCTTTCTGGGCTTATTTCCTTGGTCTTCACAATGCCGTTTGTTCAAGAACGTTCTCCAAAAACCTTCACAGAGCAGCTAGAACTGTACTAAAATCACTCATTGGTAAACGCTATTCGCCGATTAGGAGACTTTTGAGCGCACGACCGGAATCATAAAAAATTGATTGCAAAACCTGGTAAAATGCGCTGGGGTTTTGGTTAAAGGTTTTGAACACTTTTGGAAGGCAGTGTACTCTGTTGTTAAATTTCGGATTTATTAGCTCTTTCCTTTCCCCTTGTTGCTCGAAGTCAGCCTCTTTCCAGAGAGCAGGCCAATCTTTTAGTCCTAACAGTGCTATCACATCTCAGGGACGTATAATAACATTTAGGATGTCCCCCTTCTCTGGCTGTAAACATTGTGGACTGTGAGTATAGAAGCTGTCCAGACCTCTTGCACAGAGCTGCGGTAACGGCTGCAATACCCTGCTTCCATCCCAAAAGTTGAGCCCCGTCCCACCCTGTTCCTGCAATGAATTTGCAATCACGTCGTCACAATGGAAGCGCTCTCCCTCAGAATGCAAAGCAGTTGTTTCTGTGTTTGTTGCAGACTTGAGTCGCTTCAGGCCCGTTTATGCACCGAAAGACTTTCTCGAGGTAATCGCATTTCTTGCTGCTGAGGATTTATTTTTGTCATGTTGAAAATTTGGAGATGTACCTTTTCACTTTAAAGTGTATTCATTTTTTTATTGCCATCAACTCAGGTGTTGATCAGTTTGCGGAACCCCAACCACGACAGCTGCGAGGACGTAAGCGCCCGGAGCCACTGGGGGCTCATTCAGGTTCCCCTCAACGTCCGAGATATTCCACAGCTGGTATATATCACATTATTACATGTTTCTAATGATTTTTTTAAATTTTTACGCAGTGATACATTTTAACGAACAAATGAGCATAAAAAGTATTTGTGTTCCACCAGAGAGTTTTTGATCATCTTGTAGCCTGGCCAGTACTGGTGACTGTGACGAACCTGAAAGTTGATCTCAGTTGAACCATCACTGTGTTGGTTTGGCCTTAATCTTTAGATTTCCAGCCATGTCGTCATCCTTTGCTTGACTCCAAAGTGTTTGATGCTGAGCGTTAGTGCTGTCTGGTCAAAGCACGCAGCTCAAAGTTCCAGTAGAAGCTCTACTTCACGTTTATATTTCTAATGGTTTGGCAGAAAAGGCCAAATTTCTTTCATGCCTCCCGAACAACCGAGTGGCATGTGGATAACACCTCTAACGATGTTTTTACTACCTGGTAATCTGGTAGTTTTAGTTTGATTGGGGACCAAAATTGCAACATTTGTTACATTTTTGTATGGTGCAGCTTGCTTTCACACTGCACTGTGTCAAATGATTCAATCCCTTTGAAAAGCCTTTTCACCCCCTTGCCTGTGGTGGAGCTGAATCAAGAACCATTGAAGGAAACAAAGAGGACAAGAGCACAACTTACTTCTTCACTCATGTGGTCGTCTTGCAATTGGAAGGTTGTAGATTCGGTTCTAAACACCACTTGGCCTCTTTTCCATGCAGAGTTGATTTTCCTTTAAAAAAGAACTGAAGCTGAACAGTTCTTTTTAAAATAGAGGAAATTAGGAACCTTTTTCTTGTGTTTGCAAGCTAGGAAATTCATTCAGCATGTTGGTGGCCACCCAAGAAATCAGAATAGCATCCTCCCTACCTCGGATTAATTGGAAGGCTTTTTCTGAATTAATTTTGAATTGTTGGTAGCATTTGCTTTTCTAAATCTAAAGAGCAAATGATAAAATTTGGGGATAAAATGAACTGCCTGAACTACAAATGCATTTTGGCACAATTAAAGCAGCTGGCTAAATAATGTCGGAAACAGCTTTGTTCTTGTTTTTTTCTGCTCACAGAGACGGGCGTACGCAGAGCTGAACCTGAGCTCCGGCCAGTTGGGGATTGACGACCTCGCACACGTCCATCCAGGTATTTACAGGAAGCAAAACGATTCACGTCTGTCTGATGAATCCACGATGAACAAACATTTTTCACGCAACAGCAATTGGATCAGTTGCGTGACGGCAGGGAAGCTTTCCCTCTCTAATCATTCAGTAGCTTATAAGAAGCAGGCACAGAAATCCTTCTTGTTGTGATTAAATATGCGTGTTTATCCATTGAACAGCTTGGCACACCCACCAGTAAACCCCGCTGGCTGTATATCAGTGTGTGCTTCTCTGTTGGCTGTCTGGGATTTCTCAAATAGTATCTTCATGAAGTCCAGATATTGACATTGTTCCAGTTTATCGTTCATGCCTTAAATAGAATGGCCTCCGCTGTCTGTGTGTTTGTAAGTCAGACAAACACCGATAACAATGCTGATCTAATCTGTTCTGCTCTCTCTTTCCTCTAGACCTGTTTGAAAATGACTATGTTCAGATCGGCAAAAAAGGTTAGCGTACATGTGTGTGCTTTTTTTGAATTGTTTTGTTTTGTTATGCAGCCCTACTCCTTGAGAAATTCAGAATTGTTGTTTTTTTTGGTATCAGCTGAATTTATAGTTGCTAGTCTGGAAAATATTGGGATTTCCAGATTAGGAAATCCTACAATTTTCCTAAACTAGTTTGTCTTTTTTGGGAAAGAAAATAAGAGTATAGAAAATCTTTGTATTTCCAGACTTTATCCGTTATACCATTGCTTAAATGTTGCGTGTGTGTCGTTCCTTTCTTCAATTCCTCCTTATTTGTATTCTTGCTTTCTATTTGTACCTTTTCTTCCTCAATCTCCCGAGTCCTTTCCCCCCTTTCTTTTTCTATGTCCATTACATCTTTCCATCCATGTGCCATTAATTCATTGTAGACCTTTGTTTACTCTAGCTCATTAATTGAGTTTTAGTTTTAGATTTCATGGCTGAATTGATTAAGTATCAGGGCTAGGTGGTACAACACAGAAAAATAAAGCCTTTCTGTGAAAATGGTCAAAAACTGGACTAGAGACAACTGACGGAGAAAAGTTTCATAAAACCTTTGAAAGGAGCATCTGAAAGGTTTCATGACGTTTTGTTGGAAGTAGCAAATTCTCTTTCCATGTGAGTTTGTTTCAAAGGTCTTTCTAAACATCTCAATTAAAACTCCAATAATATCCATTACTGGTCATATATACATAGAGAAACTGAAAATATACATTGGGATGGCAGGAACAAGAGCTCTACTTCTCTCGCTGACAAATCTTTTTCTCAGGTTCCATAATCAGTTAAAGCAACACTCAAAACCATGCCATGAAGCCAGCGTAAACACAAAGCTTAATATGGACACCGATCAAGCATCAATAGCCTTAAGAACACAGGCTGTGCTTTTTATATACGGTGCCGCACACCCTCCACTTGCTGCTTCAGCCCTCAGTTGGCTTTGTTTTGACTTCTGGGCTGCGGCCTCTTTTTCAGGCCAAGTGTTAAGTGCCTTCAAAAAGGAAATTTAGGGGACCGAGGAGTGCGTTAGTTTATGCTACAACTGGCCTGCACCTTAAGCTGAGGGACGTGTGTTTTGGCCAACTGTTCCAACGTAGATTTAGGAGAAGAGTGGGCAAGCTGAAGAGTTATTAAAATGTGCCTGAGGGGCTCTAGAAAGTTGTGTAACTATGTCAATTATATGAAGATCTTGATTTCTGGTGTTTATGCTTTTGCAGGCTGTGAAATAGTGAGCCCACAAGCCTGATTTAAGACGTGCAGATGTTCGTTTTCCCATCTGTGCTGCTGGAGGACCGTGAGCAAGTCAAACAGGAACCGTTTTCTGTTGACTTTAAAGCGAGGCTGTGTTGTGTTCATGTGGCAGTGATAACGAGCTAAACCGTTGGAGTGGAGTGGAGTTCAAGCACAGGATGTTAGCAAAACAACAGCAGCACGCCAAAGGATTCACATTTTCACATTTACTCACATTACAACTGCAAACCTAAATGTTACTTATTTAGATTTTTTGGAGTTGGAACAATACAAAGTTGCACACAACTGGAAAGTGGACAAAAAAACCCCCCCAACAAAGTCTTACTAAGTATGTTTGGTGTGATTCCTAGTGAAAAATATCCTCGAACACTTGAAGCAAGACAAATCTTACAGGTAACTGTTCAGAAAGATATAGTCAAAAATATCTTAATATTGATAAAAATGTACTAGTTATAAGAGAAATAAACTGCCAGAAGGTGGAGAGTGGATCCACCTTCCAGCCAGGGCTACAATTTGCACTCAAGTAAGGTTTTATGCTGAGAATCTGGAGCAAAACTGGCGTTCAAAGATGCTCCTCGTCCAATCAGAGTTTGAGCCGTTTTGCAAAGAATAAACTGTAGCGCCTACTGGAGCACGCCACAAGATTTACAGCTTGATTGCAGCCAAATGTGGCTCTATAAGAAATGTGTAATATTGTGTTTGTAAAAATGTGAAAAGTTTTAGGATGCATGAATGCTGCTTTATACTGATTTGTTTTATTCGGAATGGATCAGTGCCTCATTTAAGCCTTAACTTAACGACGCAAAGAGTCGGTTCCCGTTTTTTTTTTTTGCATTCCTGCTTATTTTCGATTGCGTTCTGTGTAGTTGTAGTGGAGCAGGACAGTGCGGCGGCCCAGCAGTACAGCAGGCGGGGCTGTCCCACCGGGCTCCGGGCAGACCTGTGGGCCCTCATCCTCAACTCCACCAACCAGCTGCAGGTACGGCAGCAGATGCACAGACACTCAAGTTCACGGGTCACTTGCATAACTGGCCCACTTCCCAAGCTGTTTCCCGACAACTCGAATTCCTCTCAGCTGCTTCTGTTTCCCTCTTCTTCTTCTTCTTTTTTTTTTTTCCATTAAATTTTTGTCTGAATCTCCAGTTGGATACATTCACTTCAAGTTAAAACCAGCTGACCGATAAATTCGAGATAATCTGTGTGTTTGCTGCCGTGGTGTTTATTTTAACTGGCCTCGCTTTGTCCCGTGTGTACAAATGTTAGGATAATCAAATGCTTTCGCTCAGTTTAGCCTAAACAGTTCTGCTTGTCTGCCTGTGTGGCAAAACAGCAGAGTCCAGGATAACCTGGTTTGGAAAATACCGTATGAGGTCGGAGGCCTGATTGGGATCAGGGCTCTGGAGCGCAAAGCACATGGAAGAGGGTTGCAAACGTTGCTCGGTGTGCAAAAAGTGTGAATATTACTTCCAGTCAAAAGAAATGTTTTTGCCAAAATTAAAAATCCATGTTTAACCTAAATCTGGGGTGTGAATAAATACACCTGTTGACTGATTTGCTACTGAAACTGAATTACATTTTCATTCAAAAAGAAAAAAGATGACTTAACTCTTGTCCAAAAGCATCTCCTGATCACTCTTTAGCTTGGTGGAGGATCTATGATGATGCGGGCTCATTTCTCTTCTGAATGGTCGGCTGGCGTTATTAGATTACGTGGCAGCACGAACCGTAGCGAATACCTTGAAAATTTAAGTGAAAAATCAATTGGATTATGTCAGGAAGCGGAAAGTCAGCCGTCATTGGGCCTTTAGGACGGATAACGATCCAAAACCAAACTGACTAAATCGAAACAAAAACAGTTCACATGACTCTAAATCAAGCTGGCAGAAAACCGGCGGTGAGAGCTAAAGAGACGGCTGGATTTCTGGATTAGCCACTGATGGGACTCTCTGGTATTTTAGCAGAATTATCTTTCAACTTTGTCATTAATGTGGTCCACAGTACCAGTTCCAGGTGTTCCAGTTTCCTTCCCTCAGCTCTCTGCTGCTGCTGCTCTCACAGCCGGAGCGCTGAGCATCGTCAAGATGCTCAGAAAGTGTCACTGAGAACATTTTTATTGCTCCGTTTGGCTCATCTGTGAAAAGCTGTCTGAAAGCGGAGACGCGTTAGAGATTAAGCATGTTCTCGGAAACGCGATACCCTCTCTATTTGTGCTCGATTTAACCGGATTGTCATCACAGTTACTGGGAGGACGTAATTTAGTAGTGTCTGTAAAGGAAGCGAGAGTTTTCACAAAAAAACAAAAAAAAATCATACAAAGCGGTATACATTTTAGGTTTTTGGGTTTGTTTTTTTTGTTTTTTTGCTCACCTTTCACTTAAAAGTTGTTTTCATTCATTTCAGTTTAACATAATGACCATTCTAGATGGTAGGAGAAATAAAACTTAGTGAGTCTTTGCCCTTTCAGGACATGATGCACTATGAACAGCTCAGGGCTGGAGTGATCCAACACAACCTGCTGGTAGATAACCTCATCTACAAGGTGAGCTGGTCAACACTCATTCGTCTCTGAGTGAATGAAATGTAGGCACGCCTTTAGCAAATGCTTTTTTTTTTTTTGTCTTCTCATAAACACATTCCTATGAATGACTCGGCCTTGGATGTTAAGTTACTGCTGTGTGTGTGTGTGTGTGTGTGTGTAAATTCACAGGCTTTAGGCCTGAGCTGCTTTTCTTGCAGTGGAACTGAAAAATGTACACACATCTGTTGAAATGAGACAGATTTTTTGTGATAGTAAAAACATTACAGCATCATAAATAACTGCAAAGTGTGTATGTCCTTAAATTAAAACAGTAGTTTGCATGGAGGCTACAAAAGGCTGCAAAACTATCTCATACAATACACATGTATCTTGTGTTGTTCTTTCTTTCTTTTTTTTTTTTTTTTTTGCTTTCACCTGAAAGGTACAGGATGTATGTGACGGTAAAGGTGCAAAAAGTTGTTCTATGTCAAAAGATCTGTGAAAACCCTCTGCTTCAACAGGATGTCAAACTCACCGCCAGTAACGACGACTACTACTTTGTGTTTGAAGATTTCCTCTATCAGGTCAGCTCTCTTCTTTATGAAACAGTCACTTTCTCATTATTTACCCTTCCGGCATTTTTTCCTTGAACAAATAATAAAACTTTGATGTAATTGTTATTACAGATTTCAGTGTTTCTTGTTCGTCAAAAGTGTTTATACATTAGCATTTCTTTTTCTTCTTCTGTTGTTTCACTAGATAACACTGTCAGCATCTTCCTTTTTGGCCACCCTTGATGTTTACTCCTTCTGTGTGACAGCAGTCATTTTTATCTGCTGCTATACTCTCCAACCAGGCGTCAGTCGCTTCTCTGTCAGTCGCTGCTCTGTTTGTCTCTGACGCTCATCCGATAAACACGTTTCTGCTCTTGCCAAGCAGGTTTGAGTCGGCAGCTGCTTGTTTGTCGTGCTCTTTGGTGACAAACCAATGAACGGGCAAGGTTTATCGAAGACCAGGCTTCTGCATCCTTGTCAATGTTGACTGATGGCAGACTCACTAGGCAGTGAAAGACTCCACTTCATGTCAAAATGATACTTAAGAGATGGCAAGAGAAAGCGTGGAAGGTTTCTTAAGAAAATCCAAAGGGCGATTTCCCAGAACTGTTCAGAGAAGACATGTTTTCTTAGTGGATGTTTTTTTTTTTTGTGTGTGTATTGTTCTTATCTTTGTGACATAGCTGTTGCGCTATTTGATGAGGCACCTCCCACAGTTGGACAAGCATGCCTGTGATCTGAAAGACAAACAGAATCATGAAGAAGTCATTAAATATTAGCTGCGGTATGAAAAATAAATGTGATTCAGCAAATTGCTTTGGAGCGTTGCGTTTACTCTATGCAAAATTTTGATCTTAACCCAGAGAAACGGCAATGAAGTGGTGACATGAACTGATTGGATTTTTAGTGTGAAACCGGCTCACAGTAATTTGTTTTTATTTCTTTCTTATAGATTCATAAAATTCACAACACACACTAATACCTTTCAGGGAGGGAAACAGTGAATAAATAAATGCAAGTGAAGTCAGGTTTCTCTGAAGATAACAAGATTCCTTCACAGACTTTAATTTGTCTTCCAGCCCTTAAATAATTTTAATCATCTAACTGATATAAAACATTAAAAGTCGTTCAATGGTTCTGTGCTTTTGTACAGAATATATAACTAACTGTTTTTAGTTGCAAAAGGCAGTTGGAATACTGCATAATTGCATCTTTACAATGTTTTTCTTAATATTCTTCAAAAGCAGGTCTGATGTGTCTTAGGAAAACCCTCCAAATGAATCACCTCTAAAATCAATATGGAGGCAGCCAGAACATGTGATGAGCTTCTCTCTGTTTGAGATCTATGAACGAAACGAAAACAAATGTAGTCCTGCGTGTCTTCGTGGAAAGGTTTTCTACTTAACAGAACATTTCTCGATCCTCCTCTCCGCCTGATGCTTAGCTCAGTGAACTTCGATACGTCCTTGCTGCCTCCAGGTGCACCAATTAACAGAGTTATGTATGAAGAGATAGCGAGGACGCTGAAGGCCGTCACCACGCCCCGAGCACATAAGAAGATCCTTAATAGTGTGAATGCATGCTGCGTTTTATTCTTTAGAAAGAAGTAGAATGAAGATATACCTTTTTTTTTGGCTCAAGAGGGATAAATATCAATGGTGGATTTTTCCACTTGAAATCCTTGTTCACGTCAGATTTTGAGCCGGCTTCGTTTCTTTCCAGGTTCTGTTATGTTTCTCACGGGACACTGCCGTCCTGGAGCACTTCAAGTACAACAGCGCCACTCCGCCTAAATCCTACCTACACGGTGAGATCACTTGATACCTTTCCATTTTTATATATACACGCTGAAGGACATGTTTGTCTCTAAAGCAGTGATCAGACTCCATATGTAGGTATTCAATGCCTTTGTCTGCCTGCCTTGCAGGAAAAGTGGGAGACGAAGAGTATGCTGTTGTTTATCCCCCAAATGGTGAGTTCACGTTCTGACATGAACGTTTTTGAATCAGATCAGAGAAAATTCACTCAGCTGGCATTTTTACTTACTCAGGCGTTATCCCCTTCCACGGCTTTTCTATGTATGGTGAGTTGTGTCAAACTCATTTTTTTTCTTGATGCAAGTCGAAACGTCCGGTAAACAACCAATGTGCGTTGTAATTTGTGGATGTTCCCACAGTGGCGCCCTTGTGTTTCTTGTACAACGAGCCGTCCAAACTCTACAGCGTCTTCCGGGAAATGTACATCC
Source organism: Poeciliopsis gracilis (assembly GCA_911649635.1). Taxonomy (NCBI): domain Eukaryota; kingdom Metazoa; phylum Chordata; class Actinopteri; order Cyprinodontiformes; family Poeciliidae; genus Poeciliopsis; species Poeciliopsis gracilis. The sequence continues at coordinate 2,173,180 of CAJVRI010000150.1, read as the reverse complement.
GCTACTTTTTTAGGCTGCACTCCATCTCTTCTTCTTTCTCGGTACGAGCGTTTTCTGGGTAAAAGTCTTAACAGCTCCACTCTACCTGGTGAATGAATTGACTTTATGTTGTTGTTTTGTGCTGCTGCAGGGCATAGTGTCCCTGTGCCTGCAGTTTGAGAGGCTACTCCAAACCCACCTTCCTCAGCTCTTTTACCATCTTCGACAGATCGGTGCTCAGCCGTGAGTTAAAATACTTCTGTGATTATATGTACCTCGTATACAGTGCAAAACTATGAATACACATTGACCTTTTTTCAGGGTGTCTGTGCATCCTTAAAAAGTCTTATATTTCTAAAATGAAGGCCTTAAAATATCTTAAATTCATTAGAAAATGTTCCAAGTTGACCCGAAATACGACATCCAGAGGTTTTATATTTTGCCGAACCAGACTATTTAATCTTGTATATTCAGTTTAGTTTATTTTTCTCTTGGGAATTTTCTGTCAGGCAAATGTTTGAGTCGTGCACAAACATGATGTTCTGTAACTTCAGGCAGTTGAGGCTACCGCTTATCAGCTGCTAATAAACCCACGCTTGCTAGCTTGCTAGCTTTTTTTTGCATCTACCATTTGTTAGCGTAAATTGTTGCCAGTTGGCTGGATGACATTCGTCTTTGCCTCCGATTCATTTCTGTTGTTAATCCATACATTGCCATTTCTGTGCAAAAACAAATGCAGGCACAACTATATAAAGAATGTGATTTCTCCAGGTCTTAAATTTCTTTCACAATGGCCTTCTAAAGGTCTTAAAAAGTTTTTAATCTGAGATGGTGAAACCTGCAGAAGCCCTATTTTTCACATTTTTATCCCATCACAACCACAAACTTTACTCTTTGTTATTTTTAAATTTTATAAGAAATGCCAATGCAAAGTATCAGAAGGCAAATAATACCTGGTTTTAGTTTTTAAAAATCTGGTGTGACATGCACTTGTTTATTCCTCTCCATCCAATACATCTGAGTTTGCATACAGAGACATGAGTATCCCTAGAAACTGTTGTTACTATTAGCAGATTATTGCATTCTGATTCTTATGAGCTGCTGCCATCTAGTGTTTATGGCTTGAATGACATTTTTCTCTCTGTTATGGAATCATAAATGTTAGTGTGAGAGGTAGCGGATGCGATTAGGAACGTAAAAGTGTCACTGAAGAGTTCATATTTTCTTCTAAGGTTGCGTATTGCCTTTAAGTGGATGGTCCGGGCCTTTTCCGGATACCTTTCCACCGATCAGCTGCTCCTTCTTTGGGATCGAATCCTCGGGTATGACTCGCTGGAGGTAGTTGCAGGTCGGTACATCCCGAACTCTTACCTCCACACGTCATTCTCCATCTGTCCCGACTTTTACTATGCTGTTCTGCCCTCTTCTCCCATCATGCCGTCTCTTTCACCCGGCAGTTCTTGCGGCCGCGGTGTTTGCCTTCCGCGCTGAGAACCTGATGGAGGTGACGTCGCTGGCCTCGGCTGAGGTTTGTCTGTCCCGCTTTTAGAACATGTGTATTCGCAGGTGCGTCTCAAACGAGGAGCCTATTCCCCCGGTTGCATACTCACAGAAAGCTAGAAATAGCTTCAGAGGGGCCTCCACCCTCTCATCCCCCACCCCACTAAGCACGTTGACAAGTACTCGCCGTGTGTCCTCTGACACCCAGGCCTGTGTAGGAGGACCTCTTTGTTTGTGCTTACAACCATTTTTACAGCGTCTTAAGTGTAGCCTTACATTGCTAGTGTGACCCTGAATGCAGGCTATGTGACTCGCCACCCTTTTGCCTTCCTCACCCCCTTAATAACGACGCGGTTGAGCGGCAGCATTATGTGGAGGGCAGTAGTTCTAGGGGGCACCATTTGCTTGCAAATTCTCCCACCTGCCCTTCTTAAGAGAAGATATCATCATAACACACTGCTCCTTATTTTATATTTAGCGCCTCAGGCCCAGTGCTGAAATTTTAAACCCTCTTTCTAAACATGATCGTGTCCCTAAATTTAATCCTCCCCAGTGAACCCAAAAGGACAGGGTGGGAATCTCAGATCGTCGCGCTGCTCTCCTGTCCTCTGCGGATATTTGACTTTTTATGTCTATATTAAAACGGATTGCTAGAGAGTTGTCTGACTTTGTCTTTTCTTTGACCAACGCACCCGCAGGCCGTCCTCGCCGACCTCTCCACTCTGAAGGTCATACCGCTCATCCAGATCTTTCTTTTCGCCACCGCCATCTGAACGTCGCCGACACGAAGGCTCAGGGTTCTGGGTCGGTTCTCGTTGCACAACAACGAAGACAAGCTGACTAATGAAAAGTGACACCCGGAGGCCACACCTCATCTAGTTCAAGCAAAAAGCCAAACGCACCTTTAGCCCTATAAATAGTATTCTCCCTTTATGATGGTATTAGTTGTCATACAGTATGTAAGTTAATCCTGAGGCCAAGCCAGCCTCATTAAGCCGGGGGAAAGATGATCCTCGCGGCAGTTCTCCGATCAGCTGAGGTGAGTTGCATGAGGCAGATAATCGTGCCGCAACGGCAGCATGCGAGGAGACGCAACGACAGCGGCGTCTCCGTGCTTCCCTAATGAAGTGTTAATCAGTTCCTGCCATTTATGCGGCCCAGCGGCTCCTGCTTCTTATTATTAAGCCGTTAGGTCCTTATGTTACCGATGAATGATTTGGCATCTTAGTTTGCTTCAGCATGATGAGAGAAACCTGCAAAAAATAAAAAGCCATGAACTACAGTGCCATCCACAAATAAATCTCGAAATGAATTCCTGTTTAATTGCAGTGGCATAATCTCAACAGCATTTTTTTTTTAATTGCCTTCTGTTTATACTGAGGAGCATACACAGATAGGAGGCTTTTAGAGCATTTGTTTTCATGCAATCTGTCTTGGTTGGGACCTCTTTCATCCTCATTTAGCTCTGTAATGCTAGGAGGTTTGTTTTTGTTTTATATGGTCTTGTTTTGACCATATAATCTGGATTATCATTTTGCCTGAAAAACACAATAATGACTCTTTTCTAGTTGAGTCTACTAGGGTTTTTAGTGTTTTGTTTTTGGCCAGATTTTCCAACAGGCCCAGATCATCACTCCTGATAAATTGTGCTCAACCGTGGACATAAGATGTTATTTTAATGGTCATTATTTTGTTATTGCCAGGTCCACTTGGGACGTTTGCTGCCAAGAAGCTCAGTTTTACCCTCATCTGATCAAATCGCATGGCTCCAGTTAATTTCTTACATAAATGGCATGTTCTCTTATCTTACCCATTTTCAAGAGTGGCCAAAAGAAATGGTAAGTTTATGTAAGTTAAATTAAAAGAATGATTTATTATCATTTGTTTTAAGGGAATAGTTGGGGGTGCCAGTGCAATACCTGTAATCTTTTGAGAAGTAAAATAATTATTTCTCTTTTCCCCTTTTTACAGTTTTTGTGAGAGATAATGGTGCAACATTAAAATAAGAATTTCTTTCTGTTTGTTTTTTTGCCCTACCCTTCCCTTGCTGGGTAAGGGTTAAGGGGCAATTTGTGTGGAGAACTCTGTAAATAACAGTACTGTTTGTGTAATGTACAAGCTACTGTCTACATGCAGTTTATTGCATTTATGAAGGGTTACGACACACTTTATGGATGTTTAGCACCTTCAGTGCCAACATTGAGGTGAAATGTTTTCTCTGTTTACACGACTTTAAATTATGGATGATCAGTCGTGGCATTTTTATTCTTTGGAAGTCATTGTCATTAAATCTTGTGCTGCAAAAAATTGTATTACTATTATTATTATTTATTTTTTAATTAAAGGTTAATAAGGCAATCACACCTGAACTCCTCTGTGCTTCTTCTCTGAATATTTCTGCCGGGTTGTGTGACAAGATAAATGTTTGGACAGGCACAAGTGCATGCTGGAGGCTCACTGCAATCATTTCTAAATGAGCCCCCGCCCTACACGTAGCATATTCCCTCGTTCTTGGCCGCCTCCCTCATCCCCTGCTGTCCTCTCTGCAGGCTGGTATCGAATTATGCTGTTCTTCTCTTTCGTCTTTCCTCTCCCCCTCCTCCACCCTCCTGGATTCTGCTACATCTGCCACCTGTTTACGAGCACTCCCACGCCGGACTCTTTTATCAGTCATGCTCCTCCTTTGGGCCCCACGAGTCTGTCGGTCCTGCAACATGTACCTGCTGTGGCGATTTAATCATACTGCAGTCCCTCCTGGTGGCTGATTCGTTGCATTGCAGGACAGCGTGCCTTCTGTCCGTCAACACGCAGACACTGGCCGTCGTTGACGGATTTCTTTCTGAAATTTGAATCAAGCACAGTGATCTTAGAAGATGTTTGGGCAGCACTGTGTACTCAGATTGTCTTAGATTTTATAATTAAAGTCCTGTGGAAAACTCATTTCCCCCTTAGAGTGGAAACCAGGAGTTTACGTATTCTGAATAAAAAAAGTCTCAAAATGAGAGAGATTCAATTATTAATATCTTCAAAATTATAAGTGTACATGCAAAACGATTTGCGTCTCTTTAGCCTTCTTAGCTGTCATGCTTGATGATGCCATTGGCTTCCTTGTAAACATTATGAGGGTGACAGTTAAGAGATTAAGCAACGAGGGAAAGCCAAGGTGCTGATGTCATAGCGTTGGAAACTTCTGATAGGTTAACTGACACACTTGAGCAAATTGGAGGCCGACCTGTGGATGTATTCTTAAGGCCACACCTGGAACAAACTGCTTTGTTGTTTGACACAACTTGAAAGTTAAAAGAAACCAGCCAAGATATCAGGAAGAGAACTTTGAAGCTGAACAACTCTGGTTTATCCCTGGGGGGGATGCTCGAAGGTGCCGCATTTATGTGTTCAAACAGCTATATGCAAGCACAGACAAGATGGGAATGTCTGTCGCAACTCTCAGGACGGAGATTGGTTCTACGTCCCAGAGATGAATGAATTTTGATTGGAAATATGCAGATTGACCCTGGAACAAAAGCCAAAGACCTTGTGAAGATGCTAGTCGAAGCTAGCGAGACATGTCCTGTACCAACATTGACCGAAAGGCCACTCAGTGCAGAGGAAGCCATTCATCCAAAAGAAATGTAAAGCAGCCATGTTACAGTTTGCAAATGAACAGACACATATATCAATTTTGGAGACATGTCCCTCGGTCTGATTGCCACCATGCAATTTAAAAGAATTATCCCTGACACTGACCAAATGTGTACCTCTAAATTCAAATAAAATTATATCAATTTTTAAAAACCCTTCTTGCTGAGTTTTTTTTTTTTTTGTGCCATTTATCGTCCATCTGTTATCCAACACTGATCTAAAAAAAAGTGAAAATGTGGTCTGGTTTAGCTACAGAGAGAAAGAATGTGTGTCTGTATTTTTTCAGTCAGCGTATGTCAGCTTCAGGTTTTAACTAAATGATTCAGATTATTTAGTGAACTTCTAGAGTGGCCTAATCAAAGTCTGAGCAGTCACATTTTTCCAACTTTTTTTGAAATAATTTCAAAACTGCATTTTGCATTTACTTTGGTTAACTCTGTTGAATGCTTGATCTAAAAGAAAGTCAAAATGATACATAAATCTGTAAGAACGGAAATACTTTCACTTCAAACTAGCATCAAAATAACATTGTACAAAATTACAGACCAGTACGCCATTCCTCAGGAGTATCCTGCTTCAGAACTGTGCAACAAAAGAGACACAGTGTAAACAGAGGGTTTCGTAATCAGTATGCAGACCTGCACGCATGTTGAAGAAGAGAAGCCTTCAGAATGAAAAAAAAAAATGCAACAATCAAACCCTTTATAATAACTGCTTACCAGCTTTTTACATGTTTATTTAGTTTGACAATTTATAGTTGAGATTGGAAAACCTTTTTACCACAGATTGATCCACAGATTCAAACTGGGACTTGGCCATGTCACTCCAAAACGGCATTACCACTTTCCAGGTATAACATCTTGGTAAAATGTAAAGATGACTTCAAACCTGTACTTCAGAGGATAAAGAACATCTCGACTGGTTTTGTGCTGCACCTGAATAATACAAGTTTCCCTTTCTTTCAATAAGGGAAACATGCACCATTTTTAAAGTTTTGGATTTACCATGATTTACACTTTTCTCTCCTGCAAAGAAATCAATTTGCCTGCGTGAATGCTGTGGAGTTGATACAAAATGTTTGGACCCTAATGTTGGACCTCTTGATTTCTGATAAACTGAAGACAGTCGATGACGTGTAGCCATGTCACTTGTACATTGTGTCATTGTTTTACGGATGTCATAGTCTTAATAAATAATAAATATCTTTATCATGAGGCTAATGTACTATGTTTCAAGGTCTTATCCACAAACCCTCAATAGCAACAACGTCCCTTTGTTTTCCGCGCGGAGCATCTTCAAAAGCAGACAGAAGACTGCTGTTGGAAGCAACCAATCAGACGCTGCCATGTCGGGCCAGTCCAGCCAATGGGATCGCTCGGTCGGGGGAAGAAAACTTGGACGGGCCGATGGAGGAGAACAATGAGGCGGCTAAAAAAAAAAAAAAAAAACGTGGTCATCCTCCACTTCACTGTGGAAGAAGACACCACGCTAAGTTTCTGGAGGCTTCCGGGGGTTCTGACGTGGTGTGGCTAAAGTAAACCCACCATTAGCTAAACCCCCCCCCGGCGTTAGCGGCTCTGAATTTACCTCCACACAGGTACAAACACTCCCAGAAAAAAAGGTCTCTCCTGGTCAGATGGTGTCCCGCACGCGAGGGCATTTGGAGGCGAACCACAGCGTCTCACCCGTCCGTCCTCACCCCTCCCCGTCCTTGTCGTCACGTCGAGCCGCTTTGCATACCGACTTCCTTCTCCCGCCGGTCCTCATCAGCCAGCCGGCGAGGAGAGGCGAGGCGAGCAGCAGCTGATAACATGACGGGAGGATACAGTGTCACGGAGAGCCACGAAGAGCCGACTTTAAAAACTTCATTCGGGAAGTAGGCGGATGTCGTGTGCGGCCGACATCCAACTCGGAGAAGGACGACACGGAGTGGAGCGGAGAAATGGATAATATCTGATGCAACCGGGATATTTTTTTTGTTGTTGTTGTTGTTTTTCCTTGTTCGACGCGAAGAGGCTGAATATGCCGGTGTTTTGTACACCGTGGAAGTACGCGGAGTGTTTTTCTTCCCACTCACAGCTCTAACCTAAGGATTTAAATCGCCGCTTTTTTTTTTTTTTTTTGGCTAATTGTAGCCCCTCGATTAAAAAAAAAAAAAAAAAATCAAACAAACAAACAAACAAACAAAAAAACGCTACTTGTGCGTTGCTGATTTAATTTTTTTTTTTTATTTTGTATTTTTTTTTTAACGTCGTAGTTAGTGAGCGCGCTTTCCTGCAGGCTTCATGTGATTTTGTAAGCTAATCCACATTTTTAAATGTATAAAATTAGCCATGGGGTGGCCCCCCTCTGAAACAGCCTGTGAAACCATTAGAAGCGCCTCTCGGCTCCCCTTGTTCACCCACCTTCCATCAACATTTCCTGTTTGCCAGCCTTCCCCCTCATTACAGGTGTCTCGTTTGTTTTTTTTTTTGTTTTTTTTTCCCCGCGACGCCGCATTCATTTTTTTGTTTGTTTTGCAGTTATAATTATTCAGATTTTTCTTGTTTGTTTTTTTTCAAATATTTTTTCTTTACGTTAAGGCTCCTAACTGCTGTGTGTTTTTTTTGCAATCAATTAACTAACCTCCCCCCTCCGGCCCCCCACCCCCCCCATCAGCAGCCCTGAGCAGGACACGAATCCCTCCCCCCCCTCCCCCGTTTTCCCGTCCTGATTTCCACCATGAGTTTTATGGTAGTGAATGTATTGCTACGTGGACTCGTCATCTATGCGGTACTGGGCTCGGAGTGCTCCTACTCGAATGATCTGCCGAGCCACTCGTCTGATGCTGCAAATGTAGCCATCACAGGTAAGATCAACCCGCTGCGTGTCTGTTGATTTATTTGAAAAATATGTTGAATATATGTGCAGGATTTACACCCCCGCCCCCCCACAACCCTCCTAAACCCGAAACACACAGCCTCCTCTTCCCCTCCTCCTCCTCCTCCTCCTCGTTTCCCTCTGGTCCCCAGTGGTTTTCTCAGGGAAAGCCGAGGAAAGCCCTGCGCATTGATGGAGAGTGATGCATCCCCCCCCCCCCACCCCTACCCCTTCTCTCTTCCTCCTGTACGTTGCTGAGGAATGCATGATATGACTAAAATGCTGTCTGCAGAATCTTTAAATGCAAGGCTTTATACATCAGCGGCCGTCAGGGAAATCACGCTGTTGTTTACACGCAGTGCCTTGTAAAAGTATTCACAACCCTCTTTTGTTTGTTTTTTTTTTTTTACATTTTTGGACCCTTTTTTTGTGCTGTTCTTGAATCGGATCTGACAGAAGCAGCACAAAGAAATGGATGTTTGAAAGCGGATGCAACGCTCTGAGAAGGTTGGAGCAAAATGAAGCCTTTCAGCATGAGGGCAAAACATGACTAACATGCACAGTATCCTGGTAACGCCATCCCTATTGTAAAACATGGTGGTGGCAGCATCATTCCCCAGGGATGCTAGTTTTAAATAGGGTTCACTTGATGGAGAAAATGAATGAATACAGGAGAATCCTGGAAGAAAACCTGGGCTCGCCTACTACCAGCACAACAACAACTCTAATAAATACACAGCCAGAGCTACAATGTTTACATGGAAGCACATTCATTTGTCAGAACGGTCCAGTCAACGTCCAGATCTAGATCCAACTGAGAATTTGTCTTGTGGCTTTAAAAGAGGTAAACACTGTGTGGCAAAACGACAATTTAAGGAAAGTTTCAAGTGTCCAGATTTTCAAAGCTCGTACAGTTACACACGAGGCCGCGTTGTTATACACGAGGCCGCGTTGTTATACACGAGGCCGCGTTGTTATACACGAGGCCGCGTTGTTATACACGAGGCTTTTACCTTTAGAGCGCTGTTTGAAAAAACCAGCCACTATCGGGACAATTCTTCCCCCACACCATCTCTCACTAATTTATGTTCATGCTTATTCAACTCTTTCTTTTTCGTAAAAAACACCCAAAAAACAACCTCTGTAATAAACAAGAAGATGGGAAGGGTTTTGAGGTAATTTTCCACGTTGTTATACACGAGGCCGCGTTGAGCTCTCAGAAAATTCTTATTGCCTCGCATTAAAGTTAATAGCAGGGACAAAGTGTGAATATGTTAGGAAGCCATTGTATGTTCTTGATCATCAAGGCCTCAGACGAACTCCTGCACTCTCCTTCACCCCCTTTTAACTGCAGTATCGATGTAAACTAATGAGAACAGTATTTTCTAACCATTTGCATCCGTCTTTAACCAGGCTTTATTGATTGAACAGACTGAACGGCTCTTCACACTGTGCCTTAACTGGCAGCGTTAAATACAGACACCAGCGTATGCCTTTCTTTGTGTCATAAAGGACTTATACAATACTTTTGGGACACTAACATAAGCTCCAGCTGTCTTTTCCTTTATTCATTCATTTGGCTTTAATTAAAATTCCAGTCGGAGGTTTTGCATATGCTCATGAAGGTCATAAATGTATTCATTTCTGTGTTTCTAATGAATTATTTGAGTTGTTTATTTCCCAGGAAGGATCACACAACACAAAATTGTAGTCATTAAAACAAGAATTGGGTGCTAAAGTGTATTAAATTTGTCAAGGCCTTTCTCCAATCCACACATACTGTAGGGAAAATACAACCACAACAACAAATACGACAACTAAGTTGTGAAATAAGCAGCATTTTCAGTTGTATTTGCAAAATGGAAATAAACAAATGAAGTCAGTTGGATCCATTTATTTTAGCTTCGTGCTACTCCACGAAGCTAAAATCTCTGACTTCAAAATACTTTTTTTTCAGACACAGGATGCTTTTATAAATCCGCTTTATTCTAAAGATTTTTTTTTTTTTACAAAATGCCCTTTTTTTTCTGAAATTAATCATTTAACAGTGGCCTATGAGTCATTCAGGCCTAATAAAAACATCGATGGCTCAGCCTAAAGAGCTGTTAGTGTTGACTCATTAACAGGCGTAGTTTTTCTTCAATATCTGACCTTGAAGATGACAGTTAAGAGAGCTGGACAATGCTGAAGTATACCTGATGTATCGCCTGGACCTGGAGGATTGTTACAGTTTGTGAAGGTTGTGTGTTGTACACTGAGTCCGTGTTCTCCTTCTCCAGACACTTTGTTCACTTCATAGTTTTGCCTCCTTTGAGGAAACGGTTTCTTTTCACAGGCTCTGTTGCCATGTGACCAGGAGAAAGTCCAGGAAGTTGACGTTGCCCTGCCGGCAAACACTCAGCCACAAAAAAACCTGCTCTAAAAATGGGTCGTTTGTGTTTTCGTCCTCCACTTTTATTACAAATTTACCGGAGCTGGACAAAGCGTGTCGCTGGTAGTGACTTAAAAACAGCCAAGGCACTTTCTAACTGCTGTAGCCAGACTTGTTTAATTGTGGTCTCACCTCGGCGTGCAGCGTGGTTGTTTGACGGACAAATTAAAGCATCGTGAGTGTCAGGCGTTCTGCTGAAACTGTCCAAAAGATAAGACTTGAAAGTCTTATCCAAAGATGTGGATATGCTCTGGTGCACATTAGGGACTCTGGAAGCCACAATGTATTTTTTTTAATCAACTTATTAGAATATTATTGCAGCTTTCAACCACGTCTTCATGTACTGTTTGTAATTTGCGTATTTAGTTTCTTTTATATTTTATAGCCTTAAGAAATGTTTTTATGATGATTTTGCCCGGTCATGTTCATGATGGTCAACACATTGATGAAGAAAAAACCCCCCAAGTATTCCCTGTTTGCTGTAATTTTCTAGACTTACGGAAGCCCTGTTCTCTTTATCAATTGATCGACAATTGTGACCGCTCTTTCTAAAAGCAGGGTTACTTTGACAGGACAGGTCTGACAACGATCAGATAGGTCTGCAGAGATAATCGACAGGGCTGACCTCTTCCCCTTCAGAAATTGTAAAGGCCTAAGGTCAAGATAAGGGCAGCTGCAGACCCCACACATCCTGGATACAAGCTGTTTAGGCTTTTACCTTTAGAGCGCTGTTTGAAAAAACCAGCCACCATCCGGACAATTCTTCCCCCACACCATCTCTCACTAATTTATGTTCATGCTTATTCAACTCTTTCTTTTTTGTAAAAAACACCCAAAAAACAACCTCTGTAATAAACAAGAAGATGGGAAGGGTTTTGAGGTCATTTTCAAACCGTTCAAAATCCATTCTCTGGTAACAAATATTAGTGGTACGAAAACATTGAACAGTTTGCCATCTTTCCCAGAGTGGATATCTCACAAATTTAAACAAATTTACCACAAATTTACCACACGATTATTATCTAACGTTTTGAGAATAACCCTAACCCTAACCCAGCTTCTGTAAGCCTCATTTAGCGAGTTAAATGTTGCATTGCATGACGGTCAAGACAGAGAATGAACAAGTATAGCTTGTTTTGAAGAGCTGCCCTGGAGAAAACATCCGCTTTAGATTTGATAAGGAGTCCTTGGATATATAAGACCACATTGGAGACGTTTGGCGATCAAACACAGCATATCAGCATAAATGCCTCATAAAAGCAGGAAAAGTGAGCACCTTGCCGTGGAGTGAGGCATCTTCAAGTGGCCCAGCCAAAGTCCAGACCTTAGCCTGTCGGAAATGCCACGGTGGTCGTGCATAAACGTACGCTCTCAAACCAAACTGGCTCGAGGCAATGTTGTCACGGAGACGGAAGAGATTTATAAAGTCATATAGAAAAGGATTATGACAAGGCATTGCTGCTAAAGGTGCTTTTATGACCAACAAAATGATGGAGCGCGCTTAGTAGATTTCCCCAAGTCGCGTTTAAATAGTCTTTAATTAAGTGAGGTAAGGCTCTGAGTTCTATGATGATTGTTATTTTCTAATACAGTCCATTAATTGAATAATAAATCACACGACCCTCATCAGAGGTTGTAGTTTAGCTGTCTTTGGTATTTTATTTATCTGTTCTTTCATTTTTATGCCTCCTGTACACTTTAACTGTCCCCACATGACATTTTATACAGCCGCAAGCAGATTTTTCTTTTTAAAGATGCTTCCCTGATGTTAATATTAGTTTGCCTCTTCGTCGTTAGTCTTAGATAAATCCAAAGTAAACCCTGGTTTCTTGTTCTATTTACTGTTTTACTCCTCTTCCTTTGTGAGCTGTTTATGTAGACCAATATGTGTCCCAGTGTCAGGCTGCTAGCTTCACAAGCAGCCTGACAAATGTTTAGCCTTAAATTCATTTAAATATGCATATCCACCCAACACGTCCCACCCACGCGTGGCAGAGCTGCAGGAGAAGGTAATAAACCTCATCCGAGACAGCTGGTAAACATTCAGGACTGTGTCTTTACAAGTGCGAATCCAGCCGCTGAAAATAAACCCAGGACATATACGGTTTATTGATCAATAAGGCAGAGGCGCGCTCTCCCTTTTCCAGCGTGAGAGCGGCCCCGGGGGCCGGCGGCGACGACGCTCTCTCCTCCGGCACACAGTGGAGCAAAGTGGATGCAGAGATGGCAGTGATTTAATACAATGTCAGTAAACATGACCGCAGTGTTAGCCGTTTCCCACACGGCTCCCTGGAAAGGTCAGCTGCCCTGGTGTCAGGCTAAGAAAACACAAGTCTCTGTTTGAGTGTGTTCGTGCCGAGGTCTCCTTACAAACTAATATGTTTCAGTCGCTCTCAGATTTTCAAAGGGTCCGGATAGTTTTGGGGTTTTTCCATTGAAAGGCTGTGCTTTATAACTACCGAGCAAGACCTTAGAACAGCAAAGTGGTGGTGCTGTTATAGTGATTACGCAAGTGATCTGTCAGTGAAGCAGTCAATGCATTTCATTCTTCTTCCCTTACCTTTGTAAAATGTGTCCCTTTCAGAAAACATTTCCCTGCTAATGACAATGACGAGATTCAAACAACAGGGAATAGTAGTGATCTAATTTATATATATATTTTTTATATATTTGCGGTGTGAAAATTCATTTGGGAGGCCTGCAGATTTTTGACTTTTTATTCCAGCTCAGAAATGAAGGCTGCTGTTATCCGATCCTCTCAGGCTTCAAAGCTGCCATTTAGCCTGCTGGGAGCAGCACGGCGGTGAAGCTGCAGGTGGGTCAGGTGGATCCCCCCCCTGTGATTTGGGATGTTCAAAGATCAGGCCACGGGTTGAACATACCCGGTTATTGGAGGGATAACTGCAGATGTTTCGAAATGAAAATGTTGACTTTAAGGTTAGAAATGTAACGCTAAATCTTTGAGGACATACTGTCCTGGCCAGAGGTTTACTTTCAGCCATGATGGACATGGATGTTATGCAAATGATTATGTAAAATACAGCTGCACTTTGTTTTACAAGCAAAGGATTAGGTTTTAAAACAAATCTTGTGTGTCATTTAATCCAGACAAGATAAAGTTAAAGACTCAATTATAAACATACACTCCCACTATTATGGCAAGGTCTTTCAGAAATTTGCTGATAAAATATACAGTTTTTATTCTAGCAATCCACCTGCAGTTAGCTTACTTATTATTGACCACTGTCAGAATTTATGTGCCTATTTGAGAGTGCTTCAGGAGCTGGAAACTGACTGCAGCGCAGGGAATTCTGGGTAAATGCAATAAAAACAATTGTGTGAGTATTACCAAATATGAAAGTGAAATCCTACATCAGTTGAGATCTGGCACCGCTCCATTCTTGTTTGCGTTTTGTGAAGAAGGAAGTTGCACTAACTTGTCTTCCTTCGAAGATTTTGCGTTGTTTCCTTGAGTGGTTCCTGGTGCAGCAACAGCCCTGCCAAGGAAGTGGCAAGCTTTTAAAAGGGTTTGGATCGTGCGGCATGAAAGCGTATTGCACTAGCTAAAAAAATTTAACAAACATTTCAACCTTGGTCCCCAATTGAACCGTGCCTACCGGACGACGTCGTGAGAAAACACCATCATTCAATTCTTGAGCCAGAATTACCTAATTTATAATGTGTCTTATTATACATTGTAAAGCCAACAAACTACAAAGAAATGTGGAAATAATTGATAACTTTTAGTCCCTCTCCCCTTCTCCTCTTCGTTGGTTTAGTCCAAATAAGCATAATTACAAGATTAATCTGAAATTCATAACAGGACATGCTGGATTTGTTGCTTGTCTTGGTTTTATGGGATTTGGATTGAAAACCAAAGTTGGGGAGATGTTTTTCACCAGGTTGCAACTGTATTTTATTGTCTCCTTGAAGCATCTGACAGGCTGTTCCTCACTGTGAATTTTATCAACATCTTACAGCTCCTGCTTTACTGGGAATGCGCCTTCGGGGAGCACAGTATATCACTCCGTGTGTGTTTTTTGCACAACAATGCACATCATAAATCACCGGCGGTGATCCGAAGGAGCAAGCGGAGGAGCATTTTTGAGACAGACAACAGGGAGGTGTCTGTTTTGTACAAATGTGACCTCTCCCACTTTAATCTTCGTGTTTGGCGTTTCGACAAACATTGCGCTTCCCTTTGGTTGCGATGTGACGAGCCGGCGGGTTGATGGTTGTCTTGGTTACAGGCAGACGCGTTATGTAATCTTAATATGCGGTAAGTGGTTGGTGTGCATCAGCATAAACACATGCAGCTCGCATTCCTTTAGCATCTGCAGCTCGGCCAAACTTTTGGACAAAGTCAATCTGTCTTTTTCTTGTGTTTTGAGACCAATCGGAGGTGACTCTCATCATCTCATGGCTCACTGATTGCATTAATAAAGGGATTTGTTTGGAGGGGACGTTCAACATTTGCTTATCTTCGGACTGCTTGCTTAAGTTCTGCTGGGAGCGCAGGAATTTGCGTGCCGCTGTCGGGCCAGCCTTTCGTTCCGTCAATCTGACACACGCGCACACTTGAGGAAAGACAGGATGAGCTGGAGTCTTAGTAGAAAAAATGTGGGTTTGCCCTGGGGTCACAGTGTGAATGTGAGCGTTTCATAATGTCCTCGCTCTCAACACGCCGTGTCCTTTTTTCTTCACTTATGAGAAAAGTTTGCACCCGCCCTGTAGCTTTTTTACAAATCACTTAAACTGCCGTGGAAAAAAAAACCCCCCAGCTAAAAACAAGAGATAACCAGAAGAGCTTTCTGTGCGGACAAAAACTAATAGTACACGAACTCAGTGGCAGCAACACCTTGGCCACCAGCTCTGTCTGTGGAAAACTCAGTTAGGCACAGAAAGTTGGGAATGCCATTCCTAAGAAAAAGTTAATGACAGCAATTTCTCAATTAATGGCTCCGTCCGGAAAAAAGACACTGAATTAGTGAAATGGGAGAATTTTCTATGAGAGAAAAAAAAAAACTGAGGGAACACAAAGTTTATGGCAGTATTAACTTTGAATAATACATCAATGGAAAGCAGTAGGAGATAGCAGCATAATAATTATACCTGTGGTTAGGTGGAACCACCTGTACTAGTCTTTATTAATGCAGAATTGCAGAGGTCTCTGGTGGAACACACTCTGGCAATCTGTGCGTTGTGCACAGTGTGTTATTCTTCATTACGTTGGCTGCTTTGTGCATCGTTCCACTGTGCACAGTCAGCTCTGCGGGCTCCAGAGAAATCACAAACATGCAGTCTTTTTTATCACTTTGTTTGGGAGCTTCTGAGTCACTGATCTTGATGCAGCTGCTTAAATGTATAGCAGCAATGAAAAGTGCTTGCTCTGTCGCAGACGAAAACAATGACGATGGTGCTGGAGGTCCAGCTAATGTGTCATAAAGCTAAATATATATTCGTTTTTGCTCAAGAGAGTCTCGTGATTTCCTTGATGCATTTTCTTTGACTATGTAATTGCGCAAATTGGGATTATTCTAAAAATAAATTTGCTTAATGGAAACACGGGAGTTTGAAAAAAAAACTCAGTTAGCTTTTTAATGACTGCATTCAAAACACGGCTGATTCTGGAGACCTTATCGCTGTGTCGCCTCTCACCCCAAGTTCTTAAGCCCCTTTATTTACCCTATCAGCAAGTGGAGGACGTTTTCCTGCCTCTGTGGGTCCAGAACGCTCCTTACTGTTCCTGAGGCCTGTCGCCATGGTGACAAACCGAGCTACAAGTGACGTGCCGTTTTTGTTAGCTTGATGGGATTCTGTTTCTGTGTCCAAGATCACATCCAAAGAGAGTGTCGAAAGTTGGTTGGGTGGCAAATTGTTGCACAGAGATCCACCCATCGCATGATTTCAGATCTCCAGTTCTTGTCCACTATATGTTTGATAAAAGACCTTAAATGAAAAAAAAATAACCCTAGTGGTACATTCCTGAATCTAAAAGGCACACAACAGGTGTTTCAGATAATGCGTCCATAAGCAGAGGCCCTCCCTTTGCAGCCAATAAGCTGATTCACTGTTTCACCAGGGGATGTAGGTCAGTGTGCTCTGCTGTAAACTGTTTCCTGCTGCGAGTGGCAGCTTCCAGTAGCAGAGGCTGCCCTCACACATCCCCAGAGGAACGGAACGGGAGTCTATTGTTGTCCCTGTGCTGCTCATTTTAAGGTGTTGATGTCCCCCAGCTGGCAGCACACAAGCTGGGTGAGGCCTTCATTACCAGCAACGGCACAGAGAGACGTAAAGAGTTGCAGATCTGTGTGCATGAACCTGAGTAGAAAGGAAAATAGTCTCGGTTCCCTTTTTAGGTGTCACTTCCTCTATTTTTAGTTTCCTTATGCAGTAGCTTGAAGGGTTGAATGATCAATTACTCAAGCTCTTCTGACGGTTATGCTTGATGATAAATTGGACAGACGACGTTGTTTTAGTGCAAACTCACCTTTGTCGGCTTCTTGAAACGGAAGCCAATCCCAGCGGCTCAATTCCGCCTGGATAAAAGACGGATAGGGGTCACCGAGAGAGTGGGCTCCCACCGTGATAATACTTCTCACCTCAACACCGGAAGAAACCAGTGTTGTGTCCTTCACAGAGGTCTAAACCTGTTAAAGGGGGCACCGTTGCTGTGTTGTTTGCCACTTCTGGCCCAGCAATGCACACGGCATACATATTTTCAGGTGAATTTGTGAGATTTAATGCTGGACACGAGCACGGAGAAGCGGCCCCCTCGGATTTCAGGGACTTTCCCTTGGCAGAGGGCACGTGATGCGGTGGGCCCGGGTAAGGAGGGCAGTGAGTGGTGTGGATTTCTTTGGTATGCTGGCCCTTCTCGGTTCTGTCTCCACCGACGGTCATGCTCTGACCTGTACTCATAACAGCGTCATTTACAAGAAAGACCGAGAGAAACGTATTTAAAAAGGAGTCTCAGTTTATCTCTCTTTCCATATTAACGTTTGATTGTTGCTAGGAAATGTATTTAAAATTTAGGGTTCTTTTCATTTCTCAAGAACCCAGGTTATTTTTCCTATTAGATTAAATCCGTTAAATTAGCCCAGTTATCCTTCCATTGGCACTTAAACTTTTATTTTGATCCCAAAATTGACAATTTATGCTACCAAGAAGCCACGGTTCCTCGTTACCTTTTACATTGGACTTAATCAATATTTCTCCAGACTTATTCCAAGACGTAAAGAATTTTTCTTTGGCTTATGGTTTCCTCTTCAACCAAAGACACCTAACCATTTTTAATTTAATAAAACACTGACTTTTATTAAGCCTGTTAGAAAGCTGCTTTTGGACAAATAGCCCCACATTTTCCCTTTACACACAGATATTTGTCATATTTTTTGCAAAAAGGAAAAAAATTAAAAAAGAACAATAATAAAGAAAATACAAACAATGAAAGCAACAAAAGAAGCACATTGTCTCAACACAGGAACCCTCTACAACCTTTGCTTTAGGAAAGTTTCCTGTGGTGAGTTTTACTTTTCCTTTTACTCAAAATATGATAAATTAAAATGTTTTTCGAAATACTGATTGTTTAGCTTGATTACGTGTCACAATTTGTTTTCATAATTTTGAGAGAAGACCTTAAAGATGCTTATCATTGCCTGAATTACTAATAAAACGTTTTTCTAATAAAACACGTGTTCTGCTGTGTCCGCAAAAACAAACACACACAGCAAAAAACAGGAAAGAACCAAATGTAAATGGGATATTTAGACACGTTGTCGGTAGCAACCTTTCACAAAGTTGTGACGTGTTCCAGTCTCTTTGGTTGAACAATAAAAAATATTAAAAATAAATAAAATCTGAAGGATGAATCACCTTGAATTACTTCTAGATTTTTTTTCTTGTTTCTTTTTTTAAAAACCTCAAATTAAAATGTTGTATCTAAAACTACCTCTTAATAGTTCATCCTCAAATTTCCTGTTTTTCAACACACCGTAAAAATAATGGGTTTTGTGAATTACCCTTGTTGGTCCAGAAACATAGTTACCCTGGTTAACCTGTGATATTGCATTTTCTGTACAATTAGCTTGACATGTGGAACAAATCTTAAGTGTTTTGGTGACGGACAAAAACACAATTTAAGAATAAACATGTGGCAAGTAGTGAACACCAGGAGCTTTCTTTTGAAAATGGTTATTTATAAGGACTGGCCTGAAAAACAGAAAAAACAAAAAACAAAAAGAAAAACAAAGCAGTCAGTGTTCTCTGTCTCCAGGAAAAGCCTTCCTTAAACCTGCATTCAAAACAGTTTGGCTCCCTTTAGGGAAAAGATTAAAAATTAGGAAGACTCATACCTTTTTTTTTTTTTTTTGGAAAAAGAAGTTTAAACGTATTATTTACTATGGCAATCCCTACTATTTGTTACATTTTAACCTGCAGGTTTTCTGGAGTTCATCTCTCCCATCCTTGCATCCAAATTTAGAAGCAGCAATGAAAGAAAAAAATAAAAAAAATAACAGGACAGAATCCGGTCTTGCAGGAAGATGAAGGACGCACACAGGATGCTGGAGAAGAACCAAATCTATATTTCGCTGTAAATGAACAAATCTGAGTACTGAGAAACTCGGCACAAAAAAAAACTCGTAAATTTGAAAGGTAACAGTGGTAGTTTGAACATTTTGTTCCTGGCATTTCTGCGCTACCAATAAAAGTCTTCGTTGGCCTCTCCAGAGACTCGGCCTTTGGATTTTGATTCAACTTAATGATACAACATTAATGTAAGATTCAGTGGTGAAAGTATCAATTATAATAAATCCTAAATCAAGAATTTGCAACGTGGAGTATTGTATTTTTCACTGCTTTATACACAAGATTTTGCACATGTTTAGTTCTAATGTGTATTTATCACAATTACTAGCATTCTACTAACATTTTGGATCCCTCCGAATAGAGCAGTGCACGAAGGACGGAATAATAAAACAATAGGTAAAAAATTAAGTCTGCCCTTGCTCTTTCTGTAGGACTTCAGACTGAAAGTAGCAGTCAACTGGAACTAATTAATTACACGTTGAACCTACTTGATTAACTGATCAACAGATGTAATGACTTGTAAAATCAGTAGTTTTGACAGTTACTTTGTCTGAAGCATAAAGCTGCAGGCCTCAGACTTTATCTCGCCGTTCGGGCGTTCGCTGATCTAACGCAGGCGGTTGCCGAGGGAAAAAGTGATGTGCTGAGCGAGGACAGGTTTTTGATTTGCAAATTAAAGGATTGTGGAAGAGATTTTATAAGAGTGGCAGACAGCCTATGTGTTTATTGTCCCTCCTTTGTCTAAGAATAGACCTAATGCCACACTTTAAAGCCTTAAGTTTGTATCCCTTCAACGATTAAGTGATGCATTCCCACCAGGAACTCTTCTTCCAGCTTCGTCAGTCTGATTCGTTTTAAGGAAGGAAAAAAAAAAAACAACCTGTATGGACAAGGTGTGCTCCATCGTTGTGTGAATTCCCAGGAATTACATTCGGAAACCTTTCCACACACACAAGTCAATTCAGACGAAATGCGTGACAAAGGATCTTACCGTTGTTTCTCGAAGCACCTGGGAACGGCTTTATTTTATTTTTTGTTGGTTCAGCCTCATTCCGTCGCTCAACCCGGTCTAGAAATATTGTTTAAAGACTGACTTGAGATTCCTGTCTTTGGTGATTTGTTATTCTAATGACATTCCCTTGAGATTGTAGAGATATAAATACATGTACGTCTCAGCGATGTTTCTCCTCTCCCCACACCTTTTCAGCTCTTTGTATTCATTTTGCTGTGATGGGATTGCAAAGCTTAAGGAACTGTTCATATCATTTGTGTAAACTTGCGCTCTTTGCAGCTAAAATGGCTTTTATTGGTCTGGGGAGTATTTCCTCATGGTTTTATGTTTATAAGAATGTATGGCCATTTTTCCAGAAGCACATCTATAAGGTCAGACACTCATGTTGGACATCAAGACTTGGCTAATGGTGTCCAGCCTTAAGTCCCCCCAGGGTGGTCAGGCCTTTGGGCAGATTCCTCTAGCTTTTACACTACAACTTTCACAGTCTTCGTGTAGCTTGCTGTGTGTATTGGTGGATTCATGTTGGAGCAGGAGGAATTCACACTGATCCACACAATTAGGACCATGAAATAGTGTCAAAAATCTTGGTGTGCTCAAAAAAGTTAAAATGCTTAACTGAACTCTGGTGCCAAAAAAGTGAACTAAAAAACAAAGTGAAAGTGTGAAAGCAAACAGCACCAGCTGAAAATGTAGCGAATGTTGCAATTTTGGTTCCCAATCGAAGTGAGTTTACCGGAGTCTGAGGTGTGAAAGCACCCAGAGAGGCTGATGCATCTGATGCTCAGGATGGCGTGGAAGTCACTGCTTGCCAATGGAAACTCATTTTGTGAAGCTCTGTGTGGCTTGTTCTTGACGTAATCTGACATTGGGAGGCCTGCAGCTACTGAATGCATAAACTTGGTGACCTCTGCTCACTGCGAGCCTCATCATGTACTGACCCCGCTCTGTAATTTTATACGATCCACCACTTTGTGGCTGAGTTTCTGTCTTCTCCGATCACTCTTAATGCCTCTTGACTGTGGAATATTTAGCAGTGAGGAAATTTCACGACTGGAACCAGTTCTTCCTCTGATGTTTGTAGCAGCGTTCCCCGTTGTGCTGGGTTTCACACACGTGGCAATGAAACTCAGTAGAACACCTGAATTTAATGAGGGTGAGTGAACACTTTTGACACAAGAGTGTTTCCAGGGCTCCCCCCCCCCCACCCGGAAATTCTAACATTAATTTATGTGACTGTAAAAAATTATTTTGTTTCTGCTGGAAATCCTAAGACACATTTGTAATCTTCTCTTTAGCTTTCCATCCCTCATATGAACCCAGCTGGGATTAACAAGGAGGCACGCACAGTAGTAGAAGTTATTTTCTACTGTTTTTGGTCTTTGTACAATATATACTGAATGTACATACTGAACTCCCATCATGCTTTTCTTCAACTGTCCCCTTTGTCTCTCTGTAGACACTCACTCCATTAACCTCCTGTCCAGAGGAGCGTGGCGAGTTCAGCTAATTAAATGATTGCTCGCCCTCGCGGTGCCCTTTCCTCCTCGCGTCTGAGGCCTGCATCGCACATCCCGTGTTCTGGTTCTTGCTCAAACATTCCCGAGAGAAAGCAGGGAACGTCTCCTTTTCTGGAAGTTTTCTCGTCAGACCAAGCGAGATGTCGAGGCCCTTCCTCTTCATCTGCCCTCTTGTTTTCCAGCTGTTGCCCAAGCAGAGGATTACCGCTGGTTGAGATGCTCAAGATTTTTCGCAAAAGGAGTGGGCTCCTGTAAGCCGGCAAGACGTCACAGTCGTTTGTTTCTGCAACCGCAGATCGCTGAGCTGATCCGCCTCCTCCTATGCTATGTGCTCGATATGTCCTGTGTTCTGTCGTCTTTCAGAGCGGATGAAGGTTCGTTCAGACATGTCGAACCCCGATTTGTGTTTGTGGACGGCAGTGATTGTCTTTTCATCGGGTGTAATCGTATATTTGCGTGTGCTGCTCGTTGGTGACTTTGTTGCAACACATTCCTCCGCTACGCCCGGCTGCAACACAAAGAGTTTAAAGACTCATCTGTCAGCACATCGTCAATCGAATAATGGTAAAGCATCTGTGCTGAAACACGTCTTACAGGGTCCCAGTTGCCAGTCGGAGTCAGTCTCTGTTTAGTGACTCATTTTGATCCCCAAACTACTTTTGGACAAGAATGCTTCTTAAAATGGGGTCTGTTTTTAACGTCGCACTCTTGTGACCAACTTGTGAAAACCGAGAGTAACAAACCCTTTCTGTATCTTGTTTAACTGCCTCTCTTCCACCCTTCTCATACCTCTGCTCTCGACGGTGGCTGATGATATTTGTGTCTTACTAACGGTTGCTGATGAGCTGAAATGGTAGACTCTCCCGAAGCTTTATTTACCCCGCCTTTAATACTGACCCGTCAGCTTGACTTATGAGACTGCCACATGGGCAGCATGTCCGACGGTCCACTCTGACATCACATCCTCGGCCAGGTTCACACAGTGGAAGGAAGTTGGGTGCTCCAACTTCCTCCCACAGTCCAAAATAATGCATGTTTTGTTCTTGTGTTACTCTAAATTGCCTTTATTTTTAAATGTCCTTACTTGGCTCAAAGAAAACTCTTCTTGTCAAAATAATAAATGTGTGAAGGTATACCATTTCGAAAGAGATGAACTCTTTTGCATCGAATTTGACCAAAGCCAAGCCATTTTCATCACCTAAAGTTGGCGCAGAGCAAAGCTTAGATAGACAGACACTTACTGGCTGTGTTTCCTTTACAAATGTGAGCAAGACTTTGTTGCACTCAACAAAATCGGCAACAGAGTTGACACAGTTTTTCAATTGCTAAATCGTGCCAAAAGCTCCCCAAACAATTTTGCAATTGCAGTATTTCACTTAAATATTTTTTTTTATTAGAATCACATGTGAATAAGTTTGTTCGTCTTCCTACCACTTCCTGTTGTCTTCTTTGTCTTTTCCGCCAGTAGTAACATCCGGTTTTTGATCACATGACTCATTCCTTCACACAGGACCCGACTTGCCCCGAAACTACCTCAACCGACTTGTTCTTGTCGGTATGTTGTTTAAGGACTGTGTTGCGTAACAGAGACGTGTTGACCTATACTCCCCTCTACCAATCGGTCCTTTCGTAAAACACACAGAGAAGGCAAAATGGCGACTTAAAAAGACTTGACTGCCTACCTACTCTGGGTCACCTTTTACATCCCAGCTCCGAGTCTCGCTAATGTGGACTCTGAGCTTATCTAAACTCTCCTGCAGCAGCTGCAGTAATACTTATCTTGATTCAAATTTAATGAGCCAAAGGTGAACCCTGGGGATTTCCTGCAAACAAGCCCTGAGGATGAGGAATGCAAACATATTTTGCATTCCTCATGCCAGACAACCAGAATGCTTCTTCCTGATGCATTTGCAAGAACAATTAGCTCTTTACAAACTGATTCTCAGGATCTTGCTTTCGTCAGAGAAGGCGCATCGAAACTCGCAACAGGCAATGGCAATACTCAATGTCGCAGTGATGTTACATTTGGGATTAAATGAAGTAAATAATGTCAGTTTTACAAGTTGATGTTTTGTTAGGTCACTGCAAACAAACCCCGGCCTGAAAGTAGCCAATAAAGATTCTAGACAAAGCAATGCATTATTTCCACCAGCATGCTTTTGCTGAAAAACATGCATCTGGTTACAGCTGCTATGTTGGCAGTGGAAGAGTGTAGTTGGCTGTTGTGCAGACCTCAGTGCCTGCCATAAAACCGTTTACCTGCCGTGCTAAACCAAAGCTTCACCAAACGTTGTTAATGGCATGAATGCAACTCTGTAATTACCTAATATACATTCATTATCCGCAGTCTGATGCAGTATTGGTGCTGCATTTAATGGCTACTGCTGGGGGATCCGAACTGTTTCTTTTTCATCAGATTGACAGTGGAGGTGAACGCAAAACAGGTTGAAACACTAACCTGAAGGAAAGGTTGCTTCTACAAAGCATGCACTTGTATCCAACCGTCTTCCCCTATTTTATTATTTTTTTTAAATGGCACATAAGTCACATTTTTATTAAATTTCAAAAACCTGCAACTTTAACAGTGGTGTGTTTATCTGGCCAATCGAGAGTTTTACTGCATAAACGTGTTGAAGATTAATTTATTTCTTGACTGAGCCTCTTTCTGATTCTGCCAGCCATTGAGTCTGTATTAATAGTTGCTGTATGATGAATAATGCTGCAATGAAAAATGACTGTGTCTGGAGAAAGAGGGATTAGTGTGTGTGTGTGTTTGTGTGTGTGTGTGTGTGGAAGAGGAGGAGATGGCAGAGGATCCTGAGAAATCTCAAGCTGGTGTGCTGGTGAAAAGAGGCCGCCTCAGCTCCCCACAGTCACAGATCATCAAACCCACCGTGCCCCGCTGTCTTAACTCCCCGTTACCCCGACGCACACTCCCTCTTCTCATATACGCTTACCCTGAATCAGGCTCCTCGTCCCGGATCAAGTTATAGCGAAGACGGAATTGGAGCTAAGCTCGGTGCCACGTAGAGATCTCCCTTTGTGGTCTGGGAAGAGATGATTTAAAGTCTCCGCTTGTTCTCCGAGACCGGTTTCAATCGTCACTGCAGGGAAAACGATGACACTCATGCTGTTGATTTACAGCCATCTGAAACTGATGCAGCTGTCTTTATAAATGGAAGTGTTTAGTTTTCTTTTTGGAAAAAGTGAAAAGCTGTAAAGTGCCCGGTAAAAGTAGCTTGAACGGCTTCGTATTTTCAGATATGGAGACTGAAATTTTTGCCTGTTGTTCTTCGGGAAACAGCTTGGTGACTTTTGCAGAATATTTACTGCACTTTAAAAAAAAAAAAAAAAAAAAAAATTAAAAGGGAGCAAATTAAAAATGAATACCACACTTCTTTTTAATGCTTGCATTATTTTCATTCTATTTAATGATTCTGCATGGATTTGTGTTGTTTTATTACTTAAAAACCCAATGAGACACAATGCAGGCTGTCAAAACAAGAAAAACTTTATACTTTATTATTTTTATTTTTATTTATTTATTTTTTTTAGCTGCTTCAATTTTTTTTTCTCTTTCTTTTAAGGTTGCTCCTTCTACTCTGTTTCTCCCAACACGGCTCCAGGATGGTGAATGTTTTATCTATTTTCAGACTGTACAGCCTCCTGACTGTAGAGTTTTGCAGCAGTAGTTGGTTTAAATACAGTCGACAAAATGCCACGGGGGGTCATGTCTGAGGAAGTCCCAGACCACAGGGCACTTTGTCTTCATTGTTGTCTCCTCCTGTCTCCTTCTCTTCAGCCCCTCGTGAAAACAAAGACCGAGGCTTGTTAATGACATGCATACATTGTGTTAAAAAGGAGAAGGAGAAGAAAGGGAAAAACTCTTTTCAGGTGCCGCGTTTCACTTTAAAGGAAGAGGCTGACAGCTAAATGTCTTTGTTATCAGATTCTATTGAAGCCAAGCTGCTGCCCTCTCCGCGACAGCTCGCATGCGTTTGAGTTAAAGCGACTCAAACGGCTTTACTACCACTCTCCCGCTCGCGTCGCCGCGCTGCCTGTGTGCGTCTGTCTGAGAGCACAGACAGACGCCTGCTCGAGTGAGGGAGACCTCTGCCATTGTTCAGTTTTTTTATTTTTTATTCTTGCGCGCTGACAGCCCGGACTAAAAATAACCCAGTGCTTTCCAAATTTGTCATCTTTAAGGCTACACTGTTTTGTTTTTAAGCGTGCTTCTCCCCGGGAGAGCTCGAGGTCAGCGCGGGGCACTTCCTGTTCCTCTTTGTTGTGCTAACGGCGGTTCCTAAACGTACTCAATCATACAAAAATAAAGTGGGACACCTGGGAAGGAAAGGCCTGCGCTGTCATCTTCCTGAGTCGCACAGCAGGTAGTCCAGCTGCGACTGACAGTTTTTCCTTCTTTTACCCTGTCTTCTTGTTTTTTCCTTGTGTGGGAAGATAAGTCAGATCATGGGGAATGATGCCGCCGCGACAGCAGCCTGTAGAGAGAAACGAAGCCAAGTCTGTCAGTCCTGCAGAACCCACTGAAGAGTTAAACTTGGACTCACAATAGGATGTGCAGCTGTGTGCGTGCGTCTCGGCCCTGGCTTGTAAAAACCCAAAGAAAAGTTCTGTGTCTCTTTAAATAACCAAACAGCCTAATAGACATGCACGCTGCTATGCAAACAGCAGACTATGTAAACTTCCCAGATGATCTAGGCAAATACGTTATGTAAGTCGCTCTCAGGTGCTTTTTGACTGAAAACAGACACAGGCCTCTTTGACTAAGACTTTCCTGACGTCCTACGACTTTTTCACCCTGTGTTTATGTTGAGAAGTGGTTCAGAGCGATATGCGGTCGCCTCCTTCCTGTTTCTCAGAGGTTTGTTGAGAGCTGGCCGGTGCTCATCGTTTTGGCCTACCAGGAAGTAACCCGTGATGTTTCCATAAGGTTCCTCTGTACTGCATTACATTTAAGTCCAGCCCAGTTCTGATATACTAACCCACTGTGCCCATTTTCACACAAACAAGTGATCACAGCTTCGTCTGAGCTCAGTCATCGTGCCACTTCCTTCACCTGACACAACAAACGCTCTTCAGACTGATGCTTTTCTTTGACCCTGCAACTGCAGTGAATTTGATTGTTTTTTTTTTTTCCCCTAAATTAGGAATGATTGAAAAAACAAAGTAGCTGCTAACATCTGTTAGCCCTCCAAGCCTTCAATATGTTTATGAAAATGCTGTTTCAGTTGGACGGTTAAAACGAGAAATACTTCAGCATTTCGACCGCTGTCGCAAATTTACCTCAGACCTCCACACAACCAAAGTGGCGTCTGAGTACCACGACTGCCTCCAACAAAAATATGGGTTTTCAAATGTTTGTTCACAATGAGCAGCCATATTGTACAGCCCATGTACAATATGGAGTGTACATATTGTACACTTCCTGTACTGACCTCCAAGTTGCACAAGAGCAGTTGTGAGAAGGAGGGACCTGGTGAGTTCTTAAGTCTGCTGTTCAAATGCAACATGTATTTGCCACACTGTCAAACATTTACTCTTACATCATAAGTGGGGATTAGGAGGGGGATTAAAATGAGCAAGGAGTGGCTCACATTATATATCCTGCACACTTGCACAAACGGAGTGTGTGTAATTGTTTAACTACTGTTTTTTCAGAGGGTGTGGGGATTATATACTCTGCACCTTTTCTAGGTGCAGAGTAGCCAAATAAAAAACAGCCCCCCCGTACTCCGCTTCGCTTCAGAAACGAAGCGTCCTGTAGGGGTGGACTCTGACGTTTTAAATTTCATTGAGAACATTTGGCTGTGGCGTGTGCAACGCACCAGTTCGACGCCATGAAAGCGTACGGTGAATCGCCTGCGCTGTAAACAACCATCCTCCACTGCGGAAAGAGAAGCGCCGAGCCAAACAACTCGACTGTCGATTCAGTATTTGGAAAACTGCAATTCTGATTGACCCGATTGAAATTCTACTGGATTTTTGTGCATTATTCCTTTCCAATACACTCGATGTGAGAATAAAAGATTTATTAGACATATATTTTGGTGGATGTCATGACTGATGGTGTACTGCATCAGTAAGATCTGCTCTTTCAGTAAGGCTGAAGGTGATGGTGCAGAAACCTCCAGTGTCTGTGAGCATAATCTGCACAGTGTCAGGAAACATTCTGGTGTAGAAATGGTTCTTGTGACTGAAACACTGTGAACGAAAAGCAAAATTAAATCAAACAATTGAAACAATTCCCAATATTTTCAGAAAACACACACAATATTATTTCCTGAATCTTTAAAGTTTCGTAATCTTATTCCAGTGCTCAGTTTTATTCTGTGCCCTGGAAGTAATTACCAGAGATTAACTGTTTTAAAAGGCACGGCTGTTTTATGCTTTTTTCTTTTACTGTTGCTCTTTAATCACTCTTTTGGTTTTTTTTTTTATCGCCATTTCAGGCACTGACGGGTTTCTTGTTGCCAACCTGAATTACAGACCCGGGTTTGGGCGTGTTAGGTGGTGGTGTGTTGGCTTTGTGGTTCCTCGCTTCTGTTTGAACTCTTGCCAGCGCAGAACACGGTTGTTCTTCTGGCTTGGACCGAGGCCAGAACACGACTGACCATCTTTGAGGTGGAAAAACGTTTTTGTTCAGTTTGACTGATGTCTTTGAAATTGGGACAAATGCGGTGTGTGTGTGTGTGTGCGTGTTTGAGCCTGAGCTGCAGTTTTCTGAGGATTTTCTAACACTTTGGTTTGTGTGTGTGTGTGGGGACTCTGGAGACAATGTGGCTCCTTTCCAGTTCAGGGGTGGTCAAATAAAAACAAGACGGGGGGAACGCTAAGGGATGCCGCAGGAATGACAACAACATTCAGCAGAGGTTTCCACTGGAGCGCTGAGCTGCTGTTTTTAAAGAGAAATCTGCTTTATGCTACCTCTGCTTCATCTGTTGTACAATTAATAACTTAACAGACTGTCAGGAATATGACATTTTACTTGATCACTGACTATCTTACCACATTTTACGGCTAAAGTATGCGGAATACTTCAGATTATTCCTTTAGGTCAAAAGCCCGTTAGCATTTGACCTAACAGGGTTTTGACCAGCTCTGTCAAAAACCAGTTTGAACTATGTGGTCAAACTGGGTTTTGTCGAAAATCTTTTTGTTGAAAAGCTGACGAACGACAGCCGTCAGATAAATGAGAGCTGATTGGCTGACACCGAAGTCATGACGCAACCTTGTTGGAATCTCCAAGCGCTTGTTGAAATGTTGGAATTATTCAGCGTCAAATCCTAAAAAACCAGATGTTTCCTTCTCCCTAATGATGTCTAGTCTCTTTGTGCTTTTACTTAAGAGTCACTGGACTTTTACACAGATCTGTTGTTTCACTGTGAAATTGCAGCTTAAAAAGTATACATTTTGCAGGTTTTTCTAACTCTAAGTGAAGTCTGGAGCTCTTAACAGGACAGCAGATTATTCCTATTTACTTGATAGAATGTGAACTGAAGTGTTTTAAAGTGATTTGTGTGCTGAAAACACAAATTTCTGTGTTTGTGAGCTGCATTTCAAACATTTAGATGAGGAAGATTTCATGCAATTGGATCCTTGTTAGCTGGAACATCCCTGGAGGCGAACAGCACTGAACTGCCTCAATGTTGCTGTATTAATTTTCCTCCCTTTGACATGACTGATGACTTCGGTGCAGCATGCGTGTCACTTAGCTTGTTTCACTCTGTGGATGATGCAACTTATGTATCATTAAACAAAGGCTGCCTCTCATTGTTGCAGAAACTACAACAAAACATTTGCTTTGTCCTCTGTATGCAATAGGTTGAATATTTCATTGCTTTTTAAAACTCGTGGATATATTTAGTTCTTATATCGGAAGAAGCTCCTCTAAAAACCCACAAAATCCTGAATTTTAAAATGAAATCCTGCCTGTATCCTGAAAATAAGTTGCAAAGAAATTGCCCGACTAACTGTCTTCACTGATTAAATGCTACTTCTTGTATTTTAGTCTTCCAGGATTGCCTTGAAATAATTAAAACGTGTCTAATTTAATTGTCATTGTGGCTTTCCCACTGTGACTCTTGAAAGTGATCTCCATTTGTTGGTGTCTCTACGTTGCGCTGGGGGCCATTTTCAGTGAGTCACGCAACAAATATATCTCGTCTTTGGGAAATTAAAACACCCTTCTTTATTAGAATTTGTATTTCATGTGTGGTACAATTTGGGTACGACGGACTGACGTGACGCGTTTCTTCTCTGTAGACCCGTGTCTCATCGTGATGCCGCCATGCGTGGGCGAGGCCGACCGCTTCAGCCTGGAGGCGCTGCGGCACATCCACAAGCAGCTGGACGACGACAACGACGGAGGGATAGAGGTCAACGAGAGCTTGGAGGTGAGCTTCTTTCAGGGTTATCTGGCGTCACTGGTACGATTTGTGTCCAAGACTCAACAATTGAGCCAAACTATCGACATGGACATCAGATGGCAGCCTTGACAATTCAAAGAGATGTTTCTGCAGCTAGTCCTACAAAAACCCAAGTGTGTTCATAAAACCGACATGAAGAAACAGAAAACTACTGCAGTTTTTGAGATATGTCATTGTAAATTAGATTTTTTAGTGGGTGAAATTTTTCAAACAGATTTTCGTTTTAGATTTTAGAACAAAAAAGTAGATGGAGCAACGTCCCAGGAGGCAAACCGAGTTCTTTGTGTGACTATAAATAAGAGAAAATAATCTTAAAGCACAACTTTTAAGATCGGGTCGTTTCAGTTGCTGAAATTTGATAGAGCTGCTGAACTAATCTGTTAATCTTGAGACACAACTCATTATTATGGTGATGAGAATATCCATTACGACGGTCATCCTGTCTTTTTATTTCATCACAATCTCAATCACTGTGTGACAATATTCAATCACTAAAAGTAAAAGGACAAAAATATTATTAGCACACATAATTTGCATCGTTTAGTCATGACTCTGCCTCCTATAATATGTGTCGCTGCACATGATGGTGGCGGCGTCATGCTGCGGGTATGTTTTTCTTCGCGTAGTTGATGGTGCGTTCCTCAGTGTTTCTGGAATGATAATGAAACTTCACCTGAGATCAGCATCTAAACTGGTTGATATTTGGGCATATTTTATAACTGCAGCAGGAAAATGTTCCCAAAACACCAACAGTCTCATGTGCCACTCTAGAATCAGCCAGACTCAACCCAATTAAAGGAAAACAGACTACACTTAAAAACCGGACCTCATCAGAACAACAGCCCACTAAAATATGTCCAGAATAATGCAGAGGCTTCTTAATGGCTGTATAAAAGCACGAATGAATGAGGTGGGAAATTTTGCAAATCGACGATTCATAACGATGCTCTTGTTAGAACAGTGTGAAGGGACCAAAGTGCCTCAAGGCAGTGTCGCAAACAACGCATAAATATCAAGAAACGGAAAGGAAAATCTTCTAAAGAGATAAAGTTCACAGTCCTTGGCTTCACAGCTAAATGTCTGCAAAATTAAACATCAGAGGTTTTAGAAAATAAATGCTTAACCTTAAACTTTCCTAGATTTTTAATTACTAATCTTGCATTTTGTACATTCAGCCAGAGAATGTTTTCCTGAAGCTTTTTCATTTGCCTCATGGTGCTTTGTTGAAGCGGGGTCTCTTGTCCGTCGCAGGTCAACGCATGTAGACATTTAGAGAGAGAGAGGGCCTCTCAAATGAGCCAAATGATTTTAATGCTTAGCAGTCAGTCGTCAAAGGATGAGTCAGCATTCCTGTCATAGTGACCCGTCATCACAACACCGAGCAATGCAACGACGGATTTTATATTACGGCCGGGCGACGAGGAAAACGTGTCTTTCAGTTTCAATTTCAGCTCCAAATAAACACAAAACTGCCGGATTGCTGGGAAAAAAAATGCAGCCGCATTCACTCATTCATAACATCAGTGTTTCAGAGACAGCACTGCTTGTGGTCTTTGAATCGGATTCAGACTGAATCACTAACAATGTCTCTGACCTCTCACATCCCAGCATAAAGCAGCTGGTTTGGAGGTGTTCGGTTGACTGGAAGCGTAGATTGACGCACTCTGATCCGCCACCCTCCATTTCAGTCTCTCGCTCATAAACGTCTGACTACCGGTTGTTTTTTTCCTCTTTTTTTTTTTTTTTTCCAGGAGTAATTTTTAATGTGTTGAAGGAGTTCTGACTTTTGTCTACTATGATGATAAATCATGTTCTCTTTTCATTAGAGACAGATTCCATAACACCATTGAGTCTCTTCCCAAATTATTATTTTCTTCTTTGTCTTTGTTTGCTTCCTGAAGAGAGATATCTTCAGATATTGTGACTAAATTTCTTTGAACCTGACATTTTTCCTTTGTTGCCGTAGACTCATTGCTGGCCACTTTATTAGACACACCTTACTCATACCCGGCTCAACCGTCTTTGGAGACCCCGTGGCCGTTGGAGGACCTTGAAAGACGCTGTTATGATGTTCAAGGAACCAGTTGGAGATAATCTGAGCTGTTTTACGGGGCGGATTAGTGGCCATCAAAAGATGGGTACACTGTGTTCAGAAAGGGACAAACGTGGTCAGCAACGGCCCCGATCCATGACTAGCTCAGCTTTTATGCTATTTCTGCTAAACTCTCACTCTATCATTGTAATGTTCCAGACGAAGACTCGTTGGACCGGGCAACTTTTTTTTTTTTTTTTTTTTTTCTTCTTGCAATCTGTTAACTGTCCGTGTTTTCGTGGTGCCTTCAGGAAAGGTATTCTGCATACTTTGGTTGTAGCAAAATTGTTGTAGCATTTCAAGTGCTGCTGCATTTTTCTTTTGACATCAATGCGACTCACTTATTTCTTTCCCTTGTTTTGACAATTTCTTCTAATCCCGGGCCATGAATGTGTGAGAACCTGCTAGTATATGAGTCGCTTCTGAAATATTCGGACCAGTCCGTCTGGCTCTGACACCAAAGTCACTTGAACTTTTATTAAACCGGTCTTCCCTGCATGAGTTTCGTGACGTTGTGATTGGCTGAGAGAGCCACTGAGCAGGTGTAGCTAATAAAGCAGCTGGTGAACATCATGTTATTGGCCCGCTGAGGGCCAATAAATTATACTTCTGTTTACCTTTTGAGCAAACTTTTGCTCTGTCGCCCCACTGCATGATGCTACCACCACCGTGCTTGACGGTGTTTGCAGTGTCCTTAGCTTCGAATGCCTCTGTTTGGCATCAACAGCTCAATCTATGTCTTGTCTGTCTATAAACTCTTTTTCTCTTTAGCTGCAGTCCTACAAACCAAAAACTCGCCCTTGCTCTAAAAAGTCCAGAATTGTTTATCTTTGTCCTTTAACTTGAAGCGATTTTGGTGATATTTGATCGTTTCATTATAAATTGAACCTGCTCGAACACGGTTCTGCAGGCCGTACCTCCCTGCTCACTCCCAGGGATTTTGCATGACGCCTGTGGGGTCTGTTGCTGAGCACAGCCGCCGGGGGACGGCAGGTGCATGTCCTCGCCTCTCGGTGCCGGGCCGCCCGGCGGCCAAGTGGATGTTCGGCTGGATCGTGTTGCGTCTCTTGAATTGCACGAACTCAGACCTCGTCACGGACCGGGGCGGTGGCGGTTTTGGTGCTTCTGTTGCAGACTTTTATTAGTTCTCGGCTGATTGTGCACAACGTCGCCGAGGCTCCGTCGGCGCGGAGGCGTACTGTATATGCAACACGTCTTAGAACGACTCGAAGGGGGGAGAAACCCGAGTTGGGCAGAAGCGGCATAGAGGGTATGATACGTCTATAAAAAGAAGATTCTTAAGGGTGTTTGTTGACTTGTCTGAGAATGTTCAACACAGAGATTTGATTTACAGCTTAAACTTACATCTCGTGATGCTTGCGTCACCAAATATAAGGTGTCATGTGGTAAAAATTTAGAAAAATAGCTGGTTCTGGGGGTGTTGGGTCAAAGACAGAGATGCATGAAGAAATCAGTGGTAAGAAGGATAGAAATACAGCAAAAATGATGACATACTGAACAGAAATCAGAAATAAACAGGATTTTTCTTTTTTTAAAGACAAAGTTACCTGAACTTGTCTTGGTTGTGGTTAGATGGAGGATTTAGATTCAGAAAAAAGACTGAGAATAAATATAAAGGATGCATAATTAAGATTGCGAGATTAAAGCCGCCTTTAATATGTTCTGGTTCATTTGTTTTGAATAAGAGAATAAGATGAACAGCCATTTAAATCACTGATCTCTGTGCAGCTGTCCTGCTAATGGAGTCCAGTAGCCTCCAGATTTGATGCAAAAGCAATTTCCTGCCGATTTATACTTCATAATTAATTCACGGAGCCAAGAAAAAAAACGATTGTTTTCAGACCACCCCTCTCACCGAGGGGACGTTTGTGTAAGTATTTCTTTAATAGAATAAATTAGACGGTTCTGTGAAACATTGCTTTTGACTCCTACTGCTGAGCAAATAACGCACTGCAGTTCTGAACTTGTGTTCACTTGTAAGTTTTGATCGAAGCAGGAAACGACAGCAGGGAAATGCTGTGGTAAATATGGTCCCTGGGATGGAGCAAAACCGGATAAACGCGGTTCGTCCTCTTTGTACCAGGAAGGACTGTCTGATTCCTGCAAAAGGGATTTTTATGGAGTACAAAAGCAAAAGGTATTTTTAGGTCTGAACACTTCACCTCGGATGTAAAACCTGCCCGTTTGGGAAACTAACTCCTAACTGGTTTCCTTCTAGTCAAATAAGGGATAAATTATTATGTTTTGACACCATTTTCAAGTGATGTATTTAATTTTGTAGGGAACGTTCCACACTGGAACTGGAAGACATTTTAAATATTCAGAAAACACAACAACTGTTGTGTAATAAATAAAAGCAAAAATAATAATCACGCACAAACGAAACTTTAAATGGATGAATCATGAAGTCTTTTCAAACAAAATTGCCCTTCAAAAAATTCCGATTAATCATCGGAATGGAAATAATGAAGCTCGTTTCAATTTCTCATGAAATAAATTGATTAATTGCTGATTAGAAAATGGAGATGCTACTAAAGGTTTCACAAGACTCTTTCATCGGGTCGCTAAGGGAAAATATTTTTATGTTGCTAACAAGGAACCCTCAACAATTACTCATGATTATTTACCAGAAGTTAATAACAGCACTTGGCCTTGTCAAGTTAAAAGATTAAACATCTTCAGTAAATTAAAGTGCTTAGATGGCCGTTTATTCATGTTTCTGTCTGTTTGTGTTCTTCTGGAACAATAAAATCCAGTATAAATTCAAATGCTGTATCAATATTTAGATTTTTAAGAACAATCAAATCAACTTGATGTGTTATCGTTCCAGTGTGGAAAAAAAAAAGACCTTTTAAACTGAAGCATTAAAAGCCCCGATTTATGACTTTGACCCCGGACAAGTAGATGCAAAGTTCTGACCAGAACTGTAAATCTGCAGCCCCTCGGAGAAACAAAAAATGAAAATTACAAAATGATGGACGGCTTCACCGGCGTTCGCGTCTTCATAAATCGCAGCCCCACGCTGTTTGTGTCATGTTAATGACATATTAGGAAGGATAAATCAAAATCGCCGTCCTCCGTTCTGCAGACTCTCTCACGTAGAATAATGTTGATCTCCGAGTGCGTTTGTCATCTTTACAGCGACGATGATGGAAAAACAGTGGATGTAATAACTTTCGCTCGTTAAACGAGAACGGATCGACTGCTTAGCTGAGTATCACGGCGACACGGAGTCAGTGGAGCAAAGGCTCATGGGAGGAATACCAAAACCCGGCCAGCTCCTCCTGAAGCGGGAGTCTGTTCCGAACAAAAATATTCTTTGTTCTCCGCTGTGTAAGTGTGTGTCTGTGTCAGTCTGGGTCTGATTATGTCACAAACCGCTGTTGTGCAGACAGCATGTTGTCACACCAGCACTGATGCTTGATTCTCAAAGGGAGTCTGGACTCTCTCTATTCCTACAAAGATTTCTACCAGCTGTTGTTTGGAGAGACTCCCTCCTCTGCTTCGTTCAGGTAAATGGATCTTAACTCTGAACCACCAAAACCACAAATCACCTGCACTCAGACCTATCTGTATATTTGTGGCTTGCTGCTCTGACTTTATATGGCTCTATAAAGTACCTCAAAGCTTCCTTTGACTGCATGCAAAGCATCTCTGCCAACCTGCCGGGAAGTGGATTCGTGATGCAGCTCTGCGACTATTACCATATAGCCTTAGATTTCTAAGGGAAAGGCCTTTTGCATTTTATTCAGAGTTTGTTGTATCCTGTTGCCTTAAACATCGCTCCCCTTTGAGGGAGCGAAGTCGAAAACTGATATTATTGAGAAGAGCTTTCTGCTTTTTCTTTCCATGCTCATGTGGTTTGGGAACCATTCTTTAGGTCTTTGCCAGACAGTCGTTTCGTTTCACCCTTAACTTGTCGTGGTTATTAAGGACGAATATTACACACGCCGCTGTGCGACACAGACTGCGGCTGTTTGCGTCTTTCACAATTTCCATCAATGTTTCAGTGTCCTCGAGAAGGCGGGAGGACACAGAAAACACCCACATGTGCCAGCCGAAGCGGTGTCCCTACGGGAACAAATGAAGCCATCTATCCACTTATCTTGTGCTATGCACAGACCCGTTGCCATGGCGACCGACTGACAACAGCTGCATTAGCCTACAGAGCAGAGATTACATTCAGGTGTGTCAAGATCCCACACCGAAAAACACACAACATGTCCCACAAAGAGAGCGGAGCAGTCAGCCCGTTACAGTGCTGTATTTTATGCTTGATGTTTATTTTGCGATCATTAATAAGTGGTCGCCTGAACACGGCGGAGCTTTTTATTAGTTAATCCGAGCAGCTCTTCTGCTCATGATCTATCAGAGGATAGGTGTGAGTCACCTTATTTCAGTGTTGACTGAACGAAAACACATGAAATTATGCAGCACATGTACATCCTACAATTGTCAAAGTCAAGCTAGCATAACTGACCTACTTATGCTACCCAGCGTAGCCTTCGCTATTTTTTAATCTTATTTAAAACTTTTTATTGACTTGTGAAATGCAACATCCTTAGACCTTCCTAACTATCATAGTGTTGACAATTAATACTGCTGTTAATTTTTTTTTGTACATCACACTTCAACTCGTCTGCACTTTCTACTGACTGTATTACGTTAATACAACGTAAAACTAAATAATGCTTTCGATGATGGTTTTTACTGGGCTGGTGCCTGTTTGTGTGTTCTCACGACCAATCGTGATCCGGCATGACTCCGCGTCATTTTTTTACAATCTGGCTTTGTGTCTGACTCCTAATGAAGTCACCGTGGCATCTTGTAGTATCTATGCTTTTTTTTATTTATTTTTTTAGCACGTTGAAGACGTTCCTGATTACGACCTCACCAAAAACTCTCGGCAAAGTCTTGCTTTGACAGCTCGAGAGCCCTTTAACGTCTGATTCGAGTGCGGGCGCTTAAGTCAGCGCTCGTCTCAGACTTTTAATTTCACAGGCCATTCAGACAGCTCCAGCGAGCAAAAGGATTCTTCTTTCAATCCTTGACAGGAGGAACATTTGCAGCAGACAGCCTTTCAACACCAGGCTGCCATTATGTATTCAATGTCAAACTCACAGCGGTCCTCCGGCTCAGGCTCTTGGAGCTCACACTGGAGACGTGTGAAAGCGCTGCGAGGTTCTGATGTCGACTGCCACGTCTGCATATCTGTGTCATAGTTAATACTGTTGTTGGAGTGTTTCTACAAAATGCAAGAGCTGATGAAAACGTGTGTCATGGCAAAGTCAACAGACGTAGATTTAAAACCTCTTAATTACAACGTTCCCTCGGTTCTCTAACTTGGATACTGGATTTGAGCTTTTTTTTTTGTTTTGTTTTGTTTTTCTGGGTCAGTTGGGACTTTTTTCTGTGTTTTCTTTCCCAAAGTTGAAGAGGGATCTTATTTTTTTTTTTAAATCACCTTTTATTTGCTGCTGACGTGAACAGAAAGCAAACTGTGCAAAGCTTTTGACGTCTTACACTTTAGTTTAGGGTTCAGGAACTTTTAATTTCTCTGTAAATTTCCACTTTGATATTTTCACAAGTTATCTGAAAAGAAAACTATTTTCAGTCCTTAAAACTCATGTAAATTATGTTAACAGAAGGGAGTTGCTGTTTTATACTTAAACTTGTTAAATACTTTATTATGATACACTCGCCAACAAATAGACAAAACAAAAGCACTTTAATTTTAAGATGTTTCAAAATGATGTGAGGGAAATTTCAGGATGAGACGCTTTCAGGATTGCTTGTATTTCTCTTCTCACAGCAAAGTTGAAATTTAGCCCAGCAGTTTAACCGCTGGGCTAAATTACTTAAAGGAACGAAAATCTTTGGAATATTTCATATTTTTATTATTATTACTTCCATTTTAAATCATCTGAGACCATTCTAGCTGAGTATCTTCACAAGGTTTCCCCTCTCCAATTAATGTTGAATGAAAGGACACTGTTCTTCTGAACAACATGAGGAACAAATTGATTTTCCGGCACCTACAACATTTCCTCCATCCATAAAAAAAGTGCCTCTGTTGACCCTGGCGGTCTTCTATTGCTCTACTACGCCTGCTCGTAAATGGCTTAACGTTTATTTTCAGGATTAAGACAATGTTTTAGTGTCGGTAGTTTAGTTAGGTAGCCTCTAATCTACGTGCAAAATAAACCCTAGACTTAAAGGAAACAGTCAGGGTGGAAAAGTGTCATACTTCAGCGGTCCGACGCTCGTCGGCATCACAGTCACAGGCTGGTGGAGAATCATAAACAAGCGAGATGACAGGAGTTCTGGCTTTTTCAAGCGCGCGCCAGGGCCACACACACGTGTGCACCCAGGAGCCTGGGATGAATGCTTTGAGGTGTTTGGTAGTCAGCTCTGATCCTTGCTAATGCTGCTGGTGTTCTGGCTGTTCTCTTCGTTCGGCTTTGTCTCTGCAGGGGCTCTCAGTTCTGAGCGCCAGAAAACTAAAACGCACACATACACACACACACATGCACGCACACACACGTAGCCTCAGTGGAAGTGGCACCTCTTCCACAGATCTATTCTATTTTCTAAACCCTTGAAGAGAAGAAAAAAATAAGTGTGTGTGTGTTTGTGTGTGAGTGTGTGTCAACGATCCAAAGAAAGACTTAAAGACAAAACTCTTGTGTTTTTAAATCCCGACAAGCACATATATCCATACCTTCCTCTACCTTTGTCTCTCTTCTTCTTTTTTTTTCCTAGTTTATAATAGAAGACATGAAGCAGCAGCAAACCAACAAACACAGCAACCTGCAC
This sequence comes from Poeciliopsis gracilis, assembly GCA_911649635.1. Classification (NCBI taxonomy): domain Eukaryota; kingdom Metazoa; phylum Chordata; class Actinopteri; order Cyprinodontiformes; family Poeciliidae; genus Poeciliopsis; species Poeciliopsis gracilis. The sequence goes on along the minus strand of CAJVRI010000150.1, from coordinate 2,134,272 downwards.
CGTGAAGACCAGCACATCACAGTGGAGGAGCTGTGGAAGGGATGGAAGAACTCTGAAGGTAAAGCAAAGTTATTCGTCCCTGTCAGGAAAAACCCGTTCTGTCCTGAGCTGACCTCTGCGTTCTGGTTTCACCTAAACTCACCATTGAGAGGTTGCCCAGAGAGGTGTGAGGTGCCAACGCTAACGGTTTTACATCGTCAAACATGAACCGCAATCACTCGAGACAAACCGATAATTAAAAAAAATACCCACACACTTCAAAACAATAAATCACACAACAAGGGCGTGGTCGCTTTCAGGTAAACACCAGCTGAGATGTCGTCCGTGTAACACGCTCCGGTGTGTTCCTGCGCTTCAGGCTTAACCTGTTCGGTTTGTTTGCCTTTTAATCAACTCTGATGGCATCTTTTTACAGGAAGGCTCACATGAATCACTGTGCTTAATAACCGTGTGAGCATTCCCGTATATTTTGCTGGAGCGCTTCCTTCTTCTTTTCTGAAACTTCATCTCTTATTTGCCGAACCGCTCTGCTACAGTTCAGTTCACCTTGTCCACGTTATCGTCCTTCATCTCACGGCCGGGCCCAGATGTTTTCACAGTGCACACGTGTCTGTGGCGTACTTAGGAAGTAAAAAAAAACAACAACAGAGAGTTAAGGTTTCAGGGGCTTTACATGTGCTTAAAGGCTTAATAATTTAATGTCAGGGTTCAATAAGTGTGGTGAAGGATTTGAATTTTGATCCTATTCTTTTTTTTATTTTGTTCTGACGCTAGAGGCTTTTATTTGCAGAAGATCTGCAAAGAGAGCGAAGCTGGGAAGGACATGCAGCACAAATCCCAGATTTATTTATTTATTTATCTTATTCCGAACATTGTAGCAGTCGGATCAGCGAGGTTCTGTACTGTGGAGTTGAAGATCGCTGGTCAGACTGAATTTTTTTTTTAACTTTAATTAAATCTTTAAGTTCTGATCCTCTGTATCTGCAGATTTTTCTTGACACAAGAAGGCGATGACGACAAACACTTGTAATAATTTAAACAAAGTGAAGTTTCACCACCAAACCCGGAGCTGATAAGTTTGCAAAACTCAACATATTTTAGGCACCATTGCAACTCTTGACCTGGTTATATAAGTGTGCAAGCACTTAAACTCATAGTTTGTTGAAACACCCTTTGTTTTTAGTTTTTGCCTGCTGTTTGTTGGAATTTCTGGGTTTTTTCAAATTAACACTGACCTGCAGGGCTGTTTTTGAATGAAGCTTACATTTTGCAATTTTTTTAAACAATTGTTTGCTTGGTTTCATCAGGGAATTCAACAAAACTTGTTTTTTTGTTTTGTTTTTATATAAGAAAATGCTCCTAACTTTGATCCTTATCCTTTCAGGACAGACATGGAGAATACAGGAGACTGTCTTTATTTGAAGAATGTAGATGTCAGATAACCTTTATTTTCTGATGATCTCATTCGCAGCATTTGTGAAACGAAATGAAACAAAATCAGACCTGTGTAGCGCTTTATTTGGACACATTTGGAGACTAAATATGAACGTGTGGTGCAATAAATAAAGCATTAATCACTGCGTCTCTTTGTGTTTTTGGCCCCTGAAAGTTCTGCTGGGTTTTCAGTTGCATTTCGCAGGATAAATGCCACATTAAAGCCGCAGAAAGCTTTTGGGATAAGTTTAACTGGGGTGTTTGCACTTCCAGATCAAGGTTATTAATTTGAGTCCTTTGAGAGTTTTCTAACTCTTGTCTTTAACCTCTCATCAGTCCACAACTGGACCACGGAGGACACGGTGCAGTGGCTGAAGGAGTCGGTGGAGCTGCCGCAGTACGAGAAGAACTTCCGGGACTTCCGGGTCACAGGAAACACGTTACCTCGGTCAGTACGGCCAGGAGCTGCCGGTCTTCATCCCTCCTCTGCCTCAGTAGAAATTTAAATATAAGCTTTTCAATTTTTATAACCGGTGATTTTAAAAAAAAAATCTGTATTCTACTGCCCTCTGCTGGTTAAGAAATGCAACACAGGAAAAAAATGTTTGGAATATTTTAAATGGCAGACATTCCTCACGGCTTAAAGGTTTCCTTTCATCCTTAAGTCCGACATTCAGCTTCGGTCCAGTCGCAGCGATCTGACTGACTGCGAACAAAGTTCTCAGTCTCGAGTTTAAGTCTTCAGTAGAAGGAGCTGCAGATCAAGTTGTTATTGCAGGACTGTCATTAAATGATCTCCTGTGCGACGGGTGCAACGTGAGCCGCCGCAGACTGAATGTACTGGGTGACTGACTGTAACCAGGGGGAGGCGGTGGGTCATCGTCGGGGGGCTTCATGTTTCTCCGCCGAGCTGACTCATGAGGTGATGTCATAACCAGAGGGCTCGGTTGTTTTCTGAGCCGTTTTAGCTGCTGATCGACGGTCCACCTGTCGGTCCCGTGTTTCTGTACGGAATGTTAAACATCCCCCCGTTTTACTGTCTCGAGGGTCAGGGGGGAATATTAAAATGTGCTGCTTTGTCATTTGAATTTATGCTCTGTTTGCGTTGCAGAATAGCGGCAAACGAACCGTCGTTTATGTCCATGCAGCTGAGGATATTGGACCCGCGGCACAAACAGAAGCTCAACCTGAAGGCGCTCGACGCCGTGCTTTTCGGGCCTCCTCTTCGTGAGTACGGCTTCTGTGGGAACGCGGCAAACGGGCGCCGCGTCTCCGCTCACCCCTCCCTCTCGTGTCCCCTGCAGGTCCGCAGCACAACTGGGTGAAAGACTTTGTCCTGATGGTCTCCATTGTGATCGGAGTGGGAGGCTGCTGGTTCGCCTACATTCAGAACAAGTCCAGCAAGGTGCACATCTCGCAGATGATGAAGGATCTGGAGAGCCTTCAGAACGCCGAGCAGAGCCTGTTGGACATGCAGAGCCGGTAAGACAAGCGAGCAGACCAGAAATACTGAAGTGTGCTTTTATTTAACTTTAGTCTTTTCTTTGCATACAAAATGATCGTTAGATTTTGTTCAAGTAGCATGCTAAATAGTCATGCTTGCCTATACTAATTTCTGCCAGTCGGTATTATTATCGCAATATCGAGCAACAGCTTCGCAATTACATGTTTTCTTGATATTGTGTAGTCCTACTTTTAGACTTCGGAAGAAAGATAATGTAGTAAAAAAAAAAGGGTCAAAAGGAGCAGCTCTGGTCATATGAGACCAAAATTGAACATTTTCAGGCTGACTGCAAAATGGTGTGTGTGTGTGTGTGTGTGTGTGTCAGGACAAACTAGTAGTGAAAGACGGAATTGGCACGTGGTGCTGATGTCCAACGTTCTGCAGGAGCAGGCCAGATTTGATGTGAAGATGGATGGAGCTTTCAAAAAAATCAATTAAAGGCAGCAAATGACTTGAATCTGAGGTGGAAGTTCATCCTGAAGCAGGATCCACAGCCAGAGCTTCACTTGAACGGTCCAGTCAAAGTTTGGATGGAACTCAAAATTTGAATCTGTTTCAAGATGTGAAAACCGATGATCATAGATAACCGTCAGACTGAGCTTGAGCTATTTTGCAAAGAACAAACCATGATTTCCAAATTTTGATGTAAAAAAAAAAATGGAGAGAGAGAGAATCTTAAAGATGGCATCTGTTCACTGTAGTGATTCCACAAGATGTTGAATCAAGAGGTTTGAATCCAAATTGATCGCATTTAGATTCTTAAATAAATGTAAAAAAATAACAAGTCTTTTGTCTCATTACATAAAACACGTGGACATTTGTTTCCAGGCTGGAGAAGGCTCAGGAGGAGAACCGGACGGTCGCCGTGGAGAAGGAGAACCTCGAGCAGAAGATGAGGGACGAGATCATCGACGCCAAGAAGGAGGCCCACCGGCTGCGAGAGCTGCGAGAAGGCGCCGAGTGCGAGCTCAGCCGGCTCAAATACGCCGAGGAGGAGCTGGTCCAGGTGAGGCCTCCCTTCCTTCCTGACTTCCTGTCCCTGAACGCAGCTGAACCCGTTTCCCCTGAACGCAACTCGGCCTCAGGCTCATTATCAGTCAACACACGCTGGCTGGCCGGCTGAAGTGAATATCACATGGTTGCGTGCATAAATGTGTGGAGACATGACTCGGTTCATATGGAAATTAAATTTGAATTCACTTGATGTGGTTTGCACATTCTTCACTGTCTTTTGAACGATGGCTTTAATTTAAAATAAGGAGGAAAAGGCTCGTCTGGGCGCAGAGCTCAATGCAGATGTAAATGTATTCATCACTGTGGCTAAACCACCTAAAATTGAAAAGATTAGTTTTATATTGTCTGCCTTAAATTCTCATTTCATTTGCGAGGGACCTGCTTTGCATAATTATCCGCCTGCGTACAAAAAAAAAAAAAAAACAACCCACAGCTCTGCCCTTGGATTCGAGTCGGGACAAAACTCCCTCTTTTTAAACTCATCAGATACGGAAGAATCCAATAAATAGTCATCTCTGTTGTGCTTGTTATGAATGGTTTCTGTCGGCGGATGGATTTCCTTTTTGACCCCTGGTCGTGACGCGTCACCTTCCTGCAGGTGCGGAAGGCTCTGAAGCGGGCGGAGAAGGAGATGCAGTCGGAGCGCTCCGTCCCCGAGGCGCTGCAGAAGTGGCTGCAGCTCACGCACGAGGTGGAAGTTCAGTACTACAACATCAAGAAGCAGAGCGCCGAGTTCCAGCTGTACGTCGCCAAAGACGAGGTGAGCTTCTCTCCTCGGCGGCGCGGGAGCGCGACGGACCCGGAGCGCTCTGCCCGTCCTTCGACGCCGGGATCAGCGGCCGTAGCGATCCGTCCGTATTTGCGTTGTGTAAATTTGAATGAGTTTCGCCCCCGATTTGGCTGTTAATGCGGTTTATCAAGTGAAGGGCTTTTCTTTGACGGAGCTGCACTGGAGGATGTGGAAAGACGAGCATGAATTTGATTCTTGTTTGGTACAATTTCAGGCAGCTGCGTCAAGTTTTAAGGACACTTAAATCTTCCCAAACATCAACAAATTCTCATCATGGCAACTTTTTTTATTGTTTTTAAAAACCCTCTTTGATCAAGCCTGATCCTGTGTGAAGCAGTAATGACACCCCGACCTCATAAGTTGTGGCGGCAACAACTTTCGTTAAGAGTTTACCGTAATTTTGTCTGTTTCTTCTCTGCAGAATAGCTTTCAGTCACATTAAAGAGTTTTTGATCATAACCAGCCTGTTTTTAAGGTCATGCTAACGCATCTCAATGGGATTCAAGTCGCTGCTTTGACTAGGCCGCTCCAGAAGCCCCAATTAGAAGCTCTGATTCGTTCGAAAGTGAGAAACAGATCTTTTAGCCTAATTCTGTTTCAAATAATTATTTGAAAAAAAATCTCATTGTACATATGTAGCAAAGCAGGATAAAGAAATCTTCATGCAATAATAATGCTGCATATTGTTTGAATTGAACTTGTAGAAGTTTTAACAAATCATTTTATTTGTTTGGCACCATTTCCTTCTTTTTGAGTTCAGTAAATAACTTTGGCTTCTTTCCTTTATTTTTTTTTTGTTTCAGGCAGAGAAAATAAAAAAGAAACGCGGTTCTGTGTTCGGAACCCTTCATGTCGCCCACAGCTCGTCCCTGGATGAGGTGGACCACAAGATACTAGAAGCAAAGTAAGACTCAAATCTACTTCCTGCGTGTGCAATTCCCCTCGCAATCTGATTTACCGTCATTTATCTTAACCTGAGTTCATTAGAATAACTTAGTCTAACATAAAGCCGCCCTGAGGAAAGCAAAACGGAGGGAAATTTAATTTCTCGGTCATTTACGGCTAAAAGCCTTTGTGTATATTGGAGTTCATGTCACCAGCAGCACAAAACCCCCAACAGCCTCATTAATCTGGGATTTATTGCCGTCTTACCGTTTGTTCGCAGTAAACTGAGAATCAGGCTGATTCTCCCTGCGCATGGCTTAGTCAAATTCCAGTACTGAGTGCTGAATACATGCATGGACAGCATGCCACACTTTTGACAGTTTTATTTGTTAATTGTTTTTGAAAAACGCGTGTCATGCAAACCCAGAATCGTCCCAAACATGTCCGACCTGCACGCAACGCCGGCTCTTCACCGGTGTTAATGCCACCGGTGTCCTGTGGTGAAACGCCAGCTCCTGATCTATTCTACACTTTTTTGCAGATTAGTGTACATTCTTCTGGGCGCTTAACTTTGTTTAGTCTGCGGTGTATTTAGAGTTCCTCTGAAATCCAGTTCAAAGAATTGTTCAGTTGTTCAAACACCAAGGGGAATTACAGGAAAAACAAGAAGAAAGTGCAGCGCTCCGTCTGGCTTCTTGTTAGGCAGAGGTCCAGCTTTACAGCGGCTCTGCTTCGTGCCAAAAAGCGCATTAATCTTGGCTCGTCAACTTCTCTGTGCGTCCTGGAATGGACGTTTTGATGTGCATCAGAGAAGAATCTCTCTCTTGCTCTCCAAGTTCGGCACGTTCAGATCCAGGGCCGTCCACTTCGTTTAGTTTTTTACCTTCTTGTTTCTTTTTTTATTTTTTTTTAGGAAAGCTCTGTCAGAGGTGACGGCGTGCCTGAGGGAGCGGCTTCACCGCTGGCAGCAGATCGAGAAGCTCTGCGGCTTCCCCGTCGTCAACAACTCAGGTCTGCCGAGCCTGACGGCCAGCCTCTACTCGGACCACAGCTGGGTGGTCATGCCCCGAGTCTCTGTCCCTCCGTACCCCATCGCAGGCGGTGTGGACGACCTGGACGAGGACACGCCTCCCATCATTCCACAGTTCTCCAGTGAGTGCGGCGTGCCGTATTTTATGTGATGTTTCACGCTCCGTCTCAGCAGGAGAAAATGTCGCCGCTTGCTCCAGAACGGACGTCCGATCTTTGTTTTGTTCTCCCAGCCGCCGCGTTGATCCGACCCCCGCTGACCCGCAACAGCAGCCTGTGCCGCTCCCGCCGAAGCCTGCTGAGCCAACAGTCGTCCCTGATGTCCCCGGACCCAGACCTGCTGTCCATGGCCGGCTCGTCCCTCTCCTATCGCCCCGACGCAGACGACGAACAGTTTATGTTCAGTGTGGATAGGAGGGGGTATGTAGCTGTGGCCGGAACGCCATGGAATGGTTTTACAGTTTGGACCAACAGGTGTTTTATCCAGACACTGACAGATTACCAAGAGGGTTTCACTGAATGTTATAGACTGTCTTCTGACTGCAGGCAAATCACATTCATTTCATTGAATCCAAATTTTGTTTTAGGTCTAACTGTCTCCCAAAAATGATACGATATGATTTTTGTCCCAGTAATTTGAAGCCTGGTCGAATCTTTACCAGACTGAAAAAACACAAAAGTCTGGTTGATCTAGTTTCTAACACTTGGAGTAAGACAAAATTAATTTGCAAGTAACTTTTCAACATGATACAGGAGCTTTCAAGTCAATAATTCCTTAATACTGATGAAAAAGCACTAGGTAGAAGTGAAACAATCAGCCATTTTCCCATATCGCAAATTAAAAATGTCGCACATATTTCCACGATGCTGCGACGTTTTCAGTGCGTGACCCGCTTGTTCTGCTCCTCTCCGTCAGAGAACCGACTCAGGACGGCAGCTCCGACACGGACTCCCTCTGCTCCACCCTCGGCCGGAAGCAGTTGCACTCGCCCGGCGCCGCCGACGCCCCGTTCCGCCGCATCTCCCGCGAGGAGCTGCTGCTGCTGGGCCAGGGCAGCCCGGAGCGCCCCGGCTCCACCCACACCACCAGCAGCAGCAGCAGCAGCAGCCTCAGGGACTCCACGCCTCCTCCCATGCCCCCGACGCCGGCCGCCACCCCCTCCGGCCCGCCCTCCACTTCGCCGTCCCCGGCCCTGGAGCACCACCCGTTCGCGCGGAAAGGCTCGCCCGACCTCACCCGCGTCATCCCCGAGTCCCAAAGCATGCCGCTGTCGCAGGGCAGCGCCGCCTCTCCGACGGGCAAGGGCGTCTACAACGGCATCCTGGAGAAGTCCTACAGCTACGGCCAGCTGCCGGCGAGCATGCTGCCCAACGTGGGGCGCCACCCGTCTCTCACCTCGCTGGACTCGGAGGGCCGGAGCCTGGGCAGAGATTACAAGCTCCACAGCACCTCCTCCCAGGACTCCTGCGACAACGGGGAGAAAATCAAGCGCTCCTCGTCTAAAATCAAAAGCTTATTTAAGAAGAAGAAATAAAAACGTTGAAAGAGAGGTAGCGCGTCATGTGTGACGGCGAGAGAGAAAACTAAACTAAGGGAAGAGTTTTATCGCTCAAGCGTCACTGGAAGATAAAACATTTCCTTTTCTCTCCTGGGTTTTTTTTTTTCTTCTTTTCTGTCGTCGTCAAAGATGGAATGTAGCTCAGCCTGGGTGCCGTCAAACGCCCCTCAGCCTGGTAGCCTTATTTTTCAATAATCCCTTTGTATTTAGTTCTCGCAGAGGAGAAAAACCCGCACAGGTGGAGGAAGGAGCCGAGGGAAGCTCTAAACCTGCTCACGGTTCTCTCTTCCTTTCTTTTCTTTGTAATTTTTATTATTATTTTTTAGTTTGAACCAAAAAAAACCTCTTCGTAAAGGGTCTAAAAGGTGCGGTCTGTACATTTAGTTTCAAACTCACAAAGTGTAGTGTTTCACTGAAGACGTGTTGTGTGGATGAACTCGTGTACTTGACTCATTTCATTCAGAGGAGAAAGAGCGCGAGAGAAAGAGAGAGAGAAAGAAAATAATAATAATCCTGCTAAAAGTTTGTTGCACTACTGCTTTCTTCGTGGTTGTGTTTTTTTATTGTTTTTGTTTTTTTGTTTTTTTTGGGGGGGGGGGGAGAGAGAGAGACGGCGCAACTCGCGGAGTTAGAATCAAGATGTCGAAATGAAGGGAAGGGATGAATGAGCGGTCGCAGTGAAAACGCAGCACAGAGCCAAAATGATCTGACGTGCCCTCAGTGCCACTCTTTATGGATGTCTCAATGTATAAATAGAAAAAAGAAATATATATATATATATATATACATATAAACTGTTTTCACACGATGTTCTTAAAGGTGATTTTAATAGATTTTTAAATTTTACGGTTTCATCTCGGACTGAAGCCGCAGCGGTCACTTTATCTGTGTTCTTGTCGCCCTTTATTACTTGATTACCTGCATCCTGTAGCCATACAGTAACAAAATCTACTATCTTTATGTTTTTTTTTTTTGTTGTTTTTTTTTTTATCTATATCTCTATATCCTACAGCTTCTTAAACCTGGTGTCACTACAATGTTTGGGGGGAGGCGAAATTGGTTTGCAGGTGCATCTCTCAAGTAAATTAGATGATCATTGAGAAGCTTATTTATTTTTGTAATGTAGTTTAAAAAGTGAAAGCTGTGTCTCGTGTAGTTTTGTTACATACAGAGTGATGCATTTTTAAGTGTTTTTTTTTTTGTTTTTTTTTGAAGATTTTAATCTTTCGCAAACCTTCAAATTGGGTTTCCATGATCCCTGCTCCAGGATGCAGTCACCAAGAGCATGGAGTCGAACGTTATCATGTTTCCCGCCTTCATATATAAAGTAAAATTGATTCCTTGTTCAAAATCTAATCACTGTCTTGAACAATTAATGGCAGACTCAAATTTTAAAAAAAAAATCTATAACCATCTTCAAAGTTGTGCTGTTTCACGGTTTAACCATGTGATGTTTTTATTTATTTATTTTGCTTAATGCTATACTGAAGTCTTGGAGTGGATGGCTTTTGGGAATTCAGCCTCCTGCAGTTTTTCCTTCCACTTAACTTACCATTGATATTCTTGGACGCAGCACTCCTCAAGTATTTTTAATCTCTCATCTCGTGCAAAACAATTTTTTTTTTTTTGAGTAACCGTGTTTAATTACTTTTTTTTTAGCTGCAAGTAACAATCAAAATGAACAGAAATAAACACTTGAAATGTATCACTCTGTGTAATGAATAGAAGCTTCACTCTTTGAACTGAACTATTAGCTTATGAACATTGATCTATTTTTTTTTTTTTTTTTGATGCGCCTGTATGTGTTAAAATCCTAGAACACTAAGAATAATCTGCTGCCAATCTGACATCACTCTGCAAGGCAACCAGACCCACCCAACTGTTCACCTAAAACAAAAAAGCAAAAACAAAAAAAAAACAACAAAAAAAAAACACCAAACGATATGCGACAAGAAGTCAAGCTGTTTGATGCGGATCTGATGAATGATGCACCAAGACCTGCCTCTCCTCCCTGCTTCTGACCCCCCCACGACCCCCCCGAGTCCCCACTAAGCTCGACCCACGCAATAGAGTCCTGCTCATCACCTCCGGGGGCCCGCAAACCCAGCGCACTGATGTCAAGAGCTTCACACTGTGATTACTGGCCGCTTCCTCTCGGGCCCGGATCTGGGTGTCACCGCTGCAGCTTGGGAATGCAACAGTGCTCCAGCAGCATCCAGGAGGTCGCCGAGCCGAGGATCCAATGTGTGGTTTCAAAACTAGAAGGAGAAAAGAAAAACAAACAAAAACTCATACATGTGAGAGGTTGTCGGGCAACGGAGCGCGCAATGAAGGGAATGCAGGACAGGGCTGCTAGGTGGGGAGGACGTGAATGTTTACGAGGAATGTGGGGGTTTGAGGATATTTTGTGTGTGTGGATATTTGTATACTGTAGAAGAATTAATAATAAAAAACAACAAAAAAAAAAAAGAAAAGGAAGCAACCGAGATGGTTCAGAGTCATGTTTGCGGGTCTGTTTTTATGCTTTTGTCTGAAGTGGTGAAAAAGTGTTTTGTGCAAATCAAACAGCAGCTGAAATTTCATCGCCAAAATGACTATGGAAGAGCACAAATATCACAGCTTTTACATTTCCTTTTTCTTTCAGTTTCCCTTCGCCTCACAGGGCTTGTTGGCAGTATTTAGTTTCATGTCGGAAGTTAAGAAAATTGAAAAAAAATTATAATGGCAGACAGAAATCAAGATTTCATCTGGAAGTCGCTGCAGAATGATGATACTCAGCACACAAGCTTGAATTGAATGATTTATCCAGACAAATGTATGAGAGGAAATATCTTGGAAGATCTAGCAAACCGGCACCTTATCCAGAAAATTCAAGCACTGTGTGATTCACCCAACCTTTGCGTTATTTACAGTGATGAAAGGCTGCTTGTGGCAACAGTTGTAATTCTCAAAATCCAAATTACCACAGCATTTGGGGGAAGACGCCGTTTCTGCTCCTGTTCTGAGCAGCATTGTTGCTCTGATGCAACAGGTGTCGCAACCCCCACTTAATCCAAACAACTGTGTCACCAGGACCTTTGGCAAGGGATGCATCCAGAGGTTGAGTGAAATATTTTGGCAGTGAATGGAACCAGATGAAAGTCACACTTTAGAAATAGCCTTTTATTTCTGAGAGGTAACGGCATGACAGCAATGTGGCTATCGTCTGAGAATGTGTTGTTATGCTAGTCAAACTTTAACCAGCAATTTTCTAACTATTTAGGATTAAAAAGAAAAGCAGGGTCAAAAACACATTTTTATCTGAAAACCTTTATGCTCACAAACAACACCTCACCGTTATGCCTCACTGTTCTGGCTTCCGACTGTCCTAGCTGTTGTATCTCCATTCCTCAAGCTTTATTGTTATTCTCCTTGAAGCTAAGTTTCCAGTTATTTCATACCCCTGAGGTCAGGACATTCTGTTATCCTTTTGCTCTTCTAAAGCAGGAAGCTCAGCTCAGGGGAAAGTGAAAGCGCTCCCTTCATTATTCTCTGTGTTGCCAGTTGGGCAGACACACATCCAGGCGACATATTCCCCTGAAATACGTCGTTAGGAAAACACAACAGGCAGTGACGCTCTGACGTTTTCAAGACGTGCACATCTTCATTCACACATGCAGAAATGTATTTCTATTTCACAGAGGGGCGGCTATTAAAGCTCTCTCTGTATGAACAAGGGTTTTAAGGTTTCAGCTTAGAAAAAAAAAAAACAGTGCAATTTAATTGTATCATTTTTTCAGTTTTTTAGTACTTCAAAAAGTATGTTTCCAAAAACATAGAGCAAGTGAACTCTTCACTTGCTCTCTGAAGTGTTTTGCCATAAAAAAATAAAAATAAAAAACCATCCACATTTTCTGATTGACATCCAGCTGTGTTGCCTGTTTGTTTCGCCGCAGAAAGCAGCCGAACGACCACCCTTCCGAAACCCGCACCCTCCACCAGCCGAGCCCTGGTGGGGGCATGGAGTATCCCTCTGACAACCCATTTGTCTTTGGAAGGGAGGGCTGAGCCGCGAAACGCAGAAGAAAAGCATGCATGATTGCTTTATCAATACCAAGTGAGCGTGATGAAACTTTTGTTGATGGTTCATCAATTTGGGCGCGCCAGGAGAGGAGCGGAAACGTCTGCCGGTGATGAATGTTGCCGGGGGAGCGCAGCGCGCGGCCGCACAGCGCCCCGCACCCGCCGCTGCGCCGCTCCCAGCTGGAGGCGCAGTTACAAGCGACGGCCACACGAGGTCAGCAGAGCATCACGGAAGGAACCCCGTCGGCCACTCCCTGAGAGGAAACCAGGATCTGCTGGGCGTTGTTGGACCGTGATGCGATGGGGAAAAAGCGGCGTCTGGACGCGGTTTGTATGCGCTGCCAGGCGCGCACAAGTACAAAAGTTGTGCGATAGTTTCAGGTGTCTCAGCCCTAAATGGCGTCATTCTTTTACAGTCCAGGTTTAAAAACAGACATTATTCGAATAATGATTGGCTCCCCCAACTTTAATTCAGTAAGTCAAGACAGAATTACATTTTCATTGATTGGTTCAGCAGTTAGTTACGGTTCAGATATATTTCAATCAATAGGTGCCGGATACTAAAAGAATAACTTCTGAATGTGACTGAGCGAAAGGGACTCTCTTGAATACTGGGGGCTATTGATCAATACCTCTCATGCATAAAATCACCCACTCAAACAGCTTTCTGCTTTTGAATTCATGCTATTTGTTTACTGTCTGAAATCAGTTCTACTGTTTGCGAGTTGGCTTTGTTTCAGACGGAACAAGAAAGGAGCAGTCCTTCAACGCGGCCATGCAAACAAAGGAATGAAAGCTGAGGACGCTGGCTCATTTCTGAGGGACACAAACTCTTCGGTTTCAACCACGAACATTCCTTCTTTACTGCAAAATGGTTTAATGGGAAAGTTAATGGCAGTGCTGTCCAGCACTTAACTATCTGTTCAGCCGATTAATCGGATGAACAGATTAATCTTTCATTAATCTTTGCGGCGGGCGACATGGCGCCCATCTCCAGAACTCAACGGGCGTCTGGTGGGCTTCAACCTGGGCGGTGACGGAAGCGGAGCTGCTAATTGGAGAGTCGCTACCTTCTGCTTTAGACTCTGAGCATCATCACAGACCCCTCACTGCTTCGCCGACATTTTCTTTGGACTGATGCCATCAGGCGAATGAAGGTGAGGCAACACCAAAAACAGAACCACCAGACTGCAACACAACTTTAAGACCAAGGTGTTCAGATTATGTTTTATAAGTTAAAAACAAAACAAACATTTGACATTCTCTGTGATGGACTGGCGACCCGTTTAGGGTGTACCGCGCCTCTCGCCTAAAATGTTCACCGGAGACAGTCACCAGCAGCCCTCTGACCCCACTAGAGACAAGGTTGAAAGAAAATGGACTGATGGACATACGACATCCCAATTAATCGTCTTTATTAAGAAATGGTCACAGCCTAATGTCTCACTATAGTTTTTTTTGGGGGGAATAGTGTTTTACTCATTAGCTTCAGTAAAACAATTGAACTGCACCTGTATTGGTGCAAAACACAACACCCTTAGCAATCTGTTAACGTCCCCGGCACCTTTTTTTTTTTTCAGTTCAACTGGGGTATGATTGAAATTTCCAGCTGCTGATCAGTTCTCTCAGCGTTTGCTACGCCATCAGGACCAAGACCTGATCCCCACAGCTCCTGTCAGCCGTTACCTCCTCCGTCAGCGTTAGAGAATATAAACGACGTGATCTGTGGTTATTGATTTCCGGAACGAGGCTCATCAGACTGTTTGGAATATGAAGCTTTGGTCTTTTCTCCACAAAACCGTTGTGAGCGAGCCAAGCCCAAGCGTTTTGCATGCGCTAAAAAGTTGAAATCCTGCCTTTATGCATCATGACATTGTTAGTTACAGTTCATATTGTGACACCGCAATGCCAAAAATCCCACAAGCGTTTGCTCTGCAGCACCTCATTTCACATGGATCTGATTTACATTTAAAGCTGCTGCATTCAGCAGCACGATGTCCCTTATTCTCCCCCTTACTTTCTTGTTTATGCTTCCTTTCTATCCTCACAGGAGCTGCGCAGGTTGGGGACGCGTTGCTGATATTTATGGCCCCCTGAACAGCACTGCAGTGTGGTAATTGGCCCCACAATGACGCTAATACTCAGACAGAGGAGCTGCGTGAGGGAGCAGAAAGTGATGCAACGCCATAAGATGGCAGATCCTTCCCTTAATGAGTGGTGGTTGGGAGGAAAAAAAAAAAAAAAAGCCCAGTAAATGAGCAGACATAAACCATAATTTAAAAAGCACATGAATGTAAAGTGAATATAAAACAATAAGGTGTTGTTTTTTTTGTTTTTTTTTTTACCCAAACTGCTGCTGAAATCTCTCCCTATTCGTTCTCCTTCTCTTTTCTCAATCCCCTATAACTCAAGCCCCTCTCCTCTCTCGTTTGGATCCCATTCCTTTGCAGCGTAATGGGTTTATTAGTGTGGTTAATGCACTGTGACCTAATGGGAGCTCGCCGTCTACCTTTTTCATCTATGGAACAAAAAAAAAAAAAAAATGCAGGAATGTTTTTTCAAAGGCGAAGCAGAAGAGAAATGAGGTGTACAGGGAAGCCACAAAAACAGCGAATGACAGTTTTAGAGCCAAAATCACAGCTGAACAGATGAGAAAAAGAAAATACATAAAACCTGAGCAGAAAATTGACAGCCTTCACACTTTAAAAAAAAAAAAAAAAAAGCAAAAATCAGTGGCAAGACATTTTCAGTCTCTGTAATTAATAATATTGGAGAACGAAAGCAATACCTGAACAAAAAGAAAAAAAGAAAAAAAAAAAAGGATTTCAGCTAGAAATGTTCTGGACAAATAAATGATTTTGATGCAAAATTGTGCAGTCAGGATGATGGAGAGACCGGAGTGTTCTTTTGTCTGCAGCAGCGGAGGCAAAAATTAAATAAAATGAAACATAATTAGGAGGGTGCCAGCCTTAATTTTGTGAGAGCGAGACAGTGTCTGAGGCGTACTGCTCGTCGGATCTCATCATCGATTTTGCCTGAAGTAGAGGAGAAAAGAAGTTTTCAAAACAAGCAGATAGTGAATCTTCTCAACAGATGGATATTTGAAAATGAGCTTTCTTTGACCTTAAACCTTGTTTTTGGTTTGCCGTCCAGCTCATTTGCAATTCTCTTATAAGCAAAAACATAAAGCAGCCTTCAGACTCTGCAAATACTGACCGCATTCAATATTTATACGATAAATTCCAACTTTATTATATTGTGATAAAAAAAAGCTTGAGCTTTTCCCCCAATGTCGATGTGAACGGATGGTTTCTTCACTTTCAACTTCTTTGTGCAAACAAAAATGCATTTGTTTGTTTTCACTGTCATGGAAATGCGAAATTAGGAAGATTAGTGATGAATATGATTTGTAAAATTCAGGTGTTTTATGCGCAAAATAGAGAATTTAACAAGTAATTGTGTAGAACTCCAACCACTAGGTGGCAGAAAAGTCCTTCATGCCAACTATTGGTCACATCATGGTTTGTGTACTGGAGGCCACAGCACCACCTAGTGACCAAAAACCAACACATATTTGGCTTCAATAATAAGACAGAGAGAAGGGAAAGATTTGGAAGATGCTGCAGATGTTTTTGAGAGGCAGGTCCTGTTTAAGGGACGTCTTGATGGAGAGCAGGCGTGGCGCCAATCCGGGCCGGTGCAGCGAGAGACAGTGAAGTCAGGTGTGATAGCATGCGTGTGTGATGACACGGCCACAAGGTGTGGATTTTTGTTTTCTCCTTTGATCGGCCTACGGTGAAGCACCATCGCAGCCATTGGGGTCAACCTGAGAGCAGCATCTGCGTCGTTCATCATGTAGCAGCACGGCTCGTTCTCGCTCCCTCAATGAAAGCAAACAGTCTGAGATCGTTTTTGATCAAGCCCCTAAAATGCGGCTGAAACAGATCAAAGCTCGCCGTCGTGGAGCCCGGACGCGTCGCGAGGACGTGTTTGTTGGGACTCGAGGTTTTGTCGCGTGCGCCGGCGGATGGGCGGTGATTGAGCAGATCTTAATCAGGCTTACAAAGATTGCAACTGGATTAAGTTTGGGCTCTCCAAAAGATTTCCAATTTAACCCGTGCGGTTTTTTATTTTATTTTTTATTTTCACGTCGCGAACCATAAAGTACGGTGATTTAAGCTCTTCCGCAACTTCCTGGAGTACTTGTCGGGACAATAGGTGTGGCGATTTTTTTTTTTTTTTAATTAAAGACACTTTTCAGGCTCGTGAATAAGTCGGAGCGAAATGGGAATTAACTTCCTGTCCTCCCGCTCGAGCTGTTCGCCTGACGGGAGAAAAATACTGTTTGGGCTCTCGGGAGTCGGATACTTATTACCTGAAAGCGTGCCGGCTAAAACAATGAGGTGTCGTAGGACGTGGGGGGTCAACAGGTGAAGCCAGGCTTCATTTCACTTGATGGAAATCCTCCTACTCTTTTGATCTGCTCCAAGGTAAGACAAGGCAATTTAAATTGTATCCCAAAGGGTATAAAAACTTTATGAAAAATCATAAGTCATTATTATTATGAAAAAAAAAGAAGAAGAAGAGAATTAAAATAGATTAAATTGAAAAGAAGTTACAGTTAAATATGACTGGGGAGTTCTAATTTAAAACCTAACAGAAAGCAGCAGCAACCCTCCTTCCAGTTCATTTAAATGTCACTTTATCTAATGAGTGTGATTGTTTGCAGCCGCGCCAGCAGGAAGTGGCAGCGAGAGTGGCGCCGGCGTGTCGTCCAAGTTCAACCCTACAGGAGAACTACCGCAGCTCTCCAATCGCATCACACACACGAAAGCTGTTGTTCATTATTTCGCTTCACAGCTGCGCGGCAAAAGCGGCGAGGGACGGGAAAAAAGGTTAAGATCTTAGGACTGCAAATGTGACAGAATAATTCATTTCTTTTAAAGGGCAGATTTCATCATATTTATGAGACGGGGAAACCTGCAAATCTTGACAGAGCCGAAATAAATAATTCAGTCGGCCCTTTCATTGTTTTTCGAGACAGATAAATTACTTTAAACTGCACTTTACCGGCACAATGACAGCTTTTGGTGGCCTTTACGGTACCAAAAAAAAATAAATGGACGACCACAAACCGTCCACAGGAGGGAAGCGCCATGTGTTGAGTGCAAACGCCAAGACTTTATCGTGATACTCGTATCAAAATTAATACACATGAAGTTGTCCTGAAACATTATTATTATTATTATTATTATTATTAAATTAGATCTAATGGCAACATGTACAAACTAGAACAATTCAAAAAGTTGTTCTAGATGTAAACTATTTCCACAACTACATGTAAAAATAATATTAGAAATCTACCATCCACCTGCACAAACCCCCATCATGTTTAAGAAAACAAACCTTGTGTTGACAAAAGGTGGAGCAAAAGCTAATGGCTATTAGCTTGAGCTAATACTAGCTCAAGCCAAGTCAGCAGCCAGCAGTTAGTAAGTCCAACTGCGAGGCGTTGACTGTAATACTAAAGCATGAAGTTAATTCAGTGTCACTTTTTACGCATCACAAACTTTACCGCTGCTGGTTTTTACCCGTGATAACCGTCCGCAGCATTGAGCAGCTTTTTTTCCCTCGGTGTCTGAGCCAAATGGATGATAGATCACATATCAGTATTTTGACTTCCCTTCCGACAACCGTGTGGAACAATGACTTGAAATGACTTTTAGGGCCAGAAACAATGTTTTGAGAGCACCAAGTGTGGACAAATTGTAGTGGCGTCACCTAGGATGTGTTCAAACGGACTATTGTCCTTTTATTCGCTGCCACCAAGTCGTGCACATTTGAAAGCTTTCTGTTGGCGCAGGTCTCTTTGCACATAGCTGGAGTTCAGATATGGAAGATAGCTAACAGAAACTATAACACAATTGAAAGACAAGTTTAAAACAATTTCAAAACATCATCAGAATCAAGAAACTACCTGCGATGACAGTGGTTATGTCAAAACTACAGTGCTTTTCTTTTTTCAACATTAATGTTTCTTTTTTTTAAACGTTGCTTCATATTTGCTTGGTGCTCTTATTTAAAATTCTTCTCGTTGAATTAATTATTCTGTCCTTAACTCAAACTGACTGCTTGTGTTTAAAAAAAAAAAAAAAAGGTGACAAATTTTAACACAAGCTGACATAAGTAAATTCACTCTGAATGCCGCACGGACTCCAGGCTCATGACTCCCACAAGATTAAGTCATGATTGCGGCTTCTTTGTCTGTCAGCCGAAATTATATTTCATGAGTCGCAAGCAGGATAAAAGCACTCAATCAAGTATCAAAAAAGAGGCGTCCAACAAGGCAGTGTGGCCACCGTAATAGGTGCCAGAGATATTTTCCGGTACAATTACCATGTTGTTACTGTCAACACGGTGTCAGGAGGCGCGATGAAGTCCAAACCGAGTCGGGGGCTGAGCCGTGTTGCGGTCGAAGGGATCTGACAGCAACGATTAGATTAACATGGAAGGTTCCACTCAAGACCGAGAGCTCAAACCGCCGGGAGACAAGAGTTTCAATGAACCCCTCCGAGGAGTTTCCTTCTCGTTCTCATTGTGAGGGTTTCACCGGTATGTTTTCATTTGTTTTAGGCTGACCTGAGATCAGACGTGGATTAAAGGTGCGATTTTGTTTGACACAGAGAAGACTCTGCGCTTCCTCAGCTTGTCTTTTGGGAAATTTTTTGCAATAACCAATAAAATGTTCTAAACTGTGCCAAACGATGAGGGAGTGGTGGAGGTGGGAGGGGGGGGAGCTTAATTGTGTCGTTTTGTTTAAGAGTAATGGGCTTCTTTGTGCTGCTGTTGCACTAGTCTAATTCAATTCATTCACTTGTCCTTTATTACAGTGAGAAAAGTTGCCTCTGGTTTGGCAGTTCTGAATGGATCATAAACGTTAAAGACTGAATTGATTAAATGACACTAATATGGGAGGCACATGCATTTTCCCGTTGCGTTTAACCCAAACCGATTAGTTTATGATACGTTTGAATGAAAAACAAAGTTTATGTTGCATGCTAATGATTTGTGAAACATACATTTTATGACTGCTGGCATTTCTTGCGAGGCTGGTTTGAAAAGTGCCTCCAGTACAAGACAGTAGAACGACTCTGGTAATTTATTTCTCAGCATAGATCACAGATTAACAGAAAGATAATAAGTTCCGGACGTGTTTTCGATCCGGTGCTTGATATCCACAATTACTTTTAAAATCTTTGAATGTTACATCTGCGATTAGTTTTAATTAATTTGTAACTTATCTAAATGGACGTACAAAACCTAATTTAAAATTTTATCGATGCCTCCACCAGCTGGTTGCTTACATATGCCAGAGACATTTTTCCGCTCTATAAAAAGCATGTCTATAAAGGCATCGACTCTATTAAATCACGCCTTTGGCATCAAAGTTGTATTTCAAACTTAATTCAGTTAGAGTAATGTACCTGGTAGAGTATAATTAAAGATTTTTAATAAAAACTGCAGATCGTGAAGAAACAAAGTTAACCAAAAAAAATAATGAAGGTACGCTGGTACTTTTATTATCAGAAAAGTTTTACAAATCCACTTTTACATTACTTGTTATGACAAATATCTGTGGAAATATAAATATATATAGTTTTAAAATTTAGCTTGTGTCAGCATGCTCCTTTCTTTCTTCTCACAGTTGTAATAAATGTGGCAGCAATTTATATTTTTATGGCTTTTTTTTTTCTTAGCTCAAGATAAGAATCAGTCAAGCAAGATGTGAAAATTCACAATGTGTTTCACAGAGGAATCACTTTCTGATGCACCGTCACACACACACACACACACACACACACACACACACACACACACACACACACACACACACACACACACACACACACACACACACACACACTCACACACACCCCCCACACACACACACACACACACACACAAAGAGGAATTTGCGAAATCATGTGTTTTTTTTCTTCAGCAACAAACTAAAGTTTAACTTTTTGGTTCTGAAATGGAAATTGAAGCATGCCATCAAATCCAAACACGCAATGAGAAGACGGAGACGATCAATCAATGCGAAGCTGACGTGCAACAAAGGTGTAACACAGAGCTCTGAGCAAAGATAAAAACAACACTAGAATTGATCAACTTTAATAACAGGAAGTGATGTCAGATCTGCGTAGCTTTCTTCTCATTGTGTTTTCATGTGATTGCGAGTTGAAACAGGGTGAATGTAAAAGAGTTTAAACTGCAAAAATAAATGGGGCGTCTTGGGTTGCACTGCGGTTTAACCGGTTTAAATAGTTGCATTTAGGTTGAATAAAACCAGAAATTTAAATGAAACGACTGGATCTGAAAGCATCACCGGTGGTTTTCGGGGAAGAAAAACTACCGGTGGCACTAAACTTTGTGTTAGTGTACAAAGAAATGATTCTTTGTACACTAGCACAAAAAAATCAAAAACAAAATGAGTGATACAAAAAAAATAAAAATAAATGTGAGTAACCTTTTACAGAAAGTCACTCCAAGTTAGTTTTGAAAAAGGAGTCTAAAACTTCAGAACTTGACAGAACTTTAATTCTCTGACAGTCCTGCAGCGGTGTGGATCATTTTCTGAGCCCAGCTGACACTTAAAGTCGTTCCTGACACATAAAGTGAGTCCTAAAGTTTCATTTAATTTTCTCAAGTTGATGAAACACGGTGAAACACGACAGAAGATGGAAAAAAAAAAAAAAACGGAGAACAAAAAGGGAAAATTTAGTCGGATAAGATCAAATCCCTAAACGTGCCAAAATAAAAATGAATGTACAATTTTAAAATTCCTTAAAGGCTTTGCTTTATGGCAGCTGCAGCATTGTTAAGACTTTTTTTTATTGTATTTCTTTTTTTTTTTTTTTTAGTTTTGTTCTTTTTAAATCAAACTTTTGGAGCAGTTGTCTGACCCCGGCGAGCCACAGAAAGGGTCTGTGAATTTCTGTGACAGCAGGGGATCGGAGAGGGAGGCAGGCATGGAAAAATGGAATCTGAAAGGAGAGCAGTGTGAGACTGAAACGTAGGGGATGAAAGAATCTCAGCAACAAATAAAAAAAAAAACAAAAAAACAAGTGAATCAGCGGGGGGGCCAAGGTCACCTGAATATGACAGTGCCTGACAACAACACAAAGGAAAAGAGGAGACATTTTAAACAGTTCATGCAGGATTTCAGGTGGTGAAACGATCTCAAAATTACTGGACGTGATTAGGCGCGCTTCCGCCAACTTCGCCCACGATAACGTCTCACTCGCCGTGATCTGATCTCGCTTTTTAAAAAAAATTTTTTTTTTTTATAACCTCCAAGAAAATCCAATCACTTCTATACGTGTCAAACCTCGAGCTTGATCTCTCAAACAAAGGCGGGTGAATTTGATTTGAGAGAATTCAGGAGCTTTTGCGCCGATGAATAAAACATTCCCTCTCCTTGATGTTACCCGGACTTATCAAGTCACACATTCCCCCTTTGAGCTCGGCGGTGACACCGCAAGCACAGGAGCCCGTGTGCGGGATGAAACAGAAAGAGATGAAGTTTCTGCTGTATATCTTCAGCCTTCGCGTCGAAGGCGAGGTAACTGCACGAGCGCGGAGATATATATACAGGTAGGCGCGGCGCACGGACGCCGCGGTGGAGATTGACTTTGGATCAGGCCTTTGATGAATGATGCATTGCACACAGGAGCAGGGAAAGTCGGGAGAGAAGAAGAAGAAGAAGTAGAAGAAGAAGAAGGAGGGGAAAAAAATAGACAAAAAGTTGATGTTTGATGCAATCTGCCATCTACAACATGTCCAAATCTCTGCGATTGTGCAAAAAGAAAAGGGGATACGAGGGGATTAGGAAGGCTGTGTGAGAGTAACACAAGATATACATTACCCCGTAATCCAGTTTTTCTAGGAGGATTACAGTGATAAGTGACTGCTAGTTTGACGTTTAAGTGTGCAGTGTGTAATTTAAGTCGCCAGTCAGAGATTTGCTCACCAGGTTAGGATGCACAGATACCCCCACTTTATTTCAGATAATCTGGGGAAGAAGCCAGTGAGGCTCGGTGGTCAGACTTTTGAACACAAATTTACAGAACGGCCCTTTACCACCTGGACGAGCAAAGAAGTGGGAGATGATCATCCTCATCGATGTTTCCACTGCAGCAGAGTGAGAAGCAACATTTTTCCTGCCAGGTTTACCCATTTTTACATTTTATATGTGAAAATTCCAAGACTCAACTTCGCAGAGCTCGCATCATGTCATGTTTAATTTTAATATAGAAATATATACCGGTATGTATATATTAAGGTTCACATGCTGGGTGCAAAAAGAAAGGAAGGACAAAAGAAAGGAAAGCTAGAGGGAAGGATACATGAAAGGGAGAAAAAAAAACACAGAAAGTTTTTTTTTTTTTTAAAAAAGAAGGGTGCATCTGTGTAATGGAGGTGGGAAACAAGGAATGGAGGACAAGAGGAAAGAAGAATACATACCAGGAAAGAAGTACGGACAAAGGAAGCAAAGAAGAAAGGAAAAAAAAAACAAAAAGAAAGAAATGAGGGAAGAAAAAAGAAAACAGGAAGCGAATGGGAGGACCAAGGGCATAAGGAACAAAAAATAGGGAAGGAAACAAAGGGAAAAAAAACAAGAAAAAATGGAAGGAAGGAATCTTAAAACAACGGTAGGAAACAAAGTGTAGAAACACAGAAGGACTGAGGACACAAGGAAAGCAAAAGGAAGAAAAGAAGGAAGGACAGAGGGATTCAGGAGGGCATACGAATGGAAAGACACATCAAAGTACTGAAAGAGGTAGGATACAAAAAAACAGAAAGATGGTTGACCGGAAGGGCAAAAGATGGAAGGACATGAAGGCAGAATGAAGAAAGAAATGAGTCAAGGAAGCATGAAAGAAGGATACATGGGCGAAAGGCAGAAAAGATGTGAGTGGCAAAAACGAGGGGACAAATGGAAGGAAATAATCACACTACAATTAGACCAATCCAGACTCGTCCAGCCTGCAAAGGAACCGGCCAGCCTCGGTTGTTTTGCTCCACAAAGCAAAAGCTACATAAACGGACAAGAGCCATCAACAGCGGCGGTTGTTCAAAGGGCTGAACAACTTTTGCCTCTGAACACGACGCGGCGCGAGGCGGCCGATTCTCCTCTGGAGCCGATGTAGCTGGAGGTGACCCGGCTCACTCTCTGACCCGCTCACACACAGTCGAGCTCCTGTCTGCTGGTCGGACCCGTGACTGATAGGTTCTCTGCAGTTTTGTCTGATACTCCTGATCCATCCCCTCAGGATGGCAAAACCTCCCTTTATCTCATACTGCTCTCCTCCTAAAGTCATCAAACAGACACAGACACACACTCACACACACACACACACCCACCCACACACACACACACACACAAATACACACACGCACTCACACGCACAGCTGAACAGATCACAAATCTTCACCTAATGAACTGTCACATACACACTGCAGACTGGGATGAAGGATGAACTTTTATCTGGAGGTCCTTACTCTGCTTCTTTCATCTAAGGCAGTGGTTCTCAATCTGCGGTTCGGGGGACCTCTGGCGGTACATTCTCAGAATAAATGTTCTCATATTTATAAGTTAGAGAAGAAAAACAAAATATTCATTGTAGGCCAAAAGGAGAAGTAAAAGAAATAGCAGAGATGGACAAAAACAGGAGTAGTGGAGTAGGATTTCCCCACCACCAATCTATTGACTAACATTTATATTTATAGTTTTGTTACAGTCATGTGAACCCATAAGAACATCCCAGAAAATCTTTGTTCCCAAAGTTTATCTGGGCCCCCCTATGGATTACAATAAAATCCCCCCCATAAAGGAAAAAATAAATATAAACACATCGTTCAACCAGACATAAACCTGTACACACATTTTGTTTTCTAACTCCACTGATGAGCGCAAAATGTAGCCAGCTCTTAAAAAAAAACTCTAATATGCCACCTTGGATCCCTGAGGTAAATGTGTAAAAATATAAAAAACTAGAATCTGAAGGAAGAACTGGAGTGTGCAGCACAAAAATGATCCAAAACACACCAGAAAATGCACCATGGAAGACAGAGTGCAGAGTCAAAACACATCATTTTGGTGTTTTTTTTCTTAATTTGGTAAAACAAACCTTCATAAAAATGTGAAAATAACGATTTTTAAGAAGCACGCAGCACTCCAAAACAAAATGTATGCGACGCTTTCGATTTTGGCTTGTTAACGCGACGCGATTTGGAGCCAAAAAACAGGAAGTGGCGCGATCGGAAACGTGTTGCTGTTGCTACACCTGCAAAAGGCAAAAGGAAAAAAATAAATAAAATAAAAATGACAGAATGCACAAGGGCAGACTTGTTTACTTTGCTAAAAACTTGTTCAATTTCACAGAAACTGAATTTTTAACACCTCCGTGAAGAACACGAGAACATCGTCATGGAGAAGGGCGGCAGCAGGCAACATGTGCAGGTCTTTCTTCTGGAAACGATGTTCTCTGCTTCTTGCAGCAGCGGCAAACTTTAATCAGGCGCCTCGGAGCCGAAAACTGAAGGACAACATTTTGAAATTTAAAAGAGGGCTTGAGCTCAGCGATCAATTTTTTTTAAAATTTATTTACGTATTTTTTTTTCTATCTCTAAGCCTTTTCTATCTCTTCTATCCTCTCAAGAAACCAACAGTGGAAGGATTAGGGTTTTTTTTTTAAGATCACAGTTCTGAGCTAATAAGCTGTAAAATGTGTGCTTTTGATCTTCTAAACATGACTCAGAAATATTTATTTACTGTGGCTAAGTACGGTGGATGATATCTGTGAAGGAGAGAGTTTACCTTGGGGAATCGAACGCCGGGGCAGAGGCGTCGGAGTCAGTAGATGGCAGACTTACTCTGTTCCGGCAGTCAGGTCTGCACAACCGGCTCCACCCTCACATCATCAATGCAGCCGGCGCGCACAGTCTGCCACGTCCATGCCGCCTGTCTGTATGTTAAAAAGAGCAGGTAAAGTGGAAAAAACCCCCTGCAGAAAATAGTTTTTTTTTTTCTTGATATAAATTTAAGGGGAGACGAGCAAGAAAACTGAATTCAGCGAATTAGAGATGGATTCATCTCTTAAACTGTCCCCGTGGCAACGGGAAACGTTGTAGGATCTTAAGTTTGTCCATTCGATTCCATAATTTGAAATCCAGGAGATGTTAGAAAATGTGACGCCGTCTATAAAACGTCTTGCGTTTCGGTCATGTTAAAAAAAAAACAACAAAAAAAACACAGTTGTCTGCCCACAGATAGAAATGATACCTGGTTAAGTGACGTTAAATGAAGATTATATCAAGTTAAGAAAAGTTTGAAGCTTGGCTCAAAAAAAAAATCTTCAGAGACATAGTACCGTTTTACAGCACAATCAAAAATGGAGCCTAGGCGAAAATTCAAGCTGGGAGACTCGACCCAGCTGACACTCATCTCTCAATCACCACGTCCTACCGCAGCCAATCAGGTCTGGAGAAACGCATCGTTGCAAGCCAATCGTCACCCAGGAACGCCTTCAAAGTCAAGCTACCGGAGGGTCGTCCCTGCTCGTCGGGGTGCTCGACCCGCCTCCCTCCCCCCTCATCTCCACCTTCGTCCCCGATGGTGGTCCTCCAGGATCCTTCCACATCCAGCTCCACCACCCGTTTTCGGTCCCGGGGAAGACTGTCCGAGCTCGGCCGAGCTGATGTCCTGCCCGCGGTGATCCGTGACTCACAGTCTTCTGCCGGGCCCGAGCACCAAAGAATTTGTATCATTAAATCTTCTAACTGCTATTTTCTTCTCTGTGTGAGTCTGTCCAGATTGAATTACCTTCAGTTATAAAAATGCTGCATTCATAAAAATATGACTTAAAAGAAATTTGACTTTGCAGCACGACAACTTGGAATTGGACCTCTGTCTCTTTAAGAAGCTCCTGCTCTTTCTGACACTCTTTCCACCAGTTGTATGCTAATTGCTGCTGCCGCTAGTCTAGAGGAGTGCAGTGAGGAAGGCACGAGGCGCGCTTTGCGCTTTGCAGGGGCCCTGGATGGTTGCCACGGGAGATTCAAGGTTTCCTCAAACACGGATGACAGAATCAAAGCAACACTCCAGGTGTATTTTTATAACACGATGAAGCGCTAAAAAAAATAAATAAAAAAATCCCTCTTTATTAAAGGAAATAAACATCCAAACACTGGCTTTTTTTAAAATTTATTATTAGTTAATTATCTTTGTTTGATATAAAAATGTGTTTGATGACACTTTCAAGTGTAATAAAACAGCAGGCAACAAAGAAAATCCACAAGGGGACCAAAGCTTTTTCTGGTTCTGCGGTTCGCTTTAATTTGTTTGCACAGAGGCCCAGGAAACTCCAGATCCAGTTAGGGCCATTTAGCACAATATGAAGCCGCTTTCCCAGATCGCCGGTTTGCAAATAAATAACAACAGAAATGATCATTAGCATTCAGTTATCTGTTCACACGGTTTTGTTTTTCTCAAGTCACCCACCTGCTGGATTTGAGCAACGCTCTCACATCAGAACTGTTGAATGTCGGCTGCGAAGGGGGGAAATAAGTACGTAAATAAATAAAAAGTTCTCCTGGCCAGTCGACATGTTTAGCATTTCCTTCCACTGGGCTGTAATTGGGTGCAAACGCGAGAAAGAGTTCCACTTTTCATGGACCCACGAAGACAGTCGAGGAATTGGGAGTCAGCGGCGTGGGCCGGCGCCGAGGAATATTTTTTGAATAATCCCGTGCAAGCGGAACGCTGTGAATCGCTAAAGCGTGACAGCAACACCACTGGCGGGGGGGGGTTCGTGGTTTGATTCCCTCTGTGGACGAGCGTGATGAAAGTGTACATGCGCAGGGCGGCGAGGGGTAATAAAAGGACAAGACCACGCTTATGCTTATGCTTATGCTTATGCGGGTACGACTTCGGCGTCCATGTCTCTGTGCTTCTCATAGCAGCTGCAAATGAGCGTAGGGATGAAGCAGTCTTTGCTCGCAGTCAAGGTAGAACATAAGACTTATTAGTCCTGTCAAAAATACGGCCCCTACACGGTCCATTCGTGTTCCCTCCAGTGAAAACAGACTGAAAAGAGAGGAAAGGCAGCAATAGGTGGTGGAAATTAAAGCAGCGATGAGCTTGAGGAGTCGATTTCTGAAAGCTGACGTGTTTAAGGAAGAAAAGGAAAAAAACTTGCGACTGTGATTTTGAGCGCTGAAGTTAAGACGGGAAGGTGTGAATGAATAATGAGACATAAGATGAAGAGGGGGTCTTTTGAGAGAGCCAGACATTAATGAAAACCATTGTAATTGTCAAATTACCTTTTGTCAGACTTAAGAGCCCATTTCAAAAAGTTTAAGCTGAAAAGGCATGAGCCATGGAGAGTGAAAAGCTGCGAAGAATGGGCCTCTGATCAAAGTGTCTGCAAATTACTGGAGGAAATGGTGATGGAACAAAGGTTAAGACGCAGCTCTGCCTCTCAGGTTATTGCAACGCAGCGGTTTGCTCATCTGTTTGACCGTTTGCCTCTGCAAGGATTTTGACCACGATTATGCAGACGATTAAGACCTGTCTGCATGAGTGGCGGTGGAAAAGACTGTATTTCCCAGGTTTGGGCGTCTGCTGATGTCCAGATTTGTGCACTTTGAATTTCTCATCAAACTCAAAATGTTATGTTTTTAAAATTATTTGCGTCATCCAAAATTTTACACAGAAGTATTACTTCACGAGATGTAGTTTCTTATGGAGAGTACAGGACTGATGAGCTTGCAGGTCAAGCAAACATGTTTTGCTCACTCTGAATTGTCCTTCTGTTAACACAAATACGTCGAAACCTTTTGCGTATGCGTAATATTTCTGCGTCTCGTAGGATTTGCTAATTATCGTGGTGACAAATGGTAAAATAGGCTGAGACTAATTTTATTTATTCAGACAAAGCGATGGTGGGAACTAGCGATTTGCGATTCTTTTGAACGGTTCTTTACCCGAACGACAGGACTTGGGTTAGTCAGAGCAATTTTTTTGTTCTTTACAGCTTTGCTTGCACACTGCTGCAGCTTTTAATATTTTTATTTATTTAATCGGAGAATAAACCCAACACAAGAAAGCGGTGGATAATTGCTATATTTAAGGGTGGCGAAGATTTAGCCCCTTTTTTTGACGAGTTAAATGACTCAGAACATGAGCGTTTGTGGACACACTGCTCACTATTCCTTCATCAAATCAAAGGAGTGAAGGCAAATGTGCTTTTCCTGATGCAAGCGTAAGCCCTAAATAAAACGCACACTGTTTTATTTGTGCATGAACATCCATTCATGAGATTTGTTGGATGCGGGTTAGAGCACGCATTCCACAAAAAAAAAAATAAAATAAATAAATAAAAATAAGCACTTAGCTCAGCATCTATTCCTGTGGCTTTACAGTATGTGTGTATCCATTTATGAGTTCAGCTATTATGTTTTCCTGCGTCTGTTTATTGTTTGGAGCTTGTTACCCCGTGCGCGCCGCGTTACCGCACCGGCTCTCCATTATTCCCATAAAGCCGGCCCTTAAATCATTCAGGAAGCCTATTCAATTTCAAAATTGAGCCCCCTTTGAGGTAATTTAGCAGCCGCTGCATCGACCTACCAGGGATTTCTACATCCAGCCGCTTCCTGCGCGTCACGTGTCTCTAATCGGATCGGAGGCAAACGCCGAGCTGAATATTCACAACGCATAACAACGATCATTAAGAGCGTTGATGAAATGGTGTGGAGCGATGGAAAAAAAATAAAAAGAAAGCTCACAAATGGATCCAGTGAAGGTTGTTTGTTGCAGTGACATGTGAAACGTGTGGGTTTTGCTGTGGGTCAAACCAGATCTGACCTTTTCCCTGTACATTCCTGACTTGGTGTGGAGATGGCCAGAAGGGGGAAACCCTGAACTGAGGCCGGTTCGTAAATGAGAAAGGAAAGATCCACAGCCTCCACAGTCAAGTGGACAATTTAAATTTGACCCTCAGCTGCAGAGTCATACATGCAGAGGGAACGTCATTCAGGCCAGTGGTGCTTTCTCACCTTTGTCTGTGCAGTGAAGTGTGATTTCTGACACCTCCAGGAGGCTTTTTTTTTTTTTTTTTAATGCACCAAGTGTAACACACTGAAATATACTTGTCAGTTAACTCAGATCATTAATGCCTGTTTCTTGAGTCAAAGGCGTTAGTATTGGGTTGTGGAGTCTCACCTCTGCTGTGTGGACACGGTTTTATGTCAAATGTTCATCCTGACAGTCTGTGGTGTGTGTGTGTGTGTGTGTGTGTGTGTGTGTGTGTGTGCGTCACTATCGCAGTGTTTTATGGAAGAAGCCCAGCAGAATCTTTCATTTGATGAAAAATCTTCTGGAAAAACAAAAGACAAAAAAAAAAAAATCACACGGCTTGTGTTTTGCAGGTCTCCTGCAGGGTTTCCTTGACCCCACTGCTGCATTTTGAACATCAAATCGTGTTGCAGGCTGTGAGATTATCTTCAATCATGAAATTCCAAGAAAAAAATAAATAATATTTTCTCACAGTTTTCCACAGTTATCAGCATTTCAAGGAAAAGTCCAAAATGGATAAAAAGTGTAAATTGTTGATGTGTGAGTGAATAGTCATTAAAATGTTGTTTATTAGCGTATATAGTTCCAGTGACAGCTGTTCTTGCAAGTCTTATCCTTTTGACTGAGAAAAAAAAAAAAAAAACATCTTTGAGGAAAAATCTTTTCATGGAGAAACATCTGAGGGTTTTTCTGGAACGCAGGATTAGTCTGGTTTGGTCTGTGATTTTTCAGCTTCACAAAGGTGGTTTGCGTCTTACCTGGCCCAATCACCATGGCAACTAATGCAGGATACCAGAGCTTGTGAAAAACCCTGCCTCTAAACTATGCATCAATGTCTTAGTTTGGAGGCACAAGCTCTGCTTTCCCTTTTTTTTTTTTTGTTGCTGTTTTGTAACATCTAATTTACAAAGAAAATCATCTTAATGAGACCATAGTTGAAGTTTTTGTTTCCTCTGAAGGTAATTATCTGTCCCATTGGAATCTCCACCGAACAAAGAGTTTATCTGCTCTTTTTCTTTCATATTCCTGCAGTCGACACACCGGACGTGCTACGCTATCGATCACAGGAACACGCGCCCGTGAAGATTTCTGAGAGGACAAGAAGGAGCAAAGGAGAGAGCGCAGGTCGAACCGAGGTACAGCGGCCGTATAATGACAGCAGACAGGTTGGAGCAAATTACACAAAACGGGACACGAGTGATGTATAAGCCCCCGCGCACTTTTTCCAAAAAGCACTTGTCAAGAGGCAAGGCCTTGAAAAATCTTTTATCATCTATACCAAAATGCAGAGATTAGTCACCGTGCTGGTATGACAAAAAAGGTCTTGGGTGTATTAGATTTTGGATCATCAGTGCCATCAGTCGTCAGCGCGGCCGGCAGCGAAGACAAATGGCGGTCGCTGATCTGGGCCAATACGACAGAATGGGGTGGTTTTACGTGGCGGCGCGTGCTCTTCTTTGTTTCACGTCACCCCCGTACTTTTCTGATGTTCTTCAAGGCACAACCCCAAACTCCTATGTATTCTATTTCATTACGATGTTTGGTGAAACGCCACAGTTGAGTTTTGCATCATTTGGAAGAAAAAAATAACTTGATGAGTGATTTTCACTCATCAAGTTATCGATGAGTGAAAATGTGCGGAATTCTTAAAAAAATGTAAACAATTCTGATCGCCGTCCCCCATGTGGGCAGCCTTCTGCACACAAACGTAAATAAACTCGTTCATACACACACGCGCACGCACACACACACACACACACACACACACACACACACACACACACACACACACGCACGCACGCACGCACGCACACACACACACACACACACACACACATATCATACGATACAGAGACTTTCTACAGTGTAAAATGTAATTCTTTCACTTCGACTTAGTGCATTTTTTTAAAATCACAAATCATATGTTGTGCATTATAGCCCATTCAAACACGCTTGCTCTGCACAGAATTGGCTCCAATAGGCAAACATTGTCTAACGCATAACAAACAGCCTGTCAGCAAAAAGCGACAGAGTGACTTGTGTGTGTTTTGCAACTCAAGAAGCAAAGGAAACTCCTCTGTGGCTGAAGTGTCTCAGCTAATGCCTATTAGCGCCAAATACAGCTGCTGTGTAACCAAGAACATCAGCATAGAAGGTATTAGAGGAAAACAAAGTGGGGCAGAGATGCTGGAAAACAAATGGGCAAAGAGAAGTGAATGCAGCTAAGTGGAAGAACCAAAAAAGCGTGAAAAAGCGGGCTCCGTGGCAGATGGAGAGCAATAATACAATCCAGAACAATGCGAAGAAACAGATATATGGAGGGGGTATGGTGACAGAGAGGGACTGGAGCGGCAGTAAAAGAAAAATGCTCCTTCGTGCAGAAGGAGAGCTGACAACGGGAATGTGCAAGTGTGAGGATAAACAAACATATAGAGGAACGTGTTTAGGCTTGCATGATGCTGCTCCTCAGTGAAGCATTGAGTGACCCTGAAGATGGCAGCCACTGAGCACGACTCGTCTTTTAATGGTTGCACAAGAAAACACAAAAAGAAAGACATGTTGGTGTTGGGGAATGCAAAGAAAGATCCTGCTGTACTTCCTTAAAACAAACGGTCGGACTTTAGTCTTCAAAATACCACCAGTGGTGGACCTTAGGTGGACCCCAACTGGGTGTTACTTTTCGAACTCCCCCTGACACAAACTCTAATATTTAAGTGCAGTAAGAGCAACATCCCACATTTTTTCACAAATTGTTGTTGTGAAACTTTAGTTTGTGTAACTTTCCAATCTGCGTCCCATTTTGTACTGCTGCCATTTAAAAAAAATGTCTATTTATAGACACGTTTTAATAATTGTGGTAATTTGGTCGGTTGTACCAACCCCGCAAATTCATAATTGAACATCTGCTGAACACCTGTTTTATGGCATTTTCAATTTAACTCAGCTGATGACCTAAATATCCAAATTTCCTGTCTTTTCTTAACTCCCTTCTTTTTAATATCATATTTATCATTTTTTTCCCCCATTTATGCTGAAGAATCTAAATTCAGCAATATCTGTTTGTCTTTTCACTTAAAAAATTTTTTATCAAAAATGTATTTAATTTTTTTTTTTCCCTTTTGTAATTAGGATAGTATTTCCAGGGAGGGAAGTAAAGGGGTTGAGCAGGGGTGGCCTCTGATGGTCAGAGGAAGCTGTTATTAAACGCCAAGACAAAATGTCAGCGGGAAATTTTGCCTTCTGTTTTCCCCTTCCCTCTGTCAGTTTTATTGCCTCTCATTCCAAATACACGGCCGCTGGGATCTAATTAAAGGAGCTGCAGAGAGCCTTCACGTTGAATCTGTAACTTTAAAGTAATTGTCGCACACGGAATAAGCACGCCGGCTTCAGATGAGGGGCCGCAACGCAACTGTTTTCAGCTCAAAGAATAATTCCCTTCGCAATTGTGACGCCTTAGGATAAAAACTTATCCCCTCAGATGTGAAAATAAATAATTATTTATCACCCAACCTTCCTCTTGACCGGCGCGAAACTTTTTGTAAATGACTACAATCTCTTCACATCGCACCTGAGGTATTTTTTTAAAATTTTACCAGCCACAAGATATGAGTCGGTGCATCCAGAACATTTTTTTTTCCTGTCTAATTTGGTTGCAAATCTTTACTTAATTTTCTGTTTTCCGCCATTTTTAGCATGAGTTTAATATTTTATGTCGACTTCAGCTCAGGAATAGTCTGTGGGGACTTTTGCTTATTTGGTTGGTTTGCTCAGAGGTGGCTCAGTGTTTTTCTTTTTGTTTGTGACACAAGCAGTTTTTTTTTTTTTTGTGAAACCTTAAAATAAATTCATGATTATTGCAGAAGCATAACCCCATACTAAAAACATTAGAAAAGCACAAACCTGTAAAATGAGTAAATCTGCAAAGAAAGAAAGAAAAAAAAAATCAACGTTAAGATATATCTGCTTTTGACAAAATCAATAACTACTGGCACCCTGAGCAATTCATATAAAATAAATGTTTGAGTTTGTGTTTTTGGATTATTTCTTTGATCAAATAAAACAACACAAATGTTTCACGTAAAAATATTCAATATGTGTCACATATAGAAAATCATTTTCTACTAGTCTTTGTAGTTTTGGTGGTTTTGTGTCTGACGTTTTCCACCGAATGTGTGTGAGTCAAGCACTAAATCAATCAAGGGGACGAAGCCGTCGCTACGGTAACAGCAAGTTGCTAATTTTACAAGGTAACTCCGGCTTATACTGCTCAGAATGCCTCATTTTTTTCATTGTCTTTGAAACAAGAGCGTCACCATTCCTTTATGTTCCTCATGAACATCGGGGTCGTATCTCTGTATTTGTCATGGTTTGAGAGTATTAAACTTCCAGCAGCTCGCTGTTTGCATTGCAAGGGAGTATCAAATTTTAGTATACTAGATAAATCTGTGACATTTTATTTAAAGGCATGTGTGTAAGACTGTCATCAACATTACATAACATTTGTTATGAATACAAATTTTTTTCAAATTTGACAATTTTAATGGACTTTTAATGCAACTTTTAGTACAACTTTGCATTAAAAGTGTCGTTATTGTTACCAAATGACTCATCGTTTGGTAATAAATCGTTCGTGAAGACTCCTTCATGTTCATAACAGGTGTTATATGATGTTTACGTCAATCTTATGCACACCCCTTCAAATAAAGTGTTACCTACAATTTTTTTTTTAAGTGTCAATTATTGCAGAATCTCAATCCCACAATGAAGATAAAATGAAAATCTCCACTGAATGTGCAGGAACGCGTGTCGCCATGGGACCAGCAAGTTTCCATTCACATCAGGGTTTTTCTGCACATCTTCAGCAGAGGTGCCGATAAATAAGGAAGGTGTTCATCCCTAACACCCGAGAAGTACTGTCAAAGGCCAACACCAGGCAGATTACCTGAAATATACAATCCATGTAACCTTTGTCACACATCTTGCTCCCGTTATTGCTCTTGGTACAGAATCAGCGAGCTGCTTTAGTCTGTAAGTACAGACAGAATATCCAGCTAATATGATCGATGTTTGTGCACAGGACTTCGGAGTGGGGATGTGTTCTCTGCAGCTTTTAAAACTTAGTATTCAGCCAGCCTCCCCATAGTGGCTAAAGTGTGTTTTACCTTTCCAGTTTTCTATCCAGTTACTATTCTGCTTATTGTGTTAAAGGACTGCTTTTCAGCAGCCTGGCGCTGTTATATTTCTGATACAATAAAGAATTTTAGATTATGCTGATTTATCCTCGAAATGGACTTTTCTTGAGAAAGTGTAGCAACTTCAGTGAATGATTCTCACTTTAAAACACAGAACCTGGCAAGCCCGAGTCCAAATCTCGTTTAGTGCAGCTACTCGGCTGAGCAATATCACCCTTTTTACTTTACAGACTTTACGCAGCTCCAAACACTACACTTTATATACCGCTAGATAACGCTGAACACTCTTGAGTTCATCTTTCCCAGCGACAATTTCACACTCTCCTTTAAAAGAAAAAAGCCTCATTTTTCCCAGCGATAAGTAGACAACTCCAACCCAACATGCGGGCCAAACATTTGGAGCCGTAATGGCTTTAAGTCTCTTTCTGGCTTTCGCTGCGGCGTCTCATTGTTTGATAGCACTGTTAGCACTCACCCCTTCTTCAAGGCGCTGAAGGGCCACGGAGACTCAGCTTGTTTAGTGTGTTTACCAATTCCCACAACCGAGCTCAGACTCTCGGGGGCTTCTCCTGGAAATTACATTCCATAAGGTCCCACAGCCGAGTGTTTGCAGGGCAACCCTCCACACTCACTGTTTGCCATGCTGAGGGATGTAAACAGTATATATTTATGCTGGGAAACAGAACTGTGGAGAAATAATTGCACAGATTTTTTTAAAAAAACACAATTTTTTTACTCAAAGAAGAAACAAAAAAAACAAACTTCCAAAAAGGCAAAAACAGAGTTAATAACTCTGACAGCGGAGTATAATTTGATGTAGGTTTCATTCCGTCAACATGCAAATAAGTTTGAATATTTAGAACTGATTTTACTGTATTTATTGTAATTTGTTGCAGTGTCCTTATACTGTAGCTGCATCTTGAAACTACATGTTCATAAGATACTAACTACCAAAAACAACTCAACAGAATCTACTTTTAAAGCTCTTTGTTCCTTTTTTGTGCCTTTTCTTGCTCTATAAATTTAAGCAGACATTTTAGATAACCAGAGCAGCTTTTTGTAACAATCATACTGAAAACAAAAGAATAAAAGAAAACCACAATATTTGCTTTTGTGTTTATAAAGCCAAACACAAAAGCAAATAAATTTATATCTAAAAAGTGCAATAGAAACTTTAAACATATTGTGTAAAAACATTTAAAACAAATCACTTTGTTACACGCTAACCAACAGACTGTAAGAGTGAATGTATGTCTTAGACAACTCTCACAGGAAATGTTGAATTCTGCAATAATATGATCACAGATGATTGACGTAGTGATGCGAAATGTTTAAAATCACTTTCATCCTTACAGGTCTCCTAAAATGCCACTGATCAGAGAGGATAACACAATACCAGGATGAAAGAAGTAAAATATTGAGTTAAAATGACTAAACTCACCAAGATGGATTGCAGGACTGTGTTGTAATCACCAAAAAACAAAAAAAACAAAAACACAAACCCTCACCGTTAAGTTCTCATTTGATGCTTATCAGATGACTCAGTTCTACTATAAACTAAAATGAAATGTGTGAGTTGGTATCTTTTGGGAGTCACTGCTGATTTTCATCCATCCACAGGTATTTAAAAAAAAAAAAAAGAAACTCCACCAGATTTCTCCACATTCAATGTGCGAAACGTTTACCTTCCCCATCTCCCCGCTCCGAAACGTACAATGACCTGCTGATTGAATGACTAACTGTGAGAGCCGTAGTTAAAGAGAGTTTCAAAGCAGGGAGAAGTGAGACTGATGGAGCACAAGCCCATTATCAGAGCCATTATTGTGCTCTTTTTTTATTTTTTATTTTTTTTGGGGACAGGAATGACACCAGAAATTAAGAGTCGTGCAACCCGCCCATAAGGGGCTTTCCACTGAAATGAATGAAGTAAACTTTGTATTTCAGGTTAGCCTCAAAATGACCTAAAAACATTTATTAGTAAAATCATTTTGCACCACTTCAGCTCCATCCACCAGGGAATAAAACCCCCCACAGAATTAGGAATCCACTGTAAAGCTGAAATGTACAAACAGGATTTTGTGTGGGCTATTCTTGACAAATGCATTTTTTTCAGCCTTGATACTCACAATAAAATACAGTAATAGAGATGCACTGTTCTCTAGCAATTTTACCACATTTGTTGTGAAGTAAAAATGTGAATTGTATTGTAATTCAGGCCCTCAGTGACATTTTATAGCACAGTCAAGTAACTACCATAATCATGACGACCTTCAGTTGTCATAGAAACGTTGTATATATCAAAAACAGCAAAACTAATTTGAGAAATAGAAATCGTCGTATCTGATGCCTTGAGTTTGGCCCCTGTCTTCTTAAAAACTTCCTACACTTTTGTGAGGATTTGCTGATTTTACATCTTCTTCAACATGGTTTCCTGTTTTTTTTTATTACAGCTCACCTGCAAGTATGAGTATACCACAAAAGATAACCCGAAGAACTGCAAAATGCAGTTTTCAAATGATGATTTCATTTAATGAAGGAAAAGAGATATCCAAATCAACCAGGCTTTCTGTAAGAAAAGTAAATTTCCATTGTTAAATAATTTACCAAAGTAGGTCCTATCAAACACCATGAGGTAGATTAAAAGATTTTAAAAGAGAAACAAATCCTGTGCGGATCCAAAGAAATGCATAAACAGAGTGGAAACAAAGTTATTGATATTTATGTGGCAAGAAGGTGATCGGAAACAAATGAACCAGTTCACATCTGACTGGCTCACAAAAAGCTTGTTATATTCTAACTAGCAGATCAGCAAGAGAGAGACAGAGAGCTAAAACTCCCATCATCCCAAACTCCTGCTTATCAAGGTTGGGAGAACTAGTTATTAGATTTAGGGAGCAATAACTTATTCACATAGTCGGGTGTGTTTTGTTCCCCCTTTCTACAGTAAATAATTAGAAAGCTACTTTTTTTTCATTTAGTCAGTTTTCTGTTTGTTGGTCTAAATTTGCCATAGCACAATTTCCATAAGCACCGAGTCGTTACTCTACGGAAGAAGGCTTTGATAAACGGCTTTTGTATAAACCCGGCGAGCTGAAGGGTACTGGGATTAATTTGACCACATAAAGCTGCATCTGCTTCGCTATAATGCAGTCCCATGTGTGACCTTATCACCCTGTCACACTCACCACAACAAGGCAGTGGATGTTATTGTGCGCAGCTGATAGCGTCGGTCCTCTCGGCCTCTTGTCTCCTCCACTCAGACCAGGCCCTAATTAAGGCTGGATTTAGACGGTGGCATTTGGGTTTGTGTGGGCAGAACAATGCTTTCTGGTGAAATGGCCACATCAACGTGATGATTCCTCTTCGTCTTCAACAGACCTCCGCCTCCTCTTTCTGTTTTCCCACCGTTTCTGTGATTCACCCAGTGATCCATGCAGATGTAAGAGCCACCTCCCTCGTCCACCCCACCCCCACCCGTTGCTGCGGCTCGTCTAATTGTTATCATATTTTCTCATCTGCAGACTCTTGCTTTAGCTGCTCGGGACACACATAAATACCCGCTGACGTTTATTGAATGTCAAAGGCCACTGGGCGGCTGATTGATTCTGACCCCTTTTCAGTGATGTCAGAGTGTGATTTGTTGCCACATCACGGCAGTTTTAAAAAGCTATTTTCTCCACCAGTGGAAATACTAACTATCACTCAGGGAGGAAAGCGAGACTTGAATAACTAAGAAATTAAGATTAATGGGTGTTTTAGGAAGCCTGCCGGAAACCATGAAGATATTCTTGGACATGTTTAAAATGGCAAAGGGAACGTCACCAAGCGGCGA
Organism: Poeciliopsis gracilis; assembly: GCA_911649635.1. Taxonomy (NCBI): domain Eukaryota; kingdom Metazoa; phylum Chordata; class Actinopteri; order Cyprinodontiformes; family Poeciliidae; genus Poeciliopsis; species Poeciliopsis gracilis. The sequence continues at coordinate 2,095,831 of CAJVRI010000150.1, read as the reverse complement.
TAATTAATGGATTTTTGGCATAACTTGAGAGAAAGGGCGAGACCTTTATCTTTTTGAGTTTGAGTGTTAAGGCCTGTTAAAGGGAGATGCTCTAAAAATATTGGGGATAAACATAAAAACTGTCCCAATTAGGGAAGAGTTGAAGTTGAACAATTATCACGATAAATTACACCTTAATACAGGAATAAATAAAGCAATAGTAGCAAAGTCCAACAAGAATTTCTAATGTTTATGTTTAGACGTAAACCACTGTTAGGATTTACATCGACTACTTCAGTCGACTATTAGCACTTACAAAGCAGATATTAAACCAAAATGGCAACAGCTACAAACTAAGAATGCTGCTTAAAATAAAATGTAGTCTTAAAGAAATAGTTGCAGCAACAGCACAATGGAGGTTTTGCTTTTTGTCACGTCCAACGATTGCTAGAAAATCAAATAACTGTTAGAAGAATAACCAGAGTAAACAGAAAAGCAGTTTTCATTGCATTTATTGAAGCTATTCAAACCAACCTGTGCAAATGTGAAATTGCTCACTTTAGATTTTCCAGCGGTGGACTTGATGCTCGATCTTCTTTGTCTCTGAAAAGCTGTGCTGGTTTTACTGGACCTTACATAAAGCTCAACTGAGATCTCATCAGTGCACAAACTATTTTCTCAAAATTCTTGAGGATTATCAAAATGTTTTTTTTGTAGGATGTGAGATTTCTATTTCTTGGTTTTTTTTATTCTCCTTTTCATTTTATTTATTTATTGGTGTAGCACTTATAAGACCTGTGTGTGGCTAGTAAAGTTTTACAAACAAACGAGCATATTCAGAACCATATTTCTTTAGCAGAGGTAGCAGAAAAATTCCTGAATCCAGCATAAAATCTGAATTAAAACTTAACAACACATTCCCATAAATACGGCAGAGCAACAACATCTGCTTTTTAACACTTCAAGCAAACAGCCTTAAAAGTTACGGCTTCTTGATATGCACACGCTATAAAGGTCTACTTTACCATAAAAGTTATTTGTTTTTCAAAAAGAGTTTTCATCAGTGATTTCAGTGACGTATTCATTCAAACTGAGGAGTTTTCACTCAAACAGAAAAGACAAGCCACAAGTGTGCATCCCATTCTGCTTCCCTCCTTCCACCACTTAGAGTGGACCTGATCGATATTTCCTCTTGTTTTTTTTTTTCTCACCATTTAACTCACAAGACATCAAGTTTGAGCGCTACTGAATTGACTCAATCAAAAGCAGCGTGATACCCGTGTTGTGACAGGCTGATCAATTGAAGGACAGAGAGCGTGGAAGTTGAAAGAGTCAAAATGAGCTCTGTCACACTGATGAGTTAATGAACTGTGCGACTGCTTCGGTGTGTTCAACAGTAACCCTTCGGTTGGACGTCAGACCCGCTCCGCTGCATGAAGAAGTCCCCTGAAATCTTGTTTGGCGATTTTAGCATTCTGAAACGTACACAACGGAGGGGGAGATGTGTGCTAATCTGAGTTTATTCGCCTGCTTATGGAGTAGCTTTACCAAGCAAACTGTTATTCTGCAGATGAACTTTGCTCACATTTAAATTAGTTGGTGTGTGTGTTTTTTAAGGTAGCATATTTCACTACAGTATAGCTTGAATAACATTGTCAAAGGAGGTGACAAGTTGGAGCACAGGCAGCACAGCACAGGGGAACACAGTCAATTAACAGGGTGTTTTTTTTCGTTCTTATAAGAACACCAGCAACTTACTGTAATAGTACACAATCTGACACACTTTTAAATTAATTTCAATTCCCTTTTCTGAGGCTGTCTGGAACCAGTCTGATGGAAAAAACCCCGTATGAACTGACAACCCCAACCAGCCATGTTGGAGTGCACCGCACTTCTTCACCTCTGTTTCCCATCAGCTTCTTGACTTTGAAAATATCATCAAGGCCAATCAATTGTGCCGCTCGCTCGGAAACACAGGACAGCACAAGGCGCGGGCGCTCGCCATTACCTGCTCATCCACCCACGTTATCACTTCTTCCTGCGGACGGCAATAAAAGAGGAAGACCAAGTGACATTTTGGAATACAGATTAATGAGCGCGGGATTGTCAAGAAGAGAAGACACACGACGGAGGTCAAGCGTGTAATGACTGACCTTAAATCCAGCAGTGTCCAAAAAGTAAATGCGTGTGTGTGTGTGTGTGTGTGTGTGTGTGTTGCCAGTCTGAAGAGTGTACTTTTATCCCCCAGTCCCATTTCCTATTATTTTGTATTCATTGGCTTATTTAGTGTGAACTTGTATTATTGTGGTTCAGTGATTTTCTTACCAGTCTCGATAATAACTTTTGTTATAATTTGAGAATTAATGGTCTTTAGCTGAAAAGGGCTTTCAACATATTTACTTTTTATAGACATTAGAAATGCCTGAACTAGCGTAAAAGATGCATTCCCATTATTTCACCAGGGCAGGCGAAGTAACACTTTGGCTTTGATGCGTTATGATGAACATCATCATAATGCCAGTGCAATTAGGCGGCCACATTTAAACGGCCTCCTTCACTCCGTGTTTCATGGCTGACATTCATCAGTACATCATATTCGGAGATCATTGACTCATTAACAAAAAATGATCATAATATGACTTGTTTTGATGCATCTCTGCATCAAAACAAGTTCACGCAGTAATATTTTTAGATAGAATCGACTGTTGAACATAATTGGTTCATTTGTTTCACACGACTTCAAAACGTGACAGTCGGTTGCTGTATATTTCAGCTTGAAACAAAAACAATCTTTTCGTCATATTCTGAACAAATTGTTCGGCATGAACCATCATTTCCAGCGCCATTGTTCAACTGCTGGCTGAAGAAGTAGATGAAAACCGCTCAGTGGTCCCCACGAAGCAATCAATGCGAGTGTTGACCGCGAGAGTCACAGCGCCGAATCTTTTCACATAATTTCAGATCGCGTTTTCCTTCAGCAGCAGAAAATAAATGCACATCTGATGGTGTCGCTGCGCCGAGAGAGAAGACTGACAGCACACACGGAGCTGTGTTTAAGAGTCCTTGGCTCGAACTTTCTCACTTGTGGTTTTTAAAAAAAAGAAAAAAGTAATCGACGAGTCCTTAATCATATCACAACTAGGCCAAGTAGTGCTTCGTTTGGGTGCTGCTGCTACGACTACTACAAAAAAGACTTGTTCTAAAAAATCAAGGACTAAAATAGAACATGTGTGGTAAAATAATTTCATCTATATTACATTACGCTCAATCTTAGAATAATGACTGCAGAGAATTGTAATCCTGGTTTAACTAAAATTAAAAGCCCAGGTCTTATAGTAATGTGTTGTGGGAGAGCTTTGTTGCCAGTCCATCTCGAGGTCAACATGATTACACTCCCACCATCACGCATAATGGCGCTTCACACATTTGGAGGAAAACCTTGTGAGGCTTAAAGACAATTAAGGACAATTATAACTCCTCATAGAAAAGCCCCCAGATGAGACCTAAAGACATTTTTTGATGTTCAATGTGAGCTACTACCCCACCAAAGAGCCACACTGGTTTCTTTTACCGTCTTCTCCTCATTTAATCTTAGTATCGGTTTTTTTTTACAACCCAAAATCATCCAGACACAAAAGGTTCTGGACGGTAATTAATAGAAAAACCTGTATGGTCTTTGTTTTAGAGCAGATTCCAGAAATTGGAGTGCTTTACAAAAATATTTATACCAGTTTAATTGTTCTCACACTTTCACTCTAAAACCACAAAAGTCAATTAATTTTACCCAGTTTTTTTTTTTTTTCTTTCTCTTTGATGGAGCAACACAAATAGTGCACACCTGAGAAGTGAAAGAAAAGAAATGATCTGAAAACGGCATTTTTATTAAAAATCTCTTCTACTTCGACACCCTGGAGTTTTCCTCTCGTCTCTGGCTATGCGTAATGCAATGCTTAGCACAAATCCGCCTGTTCTTTGAAGACCTCAGAGCTTTGCTAGAGAATATTAGTGACCAGACAGTGTCAAGCTGAAGATCTCAGGTAAGGGCAGTTTAATAACGTCCTCCTTAAATAGAAAGTGTGCAGCACAGTTGCAAACCTGCACAGACATACATGGTAATCAGTGAAGCAGGTCGTTGGGAACTCTGGAGAAATCCACAGCTCTGGTGGGAGAATCTGTTGACAGAGCTGCAATTAGTTGTAGAGCGACTGTTTTTGCTTTAAAAAGAAAAAGGCAGTTTTTGAAATAAAACTTTAATAAGAAGTTTCAAAGTGGGGAAACAAGAAAGGAAAGGAAAGGAGTTGTAGGCCAAAGTGACCAAAATTGAACTTTTTTCCTACATGCAAATTATTGTAGTTGCAAACACATGATGAACAAAAGGAAACACTTTTTAGAAAGTGGTCAGAGTTGATGAGAATATGGATTAAGCATAATCCAGGACAATTCTGGAAAAAAAAAATTGATGTAAAACACGTCAGATTTAGGATAAACTTCATCTTTTGGCAGAACCGTGAACAACCAGAGTTAAAATGAAATGGTCTGGATCAGGGGCTTTTAGAGTGTGTGGCCTCAGAGCTGTTCATGGTGGGGCGTGAAATTAGAAAATAAATGAAACAGAAAAAAGTCATTGTGGACACTTAGCCGACTTCAACTGAGACAAAACTGACAGATCTGTAATACCTAAAGCTATGGTGAGTAAGAACTCAAGGTCAATGAAATAAGTAAATAATATTAGAAAAGCCCTTGATTATGAGATGCACCACCGTCACATCGCTGTCTGCAAATCCCGAGGGGGTTTTTCTCGCAGTTTCTTACGGTTTTCCAAGAAACTCGCAAAATTTGAAAACTCCTGGTGTAGATAAAATCCCAAATCTTTTCTAGTTTTTAATCAACCAAGAGTTCTGCCTGTGTCAAATATCAAGCCCTTCATTAAAAAAAAAAACGAAACAAAAACAAAACAATTTATGCATGACGGATAACACTTGCTATAAAAATTAGGAGGACTAAATAAGGACGCTGACTAACTTATCCTATTCTCAAAAACATTCTCCTCCAAACTGAGCTGCTCTTGAGGACAGCGCTGTGTTTGTGGCTCGGGAAGTAATGGTCCCCAGCCAGTTACACTGAAGATCTCCGTGTCTTCAGTGTAGGTATATGCATATAACTATAATGTGAGAACCTTCTCCAGGGTGCATGGGAATACGAGAGGCAGCCCAGTTGTACTGGGGAGTCTGCTCCCTCTTTTAACCGTAATGAGACAGAGGCTCTTATACTCTGCGGAGCAGGATGAAAATAGACACGTGTTCCACTGGAACACTTTAATCTTCCCCCCCTCCTCTTCTGTCTCACTCTCTCTCTTTCTGCCACAGCTGAACAACATCTTGGGATATGGAACTGTGGGATTTGAAAACCTATATCTGCTCTGCGAGACAGAACTGGATCCCCGCTCTTCTTCTTCTTCTTCTTCTTCTACTTCTTCTTCTTCTTCTGCGCCTGTGCTGCAGTCATAAATTTTGCATGCGAGCCAACGGAGGGGAGGGAGCGGACGCTGCTTACAGACTCTGCAGCGAAACAGAGGGGGAGAGAGAGGAGGGCCATGGCTGCTATTAAACAGCACAATGGTTGGCTTTTTGGAGCCGTGCAGAAGTGTGTGTGTTTGTGTGAGGACGGGAGGGGGGGCAAAAAAAAATGGCACTTCTGTGGGAGGCAATTTGAGTGTAGCAAAGCGAGTGACCACATGCAATCTGTTCAGCACAGCGGTGCTGGAGGTGCAACCCAGAGGCTTGTTTGGTATTCAAAGTGGGCTTTAATGCATTGATCCATGAAGGAAGGGATAGGATACACAGGCAGAGTCACGCATGACTATAAATCCACAGCCTGTCAACTATTAGGGGGTAATAACACTGACCAAAGGGGTGCATATGTCTACATGCAGAGAACAGGGTGGTGTGTTTGTGTTATTAGCCTTAAACTTGGGTGCAAACATGCACAGCTGCATGGGCATTAGCTCCCGACCGCACACAAACACAGTGGCTTGAAAAACTATTTGTTCCCCTTGAGATTTCTCCTTCCGACAAAGTTTCTGGTCAAACGCAGCCAGAGTGGATACAGAATGTAGCTTTCTGAAACTTGTCCGAACCAACCCGGCCCAGTGGGAAAATACTGTGTAATTGCCCCTCTTTTTGCTTATGCGTCACACCGAAGCCTCATTTGTAACAAATGAGAAATGAGATGGAACCTATAAGCTAAAAACAAACAAACAAACAAAAAAAAATCCAGGAAGATCCAAAGTCAGAGCCATTGTCCACAGGTGGAGAAACATGGAGGAGAGGTGAACCTTCTCATTTCAGCCGTCAAAAATAACAACAAGTGCATCGACTCAAGTTCAAAAATATTTAATTGATTCCAAAGGGAAATTAAATGTTGTAGTAACTCATTCGGTTAGTTATTTTAGATGGTGGTGGCCGTGAGCAGGAAAGATTTCCTCTTTTACAGCAAATTTGAAAAAAACGTTTTTCTATAACAGTCTCATGAAGAGGAGCAACAATCTGCAACTCGTCCAGGATTTAGAACCCAAAACAACATGTAAAGCATTGACAGTCAAACATAGTAGTGGTGGTGTGATGGTCTGGGCCTCCTTCACTGCTTCAGAACCATTAGAACCATTGATTCTGTTCTGAAACATAAATTCCTTTGAGAGAATGTCTCGTCATTCGTTTGAGACTTTAAGCACAATACTTTTTTGTTTTTTTTTAACCAAGAAGATATCTTTTTTTCCCTTATTAAGTGAAAACTGAGTTTTGAATTTACTCAGATTATCTTTGACTGTTATTAGTTTCACAGGAATCAGATAGGGAGAACTACTGCAACCCTAACATTCCTTCACGTTTCTTTCTCATGAAGTCTCAACAATCTGCCTTCACACAACGACAGAAGAAAACCATCAGAAGAGGTGAGGGGAGGGTTGTCTGAGCGCCATGTCTCCAGGCGGATTCTGACCGGATTGTGGGGGAATGTGAGACATTTTTTATTTATTTATTTTTTACTCCTGCTGCTGTTTGCAGATGATCGAAGCTGATGTCGACCTGTCGACTGGTGAGGGCGGCGTTTGGTGGGCCGTGGATTACTGTGCCAGGCCGCCTGTCTTAGTTTATGACCGTCAAAGAAAATAATTCTCCTTTTTTTTTTCTTTTGCTCACAAATTACCTCTTGGCTCCCATCTCCTCCCACCCATGCTGGGCTGGCTGGATTTATTGCATCCAGCCAACACCTGACAGTGAGAATTTACTTAAGGGGGGGGGGCTTAGTTTCTCTCTGTGGCTGATTAATGTGTGTGTGGAGAAAGACCAAGGTATTCAGTAGCCATATATATATGAAGATAATTCAGTGGAAGCTTAAATCCCTTGAAGTTTTTTTTTTTTTTGATTATCCAGAAATATGACTTTAAATATCGACAATAAGGCTAAAAGTAGATGAAAGAGTCTTACAAGTAAACCGATGGGATTTAGTAAGTTTAGAAATATAATGCTAATCACATACCTCAGATAAGACGGCAAAGAGAGTTAAAGTTAAAATAAATTACCACCACATCAGATTTTGCTGGGTGACAAAAAGCCCCAGGTGTTATAAACAATAATATCGTTGTTTTGAGATCCACTTTCCAGTAACATATCGATTGTGGCATAACAGGGTTTGCTCTCTCGAAAAGTAACAAACTTTAATTTTGTACATGGCACTTAACTCTGGCATTCGATGATATTTTAAATATCCGACATAAATCACAACGACCTAAAACCAAAATGAAAAGGAAATAAAAAAGCACACACAACCAAAATTATAAATAAAATGAATTGTGAAGTCTCTAAACTTGCCCTTAAAAAAGTGTTGATGATCAGAATGGAAATGATGAAGCTCATTTTAAATTATCCTGCGATTAATTGATTAATTGCTTATTGTAATAGGCTCATTGGTTGAATTCAGTGCCAATTTCTGGCAATTCTCATTCCAAAGGAATTCGCATGACAAACATTTCCAACTCATATCCAGAAATCCATAAGCAACTCAGTAAGTGCTGATCGCACAAACAGATTCCAGTTCAGTCAACAGATGGCTTGTCGTTTTATTTCTGTGGAAAGCGCGGCAGATTGAGTTCAGTCATTGACTTTGCAACAGTCCTTCCTCAAAAACAAGCAAATTCTTCCTACATCAGCGTTTTTTTACACTTCTCAAAGAGAAATCCAAATTCTACAAATAAGTTTCAACAAGGAAAAAAAATCTCTATAAAAGATCTGTGACTGCACAGAAAAAAATCAGGTCAGTAGAGCTTCATTTAACATTTTGGTGCAGGAGCGGAAAACAGACAGCTCCTGTAAGTCAGAATGTCCACAACGCCGGACGGGAGCCTCCCTACATGTTGTAGCAATTAGCTGTGGACTTTGTTAGACTATTATTTCATAAAAGTCGGCTTTAACAAAGCTTTCGGTTTCAAATGAGGCAGATCAACACCGTGGGAGTGAATAAATTAACCAAAGCTGGATTCTAGCTATAAGCAATCAGATGCAGTTTGCAGCTTTATCCCTCTGACAGTAACTGGCAAGTGCGACTGTGGATTTCTCCGCCACAGACTGAAATCAATCAGATCTATTGTCAGATGAAGGTTGATGCTTTGTAGATGGTGTTTGCTTTGCTGTCTGAAAAGCCAGCTCAAATAATACCACTTGGACTACAAAGAGACAGATTTCTGTTCTTGGAGATCAGTGTCAGAAAGTCCAAAACATACATTCGCAGACTCCGCTTGTTGTTTTTTTTTTTCTTTTGTGCATTTGGTTTACTTTAGCAAAAGAATTCATTCCAATCTTTGGTGTGTTTGATATGAAGGTTTACTGATGATAATACTGCTACTGTGCTCCTTTGTGGTTCATGCTCAAAAGCCCTTTTAGCAGCTGGTAAGGCATAAACTCTTCCAGGCGGCCGCAGCATTTAGCGGGAGAACAGGCTCTGCTGCTTTGTGATACATTCGCAATGACCGGAGCATCACTTTGTGCGAAGGAAAGATCACACCAGTGCACACGCAGACACAGGAATAGATACCAGCCAGGGGAAGTCAGAATCCCACAGGTGTCTGTTTGCTATCTCCTCCGCTGTCAACACAAAGGCAATGGTCCATTGGTTTTTTTTAGTCACGCACGCCGACCCCTCTCTGTCTTCCCCAGAGCCTCACAGAGAGTCCTGTGTAGACGGAGAGGCAACGCTGTGTTTATTTCATCCAGTCCAGCATCACTTTCAAACATGCCGAACTTGAATAAATGCTCATTATCTTCTTTATCAGAGGGCGCTTTTTGGCTTTTGGAGCTACCGATGTTTTTGCACAAGTTCGATGAAATAATTAAGAAAGACTCTTCAGCCTCAAATCAGGACCCCAAATCACTGGTTCGTTCCAACCGAACAATGATTAAAAACACGTTAACGCCGGCTTTGAATGGAATAAATTGAACCGCCGTTAAGCTTCTGGAAACCATTTGACGTCGACCTTATTGTAACTTCTTGTGGACTCAAAGAAACATCAGTCAAAGCTCGACGAAGGGGGTTAGAAAAGCTGACGATGTGGTGCGGCGGCCCGCAACACACCTGCAGCCATCCCTTTCTTTCTGCCTTGCTGCCTTGAATCAAACAACACAAAAAGCAGAGAGCGAAAAGGATAAAGTCAGGGATGGGAATCCATTCTCCGTCTGCTGCCCGTAGACAGAGGAGGTGCTCAATTCAAGCTCAAAGATTCTCCGCATGCTTGTGACTGAGTTGCTCCATCTTCTGTCCCTAATCCCCCGTCCTCGTATTTCTATTAGGAGTTGAACAATTTATTAAGATTAGATGTAAGTTTAATGATGCCTGTCGGGAAAATGGGTCATTGCACATCACTCTGAGTATTAATAGAAATTAGAAACAATGTCTGATTGCAATGTATGGGCCGACACAAGGTTTAAGCCTCTTCAAAATAAATGGTTCTGAATCGATAATGACTCTAAAGGCTCTCTGTCACAGTTTTACATGCTTGAAGCTCAAGTTCAGAAAGCAATTTCAATTTATTTGACTTAACCTGATCCCTTCAATAGCTGGCAATCCAGATTCTGGGGGTAATGTGGTTTTGCTAGGACAACCAGGCAGTCGGTAACTGGGGATGGTTTTGGGTTTGCAGCTGGGGATGAGTCAGGGTTCCTTCTGCAGTTCACAGCCTCGCTCTTGAAGAATTACCTCCTTCAGTGGTTCATCTGGCTATTGATGATCTCAACGACTTTCTTCCATTCAAAGCTTTTGAAAGGAGGAAGCATGCAAAGCTCATCTTCTGGAATGACCTCTACAAAAGCCCCTGTCTTAACTATGAACTACGTTTTGCTGTTTGGTTTGTGACAAGAAAACCTGCTCAAAAAAAGTGGTAAATATTCTATTGGAATAATGCTACGAGCTAATTGGTGGCTACAAAAGGGGTTTGGATTCACTGCAATTTGCAAAGAGGCATTTAGCCACATCACACTGGACAGCCGGTTTATTTTTGACACAGATTGTATAATTTTCACCTTCTTTTGATGAAAGAAAACCGGAGTAAAAAGTTAAACGTGTTTGAGTTTATCTTATTGTACGGAAAATTGTGTAATGATTTTCTTTAAGACAACGGTGAAAGAAGCTTCCCGCTGAAAGACATAAAGCTGGTCTGTTGTTTATCTGTGTTTTAATTATAAACAACCAGTAATTGATCTACCTTGTGTTTGGTTGTTTTCTTAAAGATATATCAGTAAAGATCAGCTTCTTCAAAACCGTGGCGTTTTTACACAAAATAAACGTTTGTATAAGACCGAGATTTCAGATCCTATTAAGTTATTCCCCTTTCATGATTCGTATTCATCTGTCTGTTGGGTTTGTTCATTTCTACATAAATAAAATCTCTTTTAGTCTCACTGAGAACCAGCCCACAAGCTTGGCTCAGGCCTCTTTTGGACGTCTCTTCGTTTTTGTTGCAGAAACATTAAACTTCATCCAGGATGGATGGGAAGTGTTATTGCATCGCCAGTTTTAGCTCACTCCAAACACGCTCTCCTGTCTCGTGGCCAGATTCTGGCTGTGTCATGCTGCAACTTTTGCAGAGCTCTTCTGAAGACACTCTTGTGTTTATCCAGTAGTGCTTTTTAAGTTTTTGGTTTGTAGAGACAAATCAGCAAAAAACAGACGACATATAAACAACTGAATCAAAAATAATAAAGGCCCTAATACACGTCCCTGTGCTATCCCATTTTCTTGCACCGACAAAAGTCTTATTCTTACAAAGTAAAAATTTTGGAAAATTAAAAGTCTTATTCTTACAAAGTAATTTAAAAGATATATATTGAAGGCACAACAACCCAAACGATATCAATGTTTGGGTCTAGAAACTTTACCTAGCGATGCAAAAGTGTGTTGATTTGGCCAGTTGTGTCAAATTTGAAAGGCTGTTGGGTCACAGGTCAAGGTTATACTGTATGCTGGAAATTTTAAACTTAAGGCCATCATCTGTTTTTTTGAGTAAAGAAGAAACAAGAGAAGTCCAGATGCTTTTCATTGAAGCACATTTTTCACGTTTTTCAAAATGTGAAAAATGCAAGAACTTTTAGTGAGGCACTATTTTGAGCTAAAGTTGATTGTGGGCTGGAACCGTTTTCACCAACGACGCAAGAAAGCAGTCTCTTTTAAAAAAAATATCTAGATTGATGAGGAAATAGAATGAATTTGTTTTAAGACAAATTGCCAAAACTACAGGACGTGAACGTTTCTGTCTGCTCGGCTTGGTGACTTATTATATGCTAATTAAAAACAAACGTGCCAAAGTACAGACATAAAATCATATCTGTCTTTTCAATCTGCACCCATCTGTCCCGCCGTTCAGAATGCTCTTCATTGCCAGCTCATCCCTATCATGGCTCCATCAGATGTCTCCCACCGCTCCAGCGAGAAGCCACGCAGCTATCCAAGTGAACTTAATCAATTCCTCCTTCAGCGGAGCACAATTCCACTGTTACAGGACCTCACACTGCCATCCATCCTGCCGCTGCTCACCGCGGCGGCAGCAGCCGGCTGCGCCACACAGATGGGCTTCTGCTCTGCCATGAAATAAGCTCAGTTTGTCCTCGTGGATGTGTGGCGTCCGCGAGCGTGTGAGGGGGGCGGGGGGCGCATGCAGCAGCTGCGGCAGGCCACGAGCTTCTGATAAATTCTGGTGCACTACACCTGACAGTCACTGAGAGACGAATCGGAGTGGTTTGGCATTCTAGTCTGTTGGGCTGAAGGTCAGTCCTATTGTGTAGGTCCCTTGCATTCCTGTTAAAGATAACAAAGACAATATTGATGCTTTTCACATGTTGTTGTGCTCCTCTTGTTGACAGCTTAGCTGGAAAAATCTGAAGCATTTTTTCCTCTCAGTGGGAAAACAGTTTGATGCTATATTATGTTTTGTTTTGTTTTTTTTGTTTGGCTTTTTTTTGCGACTAACATTTTCAGACTGCGTAGTTTTTCTCTTTTTAAACTCAGTCAAAGCAAAAGTTTTTATTTTCAAGTTCTTACGACCAAATACACACACACACACACACACACACAAACCCCCCCCCCCCCCATATATATATATATATATATATATATACAAAATGCTTCTTTGAAAAAATATTTTATAATAATCATCCTGCATGTAACTAGTCTATAGCTTAGTTTTACTATTAAATTAAATCTCTAAAATAAATAAACATTTGCATCAAATATAAATTCATTCAGACAAGTGTACATGTTTTGGGTTTTTTGTCTAAAACACAATTTGTCAATTCTTCCAGGGCCAAATTTGATAAGAAGTATGCAGCTCTGCTACATCTGTTTTCCTCATTATAATTTTATATTTGTTATCTGTTGGAAGAAAAACACATGGACATCCCAAATTAAGTGAAAAAACTGTTTTGTACGTAGTTCTCTGATGGTCATGAGGGTTCAGGTGACTGTTTAACCAACACCTTTTATAAGGACTTCACAATCAGATCACTACTCATATATTAAGGAATGAAGCAAATGCTTAACTTTTCTATAAATGTGTAAATCCATTGTTTTGAACTGATTTAGTATATATGGTTTTTGAAGCAAGCTATCTTTTTGCTATGCACAGTCTGTTCTCTTCAGTCTGACTCCCATCTTCACTGAGACCAGAGCAGAGCTGCTCATTCCAGTCGTCGGCTTTGTAGACTTCTGAAAGCGAGTTCTGACAAAAAAAAAAAAAAAAAAAAAAAGAGATCCAACCACTTGCATCACATCTGATGCCTGTCACTTCAGCAGCAGACATGTTTTCCTCCTAAATCAGTCGTATAGCTGAGCATTAACTCCCCACAGCCTCAGGAAGATGCTGCACTCCAAGGAGGAGAGCACACTGCCACTGTTTTTCCGAGGAGCAGCAAACTCGGCGGTAGTTATTTCTCTGTCCGAAAACCGATAACCTGTAATTATTGTGGAGGAACTCGGAGGGGGAAATGCTGGGGTTGGCTGACATCTCCATGTTTACTGCCGAACAGCTGCTGTCAGAGACCGGGGATGTAAGGGATGGTGTAAATACGTACAGTGAGAATTAGCTGCTGCCCTGCATGCTTTTGGGTGTTTGGAGGCTGAGGAGCAGATTGGAGTGTGAGAAGAATTTAACAAAAGCTCAGAGTCGTTGGGTCTGAAAAAAAAAAAGACAAACAAAAAACATTTCAGAAGAAGCACAGATGTAGAAAAACAGAACGCCGCAAAGGTATCCAAACCTGTTGAACACTTGTCCATTTTGTCATTTTAAAACTAAAAACTTGAAAGTTTTTGGAATTTAACAAGACACGCAAACAATAAGTAGTATGTAACCAAAAAAGTGTTATGAAGAAAATGCTTGTGAGTGAAAAGTTTCTTCAAAAATAACATTGTATTTGCTTGTATGAAAACCTCTCTATGCTGAGACCCCTAAAAAAACAATTAAGTCACTTACATAGAGTCAACTAGTGTGCAACTTGAAGTGGGATGACTATAATAAACACTTAATATCTGGCAGAAAACTATGAAATTATGGAAAACTAGATGGAGCTTACAGCCAGAGCTTCAGTTCAATGGTTTTAGATAAAAGCATATTCATGGCCTGGAATTGCCCAGACTTAAATCTGACTGAGCATATCTACAGTTTCATACATGGAAAACCAATGAAATCAAACAATAAGTTTTCTAAAGCTTTTCTTGTTATGTAACTCTTATGCTTTCTTTCTTTTACTTTATTTTTTATCAACTAATGCTTGAAATAGTGTTTATTTTCCTTGTTGCTGCCTAAGTCATTTCATGGTCCCACTGCATTACTGTCTGACCTCAGTGTTTCTCCTGCATCCCTATTTCCCTTCAGGTTGTAGACTGGCAGCTTCCAGATAAAGTCAGGTGGGAGGAATAAAAAAAAAAAAGAAGAAATTTGCAAGCAGCATTTCTAGAATATCTCAAATGTGATTAGGGAAGCAAATTCTGTGGACACCAAAAAAATTTGAGCTCATAATTTATCTATTCTAACCCTTCTTGACAGGAGTAGTTGTTTTTTTTTTTTTTTTTTTTTTTAAAGGATTTTTTTTCTCCCATATTTTCTCAGCAGCATTAATGTGGAAAACTTTCAGCTGGGAGCTCAGAAAGAGCTGCTTGCCTACTGGATCCTGCAGCTCGACACTCCCCGCCTGCTGCTGCTGTCTGGGCAGCTGAATATATTTGTTCAGACGGACGTTTTTGTGGGTGCATATGTTGGCTTGCTCGGTTTTTTTTTCTGGACTCCTGTAATTATACTGGCAGTACATATAGATTTTTGAGTCACTAGACCCCCACCTGCACCCAGTGTTTATTGACTCCTCTCTTTTGCTTGTGCGTTTTAATTCCCCGGTTTTCATCTGCCCAGAGATGAAAATTTTCTGGAGTTTTGTAGTGTAATCCTATTTAATAATCAGTCTGTCTGCATCATTTAAGGTCATGGGGCGTTCTCTATCTTGGTCAGCCTCCTTTTTTAATTAATTAGTAGTAATACTAGCCCATCAAGAGGAGCTTGATTTTATTTCATAGATTATGTGTCTCACTTTATACTGTCACAACATGGTTACAGTATAAAATAAGAACATAAACTAATAAATTAATGAATAAATTAATAAAAGAGCAGATATACAAATAAATAAAATAGTTAATAAATGTATAAATAAACATGAATAAAAATAAAGAAGCCAATTACCTTTTTATTTATTTATTCATTTATGTATTTATTTAATTTTGGCTGAAAGGGATCTTCATAACAGTTTGAACAAATATGCAAAAAACAACAACAACAAAAAAAACATACTGCAACTAAAAGGTTTTCTAATTACATCATATTTGTATATGCAATGTATATGTTAAATGAGAACTCATACACTTTCCTAAAGTCAATACTTTAACTGTCTTGAATGTGAACCAAAGACAAAAAATGTGTTTTTACTGTAACGGTAAACTTTATTTTGATTATTGGTAGCGTTTTTGAACAAGTTGTGTAACCCTGTTCTGGTTTGTGCAAAATTATATCAAAACATAATTAGACCATTTAAACTCTATGAAGAAACACAGATGTCATGCCAAATGCATCTATTATTCTGAACAGCGTTGGTGCATCAGTTGTCTGCAGCTTTATGTTCTATTTGTTTTTGCCCCACTGTAAAACGGAGGCTGATGCAAATGTTGCATTTTCTTCTCCATCATATCGTGCTGACATCTCCAGTTACTTGCTTCTTCTTGGGTCTCTGTCTTCATTTCCTTCCTGTCCAGTGAAACTCACCAATTTCCCACAGACACAATTTTAACTCTTAACTGTGAAAGACAGAATGCTGACTGGAAAAAAAACATCACAATTCATTTAGGTGAATAACCTGTCAAAGTATTAAAATTCTTTTTTGTTTTTTGTGGAGACATGGTTAGAAAAACATATCAAACAGTATCAAAAGTATTTGGGTTGGTATTACGGTTTGAAGAGGGTTCCCACCAATGCTTACAGCTTTAACTCTTTTGTTGCAGATGCAAAAAAAACTGGTTGTTACTGCAACTGAGGAGATCGCACCACGTTGAAGGGCAGGAATTATGCAGCTCTGGTAAAAGGAGAATATATCCTGGCTGCTGCTTCCTGTTGTTCTTTGAGGACAGCTGCTTGTTCACATGTTGTAAATGAGTCCATAAAAACAAGTCCTTGTGAGTTTGTAGATGAGGAGATATTTGACATTGACAACGTTGCACCGTTGAATTGTTTTCAGTTTTTGTGCCTCCATCTTTTGGGTGTCCGCGTTTCCGCTGGAGTCAGAGAACCCATCGATGTTTTGATTGGCTAAGCCTTACAATAGGTCACTAATATGTAGGTCCTGAAGCTTCCTTCATTAGTATTTCCATCACACTTCTTTACTCTTACCAGAAAACTGTAAAGAATGTGCAAAGCGCGCCAATATGTAGCAGAAGTTAGCTGAAAATAATTCATGAAGTGGGCCTCATTTGATTAGTGGGAATCACCGTGTTGTGGCCAAATTTAAACCAGCTTTGAGGCAGAGGCGTGATAAGGTGTAAGGAAGAATTGATTTGAGTGTGCGACCGCCGCCGCCGCCTGTCATTAATTTCTTCCGGCCCTCCTGTGCTAAAGGTAAGTATTAAAGATAAGTGGCTTAGCCTGATTACCGTTTAATAACTAAGAGGTGTCATAATTAAATTTCCATCAATCAGGGTACTCCGCCTCTAACAAATGTCTGAATCATCTGAATCATTATGCAAATTAATAAGTAATATTCTCAGAATAAATTGGGCTTACATGTTCTATTTGGTGCAGCTCGTTGGCGCCAGGCTGTGTGTGTGGTCTGCATGTAAATGTTCGACACTTATACGGAGAGCGCTTCTGCCTCGCCTAAGCACGCTTTACCTCTCATCACGCCGTTATTTACCGAGAAAGCAAAGGCGTTTACAGACACATCCCCAAATCACATCAACTACGGTTGCAATGAATTAATTTTATGTTGAGTGTTTAATTGTATGGCAAAAGCAATGTTTTCAAGGAAATCTTTTGAGTTTGAAGCGTTATTGGAGAAAAATGACCATTCTCTGAGCCGTCTGCAGGGATCCCATTTAAATCAAACAGAACGTTTATGTGGAGAAAAGTGAGACTCAAGAAAGGCAAAGTTTAAGTCGGCTACTCATAGACGAGATGTTGAACATGCTTTTGTGTGCCAGTGCAAATTAGTGACAATGCTCATTGCAGCTAAAGCAGAAGTTACTCCACTCACCTGTGCAGAAAGAAATTTCTGCAAGATTTCTTTGTATTTTCACTTACAGTCGATCCCAACTTGTCATTTGCTGCTGGTGATTATAGTAAATCACAACTGCTACAACACTAACAAACCCTTCCATGAGGCAAATTCCCAAATGAGTGATCACATTTATTGAACGAATCCCTCTTGTGGTGAAACAATAGACTCACCAAGGTGGGGACATTTTGCTGATCTCATAATTCTTTCTGCATAATTCTTGAAACACTTTGCAGTGTGATACACCTATTGTGAGTCACACAAGGTGAACACAGTGAAAGGACGGATGTCCCAAATCAACTCATCGGATAACCAACATAAGGACGTTTACTGAAGAATCATAAGAACAGACAGACTCTATTACTACCTCGGACAATAGGCTGGTAGAAATAAGAGGCGAAGAGGCAAACGGAGTAAAAGTAAAAGGGTGATTAAGCAGAAGTCTATTATATAGCACCTATTAAAATGTGAAGCCGAGTGTCACCAGAGCAGAACGATTAGCAATCACTTTATACACTCTGTAGATTTGCTTTGATTTCTCTTTCATGCTGGAGACTGCAGATTTTAAAGAATAGTTCATAAACTTGTGCATTTGTTACTAATTTGAAGCTGGACGTTGGTTTTGAGCACAGCTGGAGGTATTTCAGGCATCTTCAGTTTTGAAACAAAGAGAATGATCTCTAAGAAACAATTCAGAGAAAAAAAAAATGTTTCCACAACTGAGGAAAACTGATTGAAGCGGACTGTGCTGTGCTCATAAATTCTGGAGAGGAGTACTAGTTGGCTAGGTCAACAAGCTTTCAAGACAACTATTTCCTGACTGGGTAAATCTTCACTTCATGAACTCGAGCTTTGAGCTGGAGAATTCTCCACTACTATTTTTGTCCTAAGTAACAACCTACTTTTGATTTGATGCTTGTGTTCGATGTTCCAAATATAACATCAAGACTCTACTACAACTTTCTGTAGGTTGTTTTTTTTTTTTTTTGTACACATCTTGATTTTTGTGCACAGAAAACAAATTAGCTAAATAAAAATCACTGCCCACCTCTGCAGCTCACCACGCAGCTTGCTGCTGGAAACATCTTGTACATCAAGGCCGCGTTCAAATGGACATTTTATGGCCTTTTCAATTTTTACATGAAATGTAAAGGAACTGTAACTGCACAGTTTTCCTCCCTCCCTCCTCCCCCCCCCCCCCTTTCTTTTAGCAACAAACCTTGGACGTCTGGCTTCAGGCTTGTTGCATCTCACATGAAACAACAACAACAACAAAAAAAAAGTCAAATGAAATGGAGGCCGAGCAAATAATAATGGTGAGCGACACAGGCTTCTGCAACCTTTTCATTAGGAAAAAAAAAAACAAGAGCAAAACACTTGCAGTCATTACAGTTGGAAAGTTACGAGCAGTTATTAGAGCGGAGAAACTTTTCACTCTGCTGACAGAGGCTTCAGGAGCATGAAGGAAGGAAGAGCAGAGAGAGGGGGAAAAAAATAGGGCAAGAAAATATCAATATGAGAAATGAACGATGGTGGGTGCTTTCTCTCTCTCTCTCTCTCTCCTTCTCTCTGTGTCTCTCTTTAAAACGCTGGTGGCGGGAGACACTCAATATTCATCGATTAGAGACGATGCGTCGGCGAGAGAGAGGGGGGGGAGGGGGGCGATGACGTGCAGGGCGAGCGCTCCTCATTGAGTTCTCCTTGTTTTTCTAACCCCGCGAATCAGTTCTTTTTGTCTACAAGGCAATTTGTTTGGGAGATAAAACAACCAGGGTTAATCCAGAGCACTGGCAGCGCCTTTTCTGTTTTGATTTTTGTCTCCGTATTTTTGCATGGGGGTGTAAATTAAGGTTCAGCCTGACCCTGATTTGTTTCGCTCCTGAGGAGGAGTGGTGGTTGCTTAAAAATAAAACATAAAGGAGGGTGGAGAGAATGGATGGGAGACAAATGAGAGCAGGGGATGCTTATCTCTACATATAATTTTGTTAAGGTGCTTCCCTCATCTCACATGCTCTTTCACCTTCATGCATCACTGACTGCAAGTCCTCTCATCTTCTACTATCTGTCTAGAGTTCCTTTATGTTCCACTCAAATGTTTGCGGAAATCGGCGAAAATAAAAAAAAATCCAACATGGGCGGAGGGAGCAAGACGGGGGGCTGAGGGGGTGGGTGAGGCGGGGGATCCGGGGAGAACGGATTTGCCCGGCTGGTAGCTTCTGCAAGAGCGACAAAACGTAGCTTCGCCTTCCTTTGATTATCTCTGGATGTTAGTCGTCCATCGGCGGCCGCCAGCCAAGCGCCTCAGCTGGCTTTTCTTTAGCAATCTGCTGCTCTGTTTCGTGACACCCGCATCGAATGAGCAGCCGCCTATTACCAGAATGTGCATTCATGTGGGTGTTGGGAGGGGGGGGGGGGGGAGAGAAATCACACGTTTCTTATAACTGTCTGTCTTTTCACGTTTTCCTTCTGTCTTATCGTTTCAAAGTAAAATAATAATAATAATAAAAAAGAAACTATCTCAGCTTTCAGATGAAAGGATGAAACTTTCACACCTTACACCTGCTTCGCTCCTTCTCTCCGGGCTCGCTCATTCGGCATTATCTCCACTCACTGCGCCCGTGCCATCTGCTAGATTAATTGATCAAAAAGGCTAGGAATGCTCCTCGACGTTTGCTTGATTTAATTTGGGACAGCCGGCGCCTTCATACTTTTCACCCCGGCTTCCCGCGCTCCTCCGCCGCTTCTTTTGCACCCTCCTTCGTCTGTCTCTTCTTTACTCTCGGTCTGCCTCTTTTCATTGTCACTCCTTTTTTTTTTCTTTTCTTTTTTTCCCTCTTCATATTCCTCTTCATTTTAACACGCACACGCTTGGTAATAACCCAGATAGTATATCACACAGGAGGAAAAATGACATTTATGCGCTCTGTTGGATTTTTTTTTTCTTTTTTTGGTGTAGAGGTAACAAAAAAATGTAAAAGAAAAGAAAAGAAAAGAAAAAAAAAGCCCTGAAAAGCTCAGCCAAAGGAAGTCTGGGAAAAGTTGAAGATCTTAAAAAAGAGAGTCCTCTGAGATCTAATATATTTTGTTTTGTTTTGCTTTATGGAAAAGTTGCTATGGAGCATGGCGTGCAGCCATAGGGAGCAACTCTGACCAATCAAAGTGTCCACTAAAAAAAACCCCAAAACCAAAAAAACAACACAAATCAAGCAAAGGGTTAGGACATCCAGGCGTTTGTGTATCGGCATGTGCATTTGGGCATGCCCTGCACTCAACTTAAACAAGCAGGCCGTGTCAAACGAGTGTGTATGTGTGCGCGTGTAATGGTCAAACTTTGTTAAATATTGCTTTCCAGCCAAACAACCCCGCTGCGATCATCCATGTAGCACGAGGCTCTGTTATCGGCAGGGTCTGAGGAAGAACACCATGCTGGGCTGGCAGAGTGTCAGGCTGAGCGTGACCGCGCAGCGAGGCACGTATAGATCATTTGCGTTATCTCATCCAGAAGACAGCAGATGGCGATTCTGACAGTCAATCAGGTCAATCGAGGGGTTAAGGGAACCCGAGGCCTCGACGCGACCTCATTCTGGTGTTTTCCGTATGTTTGACTTCACCAATAGTTCAGAAACTCACCAGAAAAAAAAGCTTGATTTTTCAAGTCCTAACTGGCTAGACTACAGAGGAAAAAAAAAACATAGCAACAAATAAAAATAATTTGTTTATCTATGTGACTCAATCTATCTTGCGATTATTTCTCACTTGAAAGTTTGAAAAGCTAAGTGTGAAAAAGTCTAGTATTTCAATATTGGAAATACTGCCAGGTAATAAAGGACAATCTTAAATTAATTAAGCTGAATAAATGGATATATTTAGTCAGAGAATGGACCTGTTAGACTTGCAAAGTAACTTTAGGTAATATTCGCAGGAGATTTACGGCTTCCCCGGAGTTTGCATTTGAGTTCTTGTGAAGTATTAATTACCTGGGACTCATAACCGTGACTTAGGTTTGTTTACCTGCCTTAATCCTGAAACTTCCCAGCTTTTTTTCTCGTCAGTTCATACTCTTGGAAAATGCCATTCAGCCTTGCGTGATTAAGATGAAACTGACATCTTTATTTTCCCAAATTATTAGTATAGAAAGACTTTACAGGTATCGTCAGATGGTGCAGAGTATGCCACCGTTAAATACATTTCAAAATACATTAATAAATAGAGGTAGCTGAATCAGGGCCGTGCAGAAACCTTTGCAGAGTCAAGGGCTCAAAGTTCTCTAGAGATTCAGGGGCCCCTAGGAACTCATTATAGTCATTATTAGACTGAGGGCACCGAGGCTAGTTTATTTTGCTAAATTATTCTATTCAGCTATTTTTTATTGCTGAGGGGCACAAGCAGACCTCCTGACACACAGATTAAAAAAATAAATAAAATTAAAAAAACAAAAACTGAAAAAGAGCACTAGGGGCAACAAGGATAAAAGGGGCAGGGGCTCAAGCCACCTGAAATGTTTCTCACAACGATTCATAGCACAACATGGACATTTTAAATCCAAAATTTGTGATCCTCACTAAACTTGATCATTGAGTGAGGATGAGATGAGAATCTTAACAATTCGAGATGTTAAGATTCTATTGGTCCAGGAACCATTTTGTCCTGTTTTATTGTTGAACGGTGTTTAAAATCTGTCCAGGATTTTGTTGTTGTTGTTGTTTTGAACACCACACCACCTAATCCACTGAAAACACAAGAGATTGTTCCTGCCAAATGTCATCATGATATACAATAACTTTTTGAATAATCTGAATAGATATGAGTTACAGCAACATTTAATTTCCCAATTGGGATCAACAAAGAACTTTTAGGTTTGAGTTTTGACCAATTTCTTGAAGTCTTGAGTAGGTAGTGATTGGGTAAGATGTTTGTGTCCATCTCTGGTACACACAGTGACTGCAGAGTCATCTAAGTGTTTCTGTAGATGACAGAAATCCAGAGCACAGAGTGAAAAGGAATGACAAGAGTACAAATCCCTGTGGTGCTCCTGAAAACCTGGTTAGAGCCACAGTCCTCCAGGCTCACAAAGTGTGATTTGTCCGGCGGTCATTGATGTCCAGGCCTCCACCTTCGTCTTTTCTGACAAAGCAAATCAGACTGAATCGTATTAAAGGAAACAGAGAACACTATTCTCACAGTGCCGCCTGCTTTATCCAGATGACAGCAGTATTGTTTTCATTAACGATGACAATAAAATTACTTTGGTTCTTTTTCATGATGTTTTGAGATGACTAAACATTCATTGAGTTTTCATTGATGAAATAAAACTGGATGAAAATGTTTGTAGCTGGTCTGTCAGACACACAAAACATTTCCGTCCGTTGTGCTTTACAAATGCGTTTAGACAAAAACTAAAACAAATCAGTAATCCTGCTCTTCATGACTTTAATCATTAAAGGACCAGAGTGGACGTTGCATGTTATGCAAAGGCGCTTGGTGGATACAAACTCAGGACAGGATTTATGGACTTATCTTGATAGGCTTTTGAAAGACGAACTAGATTGTCCAGTAATATGGCCATGAATATGGGTTTAAATTTGGTGGACAAAACAGGAGTAATCTGAAACGGCACCTGAAGGTTTGCCATGCTGATATTTTTCCAGAGGGAAGTTCCTACTCATAGACATACAACATCCTTGAAAATTGGCTTGTGATACATTTCATTGTAGGTTCGTTATGTGTATCATTGCTGCCCTCCCGTCTAGTCTGAACATCATCACAATGTTCATAGCTATTCCTGCCTTTACTCGACGTTTCTCTGCACTATGTCTGCTGCTTCATTTTGCGGCTCTGAGCCAATCCGCATGTTGGATTGCATTGTTTTGTGCTGGCCTGTCTTTGAACCATCTGGATCTTAAGTTCGGTTGGCCTGTTTCCCTGACTAATGGTTAGCATAAACCCCCCCCAATCGGAATTGCTCTGTTTTTTCTGATTCTCAACACTAAATTCACACATATCTAAAAAGAAAACCATTTAAAATGTCCAAAATATTCTTTTAAAAGTTAACAGTGACAGCGTTCTCTTTAATTCAACTTCCTGGAAAAAACAAAACTTTGTTCCTTTCACGTCGGGCTGTCGAGCATCCATTGAATAATGTATGCAAATGTAGATTTGGTTTGCTTTTTCCTTTCAAGTCGTGCCAATGGAAGTGCCACGCTGGTGACAGAACAAACAAAAAATATGGGGTGTATCAAAGAAAGCAAAAAAAAAAGAAAACGTATGTAGTCAGGGTGTCAATTTGCAAGTGACAGTCTATGCACGGTAATCAAAACTCATTTGTAGACATGGCTGTAAGAAAAGTTTCTATCAAGGAGTTTGATGGTGCCACTGAAGAGGGAACGGAAATGGAGAAAAAAAAACAAAAAAACATAAAGTCTTATCTTCATGAACATTGCCAACCCAGCTTGACTGTGATTAGCAGAAAGACAGACAATGGTGGACAGTGACAGAAATTAGGCCTGAAAGGAGCCTCTGGGTTTGCTGCTGATATCCAAACCACAGAGCTATGGATACTGAGAGTGGTCTCGTTTTTATTTATTTATTTTTTAAAAAAAGACGTGCATCCTTAGATCGATAAAAAAGTAAACATTCGCGAATGTTGAAGGGGCTCAGAAGGATTGCCAGACAGAAGGGGAAGCAATGCAATTGGACCGAGTGCGAGGTTTCTCAAGGCTGCAGGATTTGGGTCATTTGAAAGAATACGGCTGAATCAGCAACAACGCCGCCACTGCTGAAGTTAATCTATCGAATAGTCCTGCAGGCGGAGACTGAGTGAGAAGGAGAGGGAAAGAGGAAGTGAACGAAGGGGCGAAGATGTCAAGTGGGAAGAAAGGAAGAAGCGAAAGATGAAACAAAAGGAGAAGGAAGAGGGAGCGAAGGGGGGGGATAAAGCAATAGATACAGTCCTGACAGGAACGGCCAGGAGGGAAAGAAGAGAGATGGGGAGAGACAGAGGAAGCGAAAAGCGGTGGGTGAGAGATTTATCAGAGGAGACGGCAGGAGCAAGAGAGGAGATGGAAAGAGGAGAGGGGCGAAGCTAAAAGAGATAGAGGGAGGAAAGGGTAGAAGGGAGAGAGAGAGAGAGAGAGAACGTAGGGGAGGGAAAGAGATATGGGCAGCAAACAAGAGGGAGATAGAGAAAACTCAGCCAGTCTGCTGGCAGCCTGCCGCTTCTCACTCGTGGATTGTTCTCTCCATCAGATTAACAAGAAAAGGGGTTGAGAAGTCTGCGCCCCTCCACTTCTTCTTCCCCACCGCCAACACTCCTCCTCTACAAGACCTGGAGGGGGGCGAAAGTGGGGAAACATGCTGCTTATTTCTTTATCTTTTGACATTAACACAGATTTATCCTTCTGTGTTGCTCTCTCACATTCGCGTCTTGCTTTTTCCTTTCTGGTTGAACACATGGGTGGACATAAATTGTTGCCATTTAAAGATAGCTTGGAGGAGTGGAGGAAAAAAAAAAAGAAAGAGAAAAATCTCCTCACAGATTCTCCCTTTTTGTTCTTCGCATAGTCATGAACAGAGACAACATGTCTGACAGTGTTTCATGTCAGATCGCTCCATGTAAGCCGTTGAGTCAATGTAAAAATACTTTAAAAGATATAAAATGTCATGCATTGCTGTAAAGTCATGCAAGGGGAGTTCCAACAGTGGCAGGTGTTGCTTGTAAGGCGCTATTTTCGGTACAGAGTTGCTTTAAATATGCAGAATGAGGAGAGCTAATGGGCAGCATTCGATTTGCCCTGTGACTTTATAAAACGTCAGCTATTACTACAGTCGTCCATTTAGGAATATTAAGGTTTCCTATTTAGCTACAGTGACGGCAGAGAAAGAACGGTGGACTGAAGCAAAGCTTTGTGTCTGTATTTTTCTCTCTCTACGTTGGACTTAATTATTCACCTGAAACATTTTCAAACGGAGCGTAATCATCACTGTAATGGAGAAAAATAGGCTGAAGTGCAAATCCAGCTCCTTGCAGCATCCAGTCGACCCAAATGCCTTGTGAGTATTTATAGCGCCAGAAGTAGAACCAAACATTGGTACTATTTCAGCAGGACTCTGTCCAATCAGAGCTATTTTCCCACAAGGTGCATCTGTATGGTGCTTTCAGGTGCAATTATTTCACTGGACAAGTCGCATGTCCAAAACAACTCCAAACATGTTCAGATCTAAAATTCTGACATACTAGTTTTTCATAAAATGCTTACACAGACAATTTTTTTTTTGTCGCATAAAAATTTCACCAATTGGCAAAATCAAAGGAAGTCTCTACTTTGTTTTATTGCCAGGATCTTTTTGAAAAATCGAATTATTGAGAAGAAATGCTAACATTCTTTGTTCAGTCCTGACTAAACTAAAAAGGAAAAGAAAAATGCTTGTGGCTCTTGAATGTCAGGGGTTTTGGTACAATTACAGACCAGTGTTTTAGTCTGTCAGGGCCTGCCAGGAAAATGCAACCTGGGAAGCTAAAAAATACCTGGACATATTGCTACTTCACACTCAAATGGCAGCAAAGCAGCCAATCATGGAGATTGGCTGCTTTATGCTTGCTTTTAATTGGCTGTACCCCAAGAGCGACTGTGGACATTGGCGTCTGCAGTTTTGCCAAGATGACTTCCACTGTGTGTATTCATGCATGTGAACATATATCTAGTGTTTTAACCATTAAAATAGGCAAATCTAAGGGTTTTCACTTCCACTACATCAAGAAGGTGATTCATGGATAAGATCACAACTCTGATAGTGGAACATTGAAATATAAAATAACATTTAAATAAATTTGCATGACATTTTTAGAGAGTGAGGTTGATGTAACATGTCTGAAATTCCATTTAACTAGATTTCAGCTGGGAAGAAAATACAAAAAAAGGATTCACCAAAATAAAGGTCCTAGAAAGGGCGAATAAGATAATTAATGCTTATAACAACTTAAGAAAACCCCATTTAAACAAATTAATCTGAGCTATATCTTAAAGTGTTGAATGTGTATCTGAGTCCTGCTTTCCTTGTGAACCAGTCTGACATTTGCATACATTTCTAGGCAACTCCTAATAAGCACAGTGACCACAGTAGCCTTTTTATTTTTATTTTTTTTGCATTTCGGACTCACTTTTTATGCAACATCTAATGGGACCTGGCCGTTCTTCATGTAATAAATAAATCTTTTGTTCCCAGCAGACATTGTGCCACAATGTGCATCATTAATAGTTGTTCCGTCTATGCAGCTGAGCCTTCTATTTTTCTAACTTTGCTAGAAATATTCTCAGATTGTGCATCTCAGCGTTGGATAATTGTCCAATTTATTTGGAAACTTTTGTTCGCAGCAGGGAGCAGCAGTCTGCAGGAAGTTATTCCGAGAGCAAAGCAAGAAATCTTACTTCATCTCAAAGACAATAACCGAATCAATAATTCTTAGCTGTTATTTCCATGAAACTATTTTTAAGAACATGTTGGAAAAATTGGACTTAATAAGTTCTTCTTCTCAAACAACTGTTTTCATGAGTTTGGAAAACCTAACTGAAGATTGAATGTCATTAAAATGTCTAAATCACAATCTACATGGGGATATCTTTTATTTTGAGAAATCTACAGCAAAGAGGTCTCACTGCAGTAACTACATCAGTGTTACATTAAGAAACTGAAAAGCAAAATTAAATTTGAAATTGCAGTCATGTAAACAGTATGACACCATTCAGCAAAAAAAAAAAAAGACAAAAAAATCTTAGTCCATCATCTGCCATCCAGAACATGCATGAACCTTCCTCATTTATTTATTTATTTATTTATTGCTGTAGCTTTCAGTACTTTCCTGCCACCACTAGATGGCAGACATGCTGTGCTCCAGCACCTCCTCTGAACGCTCCCATCTCTCTGCTGAGCCTAATGGCATGTGGCGGCTGGTGCCTGTGAGTAATGCCGCAGGAAAACGCGCTCCATAACCTATTGTTCTTATTGCAACATAGGAAGAGGAGACGAGAGGGACACCGACGAAACAAACAGGGGAGAAAGAGAGGATTTGAAGAGGATGCGCGGGCAGAAAAGAAAGACAAACCAGTGACACCAGATAAGTTGTGCGCAGGGAGGCTTGTGTGGTCTTCTGACAGGAGGGCGGGGAAGGTTAGTGTGATACAGAGGTTAGATCCTTTGACGTGCTTAGGTGTGTTTAACACTTGCCGAAACACAGAAAGCCGCTGTGTGTTGAAACCAAAAACAATGCGCAGCAACACAGAGATGCATTCATCTTCAAATGGTGCAAATACGTGAACTGTGCTCTTTCTTTGGAAGGTCAGCGTTTTTGCAGGAAATGTTTGATTTGAAAAGTGGTAGCCTGAGATTTAAGTTGGCACACCATGAGTCACAGGATTAGTTTGGTGAGTTTGCTGCATAATTTAATGCTCAAAATGAGTCAGGCTTTCCTGCGATCCTCTAAACTTGCGGTCCTATGGCCAACCATAAGTTTTTTTAAATAAGAAGCTCTGCAGATTTTGGTGCTCTTTACATCCAAATTTGCTTCGGCGCCTGAATAGTATGTTTGTTGCAGTATTGTTGAGTTGGCTAATAACAGACAACAAATTACCAATTATAATTTTTACCTCTAGGCACTGAAATTGGAGCTCAGATCTGGGAACGACCCAAAGTGTCTTGGTTCAGTTAAGTGCCAGAAAAAAAAAGATATATTATATGGCACCAACTTTTAGGAATAGAAGCAAAAACAAACTATTCATGTCCATTCTAAGCATTGTAGCACTTGACAGCTTGCTTCCAGGGATCCAAACTTTCTTGTAATCTTTTAGAGTGCATTTTACAAATGGCTCTTAAGGCTTTCTGGAAGATGTTCAAAGTTTTGTTTTGTTTTTTGGACTCTGATTGCTCAGCAGTCATTTTCAGTCATTTAACTCTGATCTATGAATTATTCAAGAATAAAACAACTACTAAGCTTAAGCGATTAGGCACTGTTGGGTTGACAAGCTCAACAAACAATTTTTAGAATAGATCTTCAGGCACATTGTTGTGAGCAACCTGGATGTAAAACTTGAATCTCAGACAAAATCAAAACAAAGTCTTTGGTATTTGTGGATGCTTTGCAGCGGTAAGACTTGGCCAACTCACCATCACAGAATTAGTCTGGTAGAATCAGCACCTGTAAGAGATGAATGACTAAAGCACAACTTGACTGTACAATCACATTGATCCTCCAGTGAATCAATCAAGGACTGGCTAACAAGTGATAAATGGAAGCTGTTAAAACTTAGTGAAAGCCAGGATCTTGATGAGGCTCAGATACTGAAGGTTGACTTAAAATGCTACACGAAAAAACCTTGACATTTCACAGCTGGAGTTGGTAAATTTTTGTTGCTTCTTGCAATCAAATAACCCTTTCCCTCAGTTTTGAATGAAAAAACAAGATTAGATATCAATTTGTAAACATTTTAGAATTATTAGCTGAATATTCAACAGAGTGCTAGAGTTTTCTTTAATCGATTATAGGGTGGATCCTGCTTAGAAGCAACACTGCCCTCGGGCAACTCTTGTGCCTTCAGTTCTTGAAAGGTTTTTGCTGATTCAGTGACCCTATGATTATGGCGAAGTAGATTCTACAATGTGTAATGTTAAACAGCTACAAACTCTTTTTGTCTTAATCCCTCTTGGTATTCTCTGACACTTTACAATACGGCAAGCTGTCAGGGTCAGTTATAGGTGGAAAAACAGTGAGTAAAAAGCAGATAAAACATTGAAAAACCTCCAGAACTATTGATCAAAACAACTTTAAAAGTCTGCAAGAATTATTGTTGCTGTGCAAAATATATCCTCCTACCACTCCTCATTCTACTCATTAATGAGTGACTCCTACCAAAAGAGCAGTTCTGAGCTGTTCACTTGTTTTAGTAAATGTTTGCTACTTGAACATTTTAGGGATAGATTAGAGGTTACACCTCTGTTGTTTACCAAAATAAGAAAAGTCTCCTATGCAGCTAATGGTCTGTAATTACACTGAGTTAATGACAGAGAGCCACAAATATATTTCACACATCCTGAAAAAAATACTCACAAAAGCATAAGTGGACACAAGAGGGCTGGCTGCAAAAATAAATAAAGCAGAATTTGCTGTAATTAGATTCCTACAGACGAATTTTTTTCCCATCATGCTGGCCTGGAGCGAGGCCTACGGGAAGCAAATGGATCAATCGACCTGGATCCTGCAAGGTGCGTCGAAAAATCTCCTGGCTGGAGTCGCAGTCGCCCGGCCAGGGAGGGAGCGGCTTGGAGTTTTTTCGGTCTGTGTAACTCACCGGCGCCGCGAAGAACTCGCAGCAGAAGAAACGTTTGACTGACCTGCGCGGTTTTCCGCTTTCATATTCACGTTCCCACGCTCAGAGCGACGCTTTCATCGCCTAATCGAAGTTCTTCATCATCTTCAACTTTATGCCGTTTCCAGGTCTCTCGTTGGAGGATCTTCTCTCAAATCAAATATTTACAAAAAGCCCAGTACTGTTTTGATCTCATGTGCATTTAAAACACAGATATAAGCAGCCATCACCTTGACACCCACCCACATGCTGTACAAACTAAGCTATCTTCATGCAGAAGAGAAGCGAGAGACAATTTTTTTTTTTTTCAAAATCCAACTCACCCTGCCCCACCTACCCGAACACCCCCACCTCCCACACCCACCCATTGTCTTATTTACACATCCTCTTCTCCTCTTCTTGCCTTTACTCCCGTTCTTTATTCCCTAATGTCGACTGAGATAAAAAGCAAAACACCTTTGTTTGCTCAAAAAGAAAAGAGGAGGGAAAGAGAACGGTGGCGGTGGGTGTGCGGGCGGGCGGTGCGGATGGTGGTATGACTCATGTGCGAGGCTTGATTTCCAGATCGTTATATCTTCCCGAGAAGCCCCTGAATGCAGCAGAGGAAGAGGCAGGGAGCCGGCTCGCTGGAATCCACTCTCCCTTATATCCCCGCTGCTGGCTGAATGCTGCTTCCCCACTGAAGTGCTTGTGACCTTTGGAAGAGAGGGGCAGGGGTTTGATAGTTTTTTTTTTTTTGTCAAATTGGGCACACAACAAGCAGTAGGACAGTGAGGACCCATTTACTGGCTGAAGCCCCTCAATGAGGGACAGAGCTGCGGTGCTCAAAGATTATTTTTGCCACAATTTCTCAACTTCAAATCTGAAATGTTTTCGATGCGTCTTGAAATCCTTTTTAGGACAGGGAATTTAATTTGTTGAATTCAAACAGTTAAATGTCCTAATAATAAGCTCGCAATTGAAACATCAGAGATTTAGAAGCGTTATTAAAGTTTTGAAAATTACAGAAACTTTAGCTTCTTAATTATAATGGTTAATCTTTTTTCTCCCCATACAAATTCTACATTTACAGTAATTTATTCTCTTTTTTTAGCTTTTATAAATCAATTGCTGATGTTAAGTCGGCTTTGCAGATGTCTACACAAATATGCTGT